>JAKRSK010004280.1:0-388852 GCA_029891615.1 Natrix natrix natrix | reverse complement strand
GGGGGGGGGGGGGGGGGGGGGGGGGGGGGGGGGGGGGGGGGGGGGGGGGGGGGGGGGGGGGGGGGGGGGGGGGGGGGGGGGGGGGGGGGGGGGGGGGGGGGGGGGGGGGGGGGGGGGGGGGGGGGGGGGGGGGGTGGGGGGGGGGGGGGGGGGGGGGGGGGGGGGGGGGGGGGGGGGGGGGGGGGGGGGGGGGGGGGGGGGGGGGGGGGGGGGGGGGGGGGGGGGGGGGGGGGGGGGGGGGGGGGGGGGGGGGGGGGGGGGGGGGGGGGGGGGGGGGGGGGGGGGGGGGGGGGGGGGGGGGGGGGGGGGGGGGGGGGGGGGGGGGGGGGGGGGGGGGGGGGGGGGGGGGGGGGGGGGGGGGGGGGGGGGGGGGGGGGGGGGGGGGGGGGGGGGGGGGGGGGGGGGGGGGGGGGGGGGGGGGGGGGGGGAGGGGTGGGTGGGGGGGGGATGGGGGGGGGGGGGGGGGGTGGGTGGGGGGGGGTGGGGGGGTGGGGGGTGGGGGGGGTGGGGGGGGGGGGGGGGTGGGGGGGGGTGGGGGGGGGGGGGGGGGGGGGGGGGGGGGGGGGGTGGGGTGGGTGGTGGGGGTGGGGGGGGGGGGGGGGGGTGGGGGGGGGGGGGGGGGGGGGGGGGGGGGGGGGGGGGGGGGGGGGGGGTGGGGGGGGTGGGGGGTGTGGGGGGGTGGGTGGGGGGGGTGGGGGGGGTGGGGGGGTGGTGGGGGGGGGGGGGGTGGGGGGGGGGGGGGGTGGGGGTGGGGGGGGGGGGGGGGGGGGGGTGGGGTGGGGTGGGGGGGGGGGGGGGGGGGGGGGGGGGGGGGGGGGGGGGTGGGGGGGGGGGGGTGGGGGGGGGTGTGGGGGGGGGGGGGGTGGGGGGAGGTGGGGCGGGGGGGGGGGTGGGGGGGTGGGGGGTGTGTGTGTGGGAAAAGAATGATTTTCTATACGGTAAGAGCGAGACCATTAAGGAGTAACTGGGTGAGTGCGATCTCGACAACGCTTTTGATCCTCCTCCGTCCCCCGCCTCCAATTCCCACTCGTCTAACTACACTGATGATTGTCCTGATTTGGTCTGTACATGTCTCCAAACAAAGAACTACCAAACGCAAGACTTCCAAAGGGATCCCCCCACTTCGTCTGTTCTCCCAACCCCTCTCCTCCCTCCTTCGCCTCGTCCTCCTCCACTACAGCCCTTGCTAGCAACACCGGAGACGTTACTTAGCTGGTTACGAAACTCTGCAAGAAAGCAACCAAGCTCTGAGACATGAAAGGAACCCCACAGGTTTCTCTTTTCCCTTCTTCCCTCCTCCTTCGTCCTCGAACTCCACTCCCCGTCCAACCCTGCTGATGTTACCTACGGGGGGGGGAAAGTGTCTTCAAGCGAAAACGACAGGCTCCGGGGGCCCCAAGAATCCAATAGCCCCTCCTCCTCCTTCCACAAAACCCTATTTCCTACTGCACTGAGATGATTTTGCTTCATCCTCCCTCTTTCTTCTCTCGCTTACTCTTTCTTCCTCTTCTTTCTCTCCTTCTTCTTTCTCTTCTCCTGTTCTTCTTCTTCTCCTTTCTTCTTCTTCTTCTTTCTCTTTCTTCTCTTCTTTCTCTTCTTCTTCTCTTCTCTTTCTTCTTTCTTCTTCTTCTCTCTTCTTTCTTTCTCTTCTCTCTTTCTTCTCTTTCTTCTTTCTTCTTCTTCTCTTCTTCTCTTCTCTTTCTTCTCTTCTCCTCTTCTCTTCTCTCTTCTTCTCTTCCTCTCTTCTTCTTCTTTCTTCTTCTTTCTTTCTCTTCTTCTTTCTTCTTTCTCTCTTCTTTCTTCTTCCTTCTCTTCTTCTTCTTTCTTCTTCTTCTCTTTCTTCTTCTTTCTTCTTCTCTTTCTTCTCTTCTTCTCTTCTTTCTTCTCTTCTTCTCTTCTTTCTCTTCCTTTCTCTTCTTTTCTTTCTTCTTTCTTCTCTTTCCTCTTCTCTTCTTCTCTTCTTTCTTCCTTTCTTTCTCTTCTTCTCCTTCTTCTTCGTTGTCTTCTCTCTTCTTCCTCTTCGCCTCACCTTCTACACTATAAATTGCCTCGACTCGGTCTATACTGGGATCGCTGCAGCCCTACTGAGGGGCCCTCCATCTCTTCCGCTGTGGTTCAAAGAAAATATAAGGGGAATGTTTTTGAGTTCCAAGCCTCACTGCAAGTACGCCTATTTTAGCTGGAGCCTAGAATCTTGAATTTGCGACAAAAGCGCAGAATAAAGTGGGCAATCATCGGTCCCCTCCCCACCCCACCCACGAGCATGAATTTTCCACAGGCCCTTTATCAAATTTCCATCCTTTCCGTTGAGGGTTGAAGCTCCACCCTATGGAACACGATTGCCACATAACCCAAAAACGAAACAACAAGACACCTGAAGGAGGGGCACTCGGGAGGCATAAACCGGTCAAGCTTCACAAAGTAGGTAAAATATAACTTAGATGCGTGGTCCAAGTGGACAGGTATGTTATCCTCTGTGTCACATGTGAGAAATTGGCAGACTGCAGAGTCCCAACTTACAAACCAGGGATGTGGTCATGGATAATTATGTCCAAACAATTCAAACACAACTCGCTTGCATATCCACAACAAACTAACTAACGATCGGATTATCGCTGTTAAAGTCCTTCCTCTATATAAGACAGTGCTTTCAATTACAACATAACCAGGGCTGTATGCCCTTCAGTGCCTGGGGAGCTGCACCGATTCGACAGTGAGGAGGTTGGGGAGAACCTGGGCCAGTCCTGGTATGTCTGGGGAGGTCTTTGATGTGCTCTGTGTCGGAGGCAGAGAGGGGGCCAGGGCCATCTGACAGTTATCTGCTCCCTTCAGAGTCAGACATCTGGTGGGCAAAAACAGCTGTGCCTGTTGCCATTGTGCGCATGCGCAGAATTGCCAGACGGAAGGGAACTAGCTAAAGAACAAGGGGTCGACTTGGAGTCAAGGCTACTAAGGTGGATCGATTAATCCGGCCCCCTCCCTAAGAATAAAAAGGGGAAGCGAAAGGTAGTGGAGTTGCAGGAGCACAATTAAGTTTCCGCTTAATTGGTTCGTGACTCCCGAGATTCCTTTGCCCAATTCGTGCTATGAGGGCCATGCAGCGCCCAAACCAGATAGGTTCTGTGACTGGAAATCCCTCCCTTGAAAGATCTTGCGGATTGTGAATGAGCCAGAATTCCAACATCAATTAATAATAAGTTTGTTTTGGTGGCGAAAACGTCTGTCAGGCTCTTGGAACCTCAGTATAACACGATCCAGAATTTTCTGTGGGGAAGTAAGGAGATTTTGGGGGAGTGGTTACCTGAATTGTGTGGCCTTTTTTGGTCACCATGGTTAATAAGCATCACAGCAGCTGTGAAGTGAATCCAGTTGGGAGATGGTTGCAAATCTGGTGATCACACGACAACCTTCCCCCTCCCCCCCGGATACTGCCATTCCGAATACATTGCTTGCCTGCATGCGACCTGAATTTTTGATACATGGGTGACGTAGGAGGACGTGTCATAGGGTTGGTAAGGTGCAAGGACTGGTTGCATAGTCCAGTTTTGTGGAAGGAGTTCTGTAAACAATTCGTTGTATGCCGAGAACTTCGACTGTACTGTGGCAACTTTTAAGACGAGAGGACCTCAACTCCCAGAAGTCCTCAGCCCAGCTTTCGCCACAGACGGACCATAGGATTCGACTTGAGCAACTGCAGTGATGTGCTGTAACAGGTCAAAAAAAGGTCGTAAAGACGCAGTAACTCACTTAGTGACTGCTTTGCCTAATCTGGTCATCACCGGGCCCTACATCAAGGGACTATCGAACTGTAGAGGCGTCAAGGGGCCAGAGGTAATGGCGGGAGGCAGGCAAGATCCATAACTCTACGGGTTGTGATTTTGGGATTGTGTTTGCCAGGCGAGGGGATTGTGGGACATTGAATGTCCACACAACCCTGCACGTTGGGGGTGTCGGCGGTGCACAAATGGACAGAACAAGAGCTCCGAAGCCTTTCACGTAAGGACGAAGAACTTGGCGGTTAAACCACAGCGAAGATGCGAGAAGAGAGGGCGACGCAGGACAGCGTGGAGGGCGCCAGCTGCTCAGATAGCACAGCTGCCAAAATCGCATCAATCAGTTAGTATTAATGGTGAGTAAGTATGTAACGTACTGTATGTATGTATGGGAGTGAGAGAAGTGAGTGGATATGGAGAGCAAGTTTTGTCGCGTGGGTAAAGCACTAGGCTAGAAGGTAGGAGATCATGAAGTTCTACTCCTGCCTTAGGCACAAAAGCCTGGCTGAGTGACTTGTGGGCCAAATCGCCAGGTAGGATCTGGGAGTGCTAGGCCTGCCTTAAATCAAAAACCAGCTGGGTGACTTTGGGCTTATTCACTACTTTTCACTTGATACTTTCACTTTTAGTCTGCGCTTATAAACTGCCCCTTCTCCCCGCAAAGGGACTCAGGGCGGTTGTACAGTCCATACAAGAAGATACATCATATAAATAATTAAATAGGTATTGAACAGTTAAAATTTATTAAATCAAGGTAGATCGATATGGGAGACGGTAAAAAGAAGAAGGTTAAAAAGAGAACTGGACAGCTGGCGTAAAGTATATAAATATAGTGTTATAAAAACCCCTAAAAATATCCCATAAATTAAATTTAAAAAAGCAAGTCCCCTAAAAAACCAGTTAAAAATATGCCTGCCAGGAAGGGTAACCGTAATGGATTGGGCCAGGCCAGCTAATCGGACACAGGTGATGTCCTTTAGTTCTTCGTCGAGAAGGAGAGAAAGGACGTGTGGTGGTCCTAATGTCGGGCGAGGAGTCATTCCAGAGGGTCTGGAGCCCCATCACAGAGAAGGCCTTATAATAACTCCTTGGGGCGTCGCCACGTGGCATTGCCTAGTGGATATCGCACCAGGAGAAGTCCCTCCCTGGGGAGAGCGAATTGGCCGCAGGGATGTTGGGTGGGAGGAGGCCGATCCCAGCAGTGAGTAACTTAGAGTCGTGTGCCATGGACGGCGCTTGTAGAGATGGAAATCAACAAACTAACTTGAAACGCACCCGAAAAACCACAGGTAAACAGGCCAGTGGAGAAGGGGAGTTTCCAGTCTTGCCTAGAGGCATGAAAACCAGCGGAGACAGTCTTTGGATACCAGGAGTAGGAGAGTAGTTCTAGTGTTGTCCGAAGACAATAAACGCCCATCTAGGTGGACGGTGAGCCATCATCAGGAGACAGTGTAGTTCTAGTCCTGCCTTAGGAATGGAAGTCAGTTAGGATGACTTTGCGGGTTAATCCTTCAAGTGACGTGAACAGTTTTTATGTCCCCACCTTAAGCATGGATAGGCCAACTGGGGACTGGGCAAGCACCCAGGAGATGGTGATGTTCTAAGTCCTGCCTTTTAGCCATGAAGACTGGCTGGGTGTATTAACGGCTTGTATGTGGAGGAAACTAGGAGAAGACGTGTCTTGGATCTGTTCAGCCCTTGTGTTGTTTTGTGTGTGCTTGTTTGGGGTTGTTTGTTAATAATAATAATAGGAGGAGGCGGAGGAGGAGGAAGGAGGGAGGAGTGAGGAGGAGTGGAGGACGGAAGATAAGAAGATGAGGAGGAAGAAGACAGAAGGAAGAGGAAGAAGAGGAAGAGTGGAGGAGGAGAGGAAAAGGTGAAGATAGAGCGAGGAGGAGGAAGAGAAGGGAGAAAGAAGAAGAGAGAAGAGGAGGAGGAAGAGGGCAAGAAGAAGAGGCGGGAGAGAAGAAAGAAGAAAGAAAGAAGAAAGAAAATAAGAGGCCATACAGCAAGTATTGTCGGTCCGACTGATTTTGCTAACCCCCGAAGCAGACGGACATCCGAGTTTCAGGTCACGATGCCCGACCGGGGGCAGGGACAGAAGTAGGGGTGGGTGCAGAGATGCGTTTAAGAGCCAGAGTTGAGAATGTAGTCAAAGCAGGATACAGCCTCGAGGAGGAACTTCAATGGCGTTGCCACCATCTCTCCGTGCCCATCTGTCAACCTTTGCCCGCAGGACAAGTGAAAGGGCTTGTGCCAGGCGCCGGAGAGGGCCCGCTGCCCCGCTCTCTTCTCCCAACAGGCCGGCTCAGTTTATCAACCTTTGCAAAGTAAAAAAAAAACGGTGGGTGTCTTAATGACCACGGCAGGCGCATATCGCAAAGGAACACACCGTTATAAACTTTAATTTACCGTGGGAAGATTGTCTTTAAGCCAGCTTCGGTATTAAAAAGAAAAAGATAAGTTTGATAGAAGGAGCCGTCTCTCTCTCCCTCTCCCTCTCTCTCTTCCCTCTTCTTCTCCCTCCCCTCCCTCTCTCCCTCCCTTTCTTCCCCTCCCCACCCTCTATCATCCCTCTCTGTCTCTCTCTATCTCCCACCTCTCTCTCCCACTCTCCCCTCACCTCTCTCTGTCTGTCTTTCCCTCCCACCCTCTCCCTGCCTTTCTGTCTCCCTCCCTCATTATCTGTCTGTCTGTCCGTCCATCCATCCATCCATCCATCCATCCATCCATCCATCCATCCATCCATCCATCCATCCATACATATAATATATATATATATATATATATATATTTCTATCTTCATCTCTATCTATCTGTCTTTCTATCTATATCTATATCTGTATGTCTGTCCATCTCTCCATCAGTCCGCCATACTATACATACATACATACATCCATACATACATTACATACATATTATATATATTTCTATCTTCATCTCTATCTATCTGTCTTTCTGTGCTATATCTATATCTGTCTGTCTGTCATCTCTCCATCAGTCCGTCCACCCATCCATCCATCCATCCATCCATCCATTCCATCCATCACATCCACACCCCTGCCTTTATTATTGTCTACAATAACTCAAAGCATGAACATTCCAATACACCTTCCTCCCCTATTTTCTCCACAACAACAATCCTGTGAGGTGGCTAGTTAACAAGAGAGAGGGTGTGGCCTACAGTCACACCAGCCTGCTTTCGCAACTAAGGCAGGACTAGAACTCACTGTCTCCTGGTGATTGGCCCAAAGTCCCCCAGCTGGCTTTCATGCCTAAGGCCAGACTACAACTCACTCCTCTCCCAGCTTCTACTTGGGGCCTTCACCGCTAGATCAAACTGGCTCTCCAAAATTAAATGGTCATAATAACAAAACAAAACGTATATTATGTGGAATTCGAAAATGGGTTTGGTGGTAAGGACGGTGGGTAACACGGCCAGGGCATCTGCTTTTTTAGTTATTAATTAAGAGAATTTGTATGGAGGCCCCAACTCGTCTCAGAATTCTTAGAACAGAACAGAGCTGGAAGGGACCTGGGAGGTCTCTAGTCCAGCCCCCTGCTCAGGCAGGAGACCCTAGACTGGGTGTCTGCATACCTGCAGCTCTGGAGCCTCATGTGGCTCTTTGGGCCCTCTGCTGTGGCTCCATCGGGTGATCCCACCACTGGTTGGCTATGCCCCTCGCCTCTCCCTCCCAGTCACTCCTTGCCTGGCCTGAGAAGGGGGGGCAGCTGGAGAAGTGGCCGGGGCTCATTCCCCAGCCCCTCACTCTTGCTTGAGCTTATTTCAGGCCCTTGGTGGTGCTTTGGCACACCTCGGTTGCTTGGGGGGAGATACACCACCTGCTCTCTGCCCAGACATCCCGACCGAGACCGAGAGCCACGACCGAGCGCCAGCTTTGCTAACATGAGGGGTGGTGGGGTGGGGATGGGATCCGGGAGAAGGGGATGACAGAAAGGGGGATGGGCCCACACATACACGAGAGAGGGTGGGAGGGAAGAGAAAGAGAGAGAGATATACAGAGAGGAGGGAGAATGGGGGGAGAGAAAGAGGGAGGGGAAGGAGGGAGAGAAAGAGAGGGAGGGAGAGAGTGAGATTGAGGGGGGAGGTTAGAGAAAGAGAAGCGAGAGCGAGAGGAGGGACAGGGAGGGAGGGAAAGAGAGAGAGCTAGGCAGAGGAAGAGAAGAGAGGGAGAGGGAGGGAGAGAAGAGTGAGAGGGGGGGTGGGAGGTTGAGTGGGAGAGGAGAGCGAGAGAGAGAGAGAGGGAGGAGAATGGAGGGAGGGATGAGAGGGAGGGAAGGGATGGGAGAGAGAAGGAGAGCGATGAGGGAGGGAACAGGGAGGGAGGGAAAGAGAGAGAGGCTAGGTAGAGGAAGAGAAAGAGAGGGTGAGAGGGAGGTGTGAGAAAGAGAGAGAGAGTTTTAACAACCGGTTCTCTGCCCTAATGACCGGCTGGGCGGGTAGGGGCGTGGCTAAGGGGGTCGGTGACTGGGTTGGGAGTGAATGATGTTGGAGTTGGCCACGCCCACTCAGTTGTTTGTGGTGGTCCCAGTGGCTGCTTTTGAGCGTTATAAGGATGCAGACCCCCTGCCCCATCTCTCTCCCAGGGACCCTGACCCACCTTTCTCAAAATGAAATAGAAGTAAAACACTCAACAGGCCCGGCCACCCCCCCCCCACCATCCACCCCTGGCCTTGGCCTCCGGCTTCAGGCCTGGAGCCGCTGCATATTTGCCTTTGGCATCGCAAGAAATATTTCCATGCTTTATTAAGCGTTGTTAGCGACTAGAAAACCCGGAGGGAAGGGGGGTAGGGGAGGCGGGGAGGCTGGGTGTCTGAGTGTCTTGCGGCGTTCGATGCCGTGGCTTGCCGGTTGTGACAGGCTAGCCTGCGAGAGAGCCGTGATGTTTTCAAAATGCAGCAAATGCTTCCACCAAAGCGCGGGGACGGCCATGAAAAAGAGGGTTCAAGTGTCCATCGAAATAAAAGCCGCGGGATCGGCTGAGGCTGCCCGGCGGAAAGAAGGCCTGGGCCCACGAGGATGATTCCTGAAAGCTCTTCAGGTGTGGTGGGGACGGAGGCAGCATGAGCCTGGGGCCTCGTGTTGGGCCAGGGCACCATGTGTTCTTGGTGTTTGGGGGCTTGGCCCAGACTGAGCGCCAAAGCGGGAGGGGGTGTGTGACTCCCACCTCCCCCCGGCAGAAAGAAATGCCAGCACAAATGCACTGCCTGTCCTTGTCTTCTTCTGGATTGGCATTCAAAAGATCTCCTCTCGTCTCCCCTTCCTTCTCTCTCCCCTGGTCTTATCCTATCTTATCCTTAATTCTCTTTCCTCCCTCCCTCCTTCCCTTCCTTCCTTCTTCCCTCCCTTCCCTTCCCAGCTATCTTGTTCCTTCCTTCATTTCATTCCTGTCCTTTCGTGATCCTTCCTCCCGCCGCCTCCCTCCTTCCCTTCCTTCCTTTTTCCCTCCACTTCCCTTCCTAGCTACCCTATTTCCTTCCTTCCCTCCTTCTTCCTTCCTTCCTTCCTCCCTCCTTCCCTTTCTTACCTTTTTCCCTCCCTTCCCTTCCAGCTCCCCTTTTCCTTCCTTCCTTCCTTCCTTCCTTCCTTCCTTCCTTCCTTCCTTCCTTCCTTCCTTCCTTCCTTCCTTCCTTCCTTCCAAGCTCCCTTTTTCCTTCCTTCCTTCGCCCTCCCTTCCCTTTTCAGCCCCCTCCCTCCCTCCCTCCCTCCCTCTCCAACAGCTCCCAGACCGTCTACTTTACATGGCAGGGGAAGAGGCTATTTTCCTAATCCATCAAAACTCCATCCGGGCTTTCTGTGAGCATTTTGTGCCTGTGCATTTAAGAGGGAACCAGCCCTGGACTGACCAGTTCTGGGACGGTGAGGGAGACAGCGACTTTTGCCTTGCAAAGCAGGTGAAACAACACGAGTGATTTCTCTCAGTAAGATTCTCAGATTTTTTATCCAAATCCCTTCACGGAGACCATCCCAGCGATCTGGCAGGTATAAATTAGAGAGCCAATTTTAATTTTTGGGGGGAAATCTGCTATTATCCAAAGCCGAGGATGGCAGACGAGTGCTATCCAAAGTAAACACTGGGACATGCTTTTGCCATGCTTAAGTGCGAACGAGGAATGGCACAAATAAAGATATATTTTTTTAAAATCTATGGAGAATATTTTGCAAGACCAGAAAGTTCCAAGAACATCTAACACGAATATTTGGAGACAGAGATGTCAAATTTTTGGCTAGGTTTTTTTTTTGCCCCACTGGACTTTAATATTTGTTATACGGATTTATTTTGGAATCAGAAAATCACAGGGAACGGATGAGTTGCAAATCCCTAAATCCCATTTTTTCCCTCTATTCACTGAAATCTTGGTGAGCTTCACACAACCTCACGCTGGACTTTTCTAGACAACCAAACATGATAAACGGCAAAGGTTGACTCTGTTCTTGGAGTTGGCTCCATAGACCTCCGGGAAAAAGAAGATTGTGAATCTTACACATTGTCTTACTTTCTCTTGCACATTGGCAAAAAATATATATCAGAACATAAAATACAACCTAGATGGACATGATCTTGTAGATGACCCACACTCTGTCAAGGACCTTGGAGTATTCATTTCTAAAGTGCCAGAGAAGGGGTGAAATCCTCCCAGTTCGATCTGGTTTGGCCAAATCGGTTGGGATGAGTATCGTTTGTTTTGGGAACTGGTAGTAAAAAACAAAAAAGGCTTCCAAGGATCGTCCAGCTCAACTGAATCGTTTCAGGAAATTATGGAGCTGCTGCTGGGACCAGCTACTGTACAATTTAGGAAGGATTTCATTTAAAGCCCCTTTTCTCCCTGGTTTCTCAAACCCGGCGAGGCGCATTCAAGATTGCTACCAAATCCATCTCCCACTCAAGGAGGGGTCAAGGGTGCCACCCATGTTCTTTTCACGACAGCTTTATGGAAGCATTTGTCATCACGGCCGCCTTCTTGAGCAGGTTCACAGCCTAGTCAAGCATTTTTCAGGAAATAAAGAAAGCCCAGGCGGGGAGAATTTCTATTCTGAAAGAAGGGCTAAAGCAGCAGCGCCATTAATTGTTGTTGTTGTTGTTGTTATATACTTTATTCATTAAACATGAAACTCGGCCAACTGAAGACTTAATGTGCCAGCCGTTGCCAAGAGTTGGGTTGATGGTCACCTACTTGGATGCCTTTCAGAAGTGGGCTGGGAGCTTCATTCGTGGAGGAAAGGTCTACTGAAGGCTGTGCATAGGGAGAACACCTCGGCAGCTATAAGGCTTAACTATTTGATCGCCCAGTTGGCTTTTGAAAAAGCACCTCTTGCTTGGCTCCAATAAATTGGTCATCGTTATTGCCCAATTGCACTTTGGAGAGTCACTTTGGTCTAGCGGTTAAAGCACTGGGTTAGAAAGCAGGACACCGTGAGTTCTAGTCCCACCTTAGGCATGAAAGCCAACTGGGTGACTTTGAGCTAATCACCAGGAGACGGTGAGTTCTAGTCCCACCTTAGGCATGAAAGCCAACTGGGTGACTTTGAGCCAATCACCAGGAGACGGTGAGTTCTAGTCCCACCTTAGGCATGAAAGCCAACTGGGTGACTTTGAGCCAATCACCAGGAGACGGTGAGTTCTAGTCCCACCTTAGGCATGAAAGCCAGCTGGGTGACTTTGAACCAATCACCAGGAGACGGTGAGTTCTAGTCCCACTTTAGGCATGAAAGCCAGCTGGGTGACTTTGAACCAATCACCAGGAGACGGTGAGTTCTAGTCCCACCTTAGGCATGAAAGCCAGCTGGGTGACTTTGAGCAATCACCAGGAGACGGTGAGTTCTAGTCCCACCTTAGGCATGAAAGCCAACTGGGTGACTTTGAGCTAATCACCAGGAGACAGTGAGTTCTAGTCCCACCCTAGGCATGAAAGCCAGCTGGGTGACTTTGGCCCAATCACCAGGAGACAGTGAGTTCTAGTACCACCCTAGGCATGAAAGCCCACTGGGTGACTTTGGACCAATCACCAGGAGACAGTGAGTTCTAGTCCCACCGTAGGCATGAAAGCCAGCTGGGTGACTTTGAAGCAATCACTAGGAGACAGGGAGTTCTAGTCCCACCTTAGGCATGAAAACTGGCTGGGTGACTTTGGACCAATCACCAGGAGACGGTGAGTTCTAGTCCCACTTTAGGCATGAAAGCCAACTGGCTGGCTTTGAACCAATCACCAGGAGATAGTGAGTTCTAGTCCATTGTTAGGCATGAAAGCCAGCTGGGTGACTTTGAGCTAATCACCAGGAGACGGTGAGTTCTAGTCCCACCTTAGGCATGAAAGCCAGCTGGGTGACTTTGAACCAATCACCAGGAGACGGTGAGTTCTAGTCCCACTTTAGGCATGAAAGCCAGCTGGGTGACTTTGAACCAATCACCAGGAGACGGTGAGTTCTAGTCCCACCTTAGGCATGAAAGCCAGCTGGGTGACTTTGAGCTAATCACCAGGAGACGGTGAGTTCTAGTCCCACCTTAGGCATGAAAGCCAACTGGGTGACTTTGAGCTAATCACCAGGAGACGGTGAGTTCTAGTCCCACCTTAGGCATGAAAGCCAGCTGGGTGACTTTGAGCTAATCACCAGGAGACGGTGAGTTCTAGTCCCACCTTAGGCATGAAAGCCAGCTGGGTGACTTTGAACCAATCACCAGGAGACGGTGAGTTCTAGTCCCACCTTAGCCATGAAAACGAGCTGGGTGACTTTGGGCTAATCACCAGGAGACGGTGAGTTCTAGTCCCACTTTAGGCATGAAAGCCAGCTGGGTGACTTTGGGCTAATCACCAGGAGACGGTGAGTTCTAGTCCCACTTTAGGCATGAAAGCCAGCTGGGTGACTTTGGGCTAATCACCAGGAGACGGTGAGTTCTAGTCCCACTTTAGGCATGAAAGCCAGCTGGGTGACTTTGGGCTAATCACCAGGAGACGGTGAGTTCTAGTCCCACCTTAGGCATGAAAGCCAGCTGGGTGACTTTGAGCTAATCACCAGGAGACGGTGAGTTCTAGTCCCACCTTAGGCATGAAAGCCAGCTGGGTGACTTTGAACCAATCACCAGGAGACGGTGAGTTCTAGTCCCACCTTAGGCATGAAAGCCAGCTGGGTGACTTTGAACCAATCACCAGGAGACGGTGAGTTCTAGTCCCACCTTAGCCATGAAAACGAGCTGGGTGACTTTGGGCTAATCACCAGGAGACGGTGAGTTCTAGTCCCACTTTAGGCATGAAAGCCAGCTGGGTGACTTTGGGCTAATCACCAGGAGACGGTGAGTTCTAGTCCCACTTTAGGCATGAAAGCCAGCTGGGTGACTTTGGGCTAATCACCAGGAGACGGTGAGTTCTAGTCCCACTTTAGGCATGAAAGCCAGCTGGGTGACTTTGGGCTAATCACCAGGAGACGGTGAGTTCTAGTCCCACCTTAGCCATGAAAACGAGCTGGGTGACTTTGGGCTAATCACCAGGAGACGGTGAGTTCTAGTCCCACTTTAGGCATGAAAGCCAGCTGGGTGACTTTGAACCAATCACCAGGAGACGGTGAGTTCTAGTCCCACCTTAGCCATGAAAACGAGCTGAGTGACTTTGGGCCAATCACCAGGAGACAGTGAGTTCTAGTCCCACTTTAGGCATGAAAGCCAGCTGGGTGACTTTGAACCAATCACCAGGAGACGGTGAGTTCTAGTCCTGCCTTAGCCATGAAAGCCAGAGGGGTAGCCATTCTTTCTCTCTCTCAGCCCACTCCACCTCACACGGTTGTTGTGAGGAAAACGGGGGAGGAAGGAGTGAGGGATATATTTGTAAAAATATTTTTTTAAAAAAAATTGGGATGCAAATAAATAAATAATGGTAATCCTTGACTTACAACTATTCATTTAGTGACAACGTTCAACAAAGAGAGCTGTGACCATTTTATGACCGTCGCAGCATCCTCGCGATCACCTGATCCAAAATTCAGACGCCTGGCCACCGACTCATATTTATGACAATTGCGGTGTCCACCTCTTGCGACCTTGCGATGAGAGAAGGCAGTGGAGAAGGCAGACTCACTTAACAACCACGTGGCCAATTTGTGCACTGCAGTTATTCACTGAACAACGGTGGCAGGAAAGGTCATTTTTTTTTAAAAAATGGGCAAAAATTCACTTAATGACTGTCTCGCTTAGCAATGGAAATTTTGGGACCCGTAATTGTAGTCGTAAGACGAGGACTAGCTATACATACACCCATACGCGAAACATCCATACACACCCAGCCATCAAGAACGCTGGCGTTGTTTTCAACGTTGCCAGTTGGACTTAGCCACCGTTCCACCTTCGGCCCAACTTCCTTAGCCACACAATACAACAAGCATAAACACAAACACACACACACACCCCTTATCTGTTTCCCACAGGTCCCAGTTTGACCCTCCCAACAGCTGTCATCCTCTGCCTCTCTCTCTCTCTCTCCAGTGGGGCAGGTGTGTGTATATGAAATCCAAAAAGCCAAATTTTGATTGTTTCTCATTGTGTTGCACTTAAGTGCTCTCCGGGAAAGGTGGCCAGGGGATAACCAGGGGGAAAAAAAGGCTATTTGTGTGGGTAATTGCGGTGATTTTCTCCACTAGACAGGTGCGCCCAACTTCCCTCCTTAATGCAAACATGCTTTTAAAGGCAGCTCTTGCGAAGATGCGACTCCTCCACGCCGCGTTTTTGAGACAGAGTGGTTCTAGTGCGCCTCCCAATCAGCTTGGCGGCTGCATTGCGGTATTGGAAGGATGCAACACCCCAGTTGTTCTACGGTTTTGCGTGTTGCCTTTTCAATGCCCCGGCTGCGAGGAGTTGTCCAGCTCGATCCACACCTGCTGCGTTGGGGGGGAAATCTGGATGGATGCTAATTGGCACCTTCTGGATTTGGGAGAAACAGCGACGGGCAGGGAAAAGGGTCGAGCCAGCTGCCCGTTTCGTCGCAAAAAATGAACACTCCGCTTAGTCCTAATCCCTATTATTTTTGCTGACATGTCATACAATGGGTAGGATTACGTGAGAACAATCGAAATTATGTCCAACAGATGGGAAGTTATCCAGGGATAGAGCCTCTGAGATTGAACCAAAGGCGAGCAAATCGAAAATAGAAATAAATAACAATTAGGCAGCTGGCATCACACAAGAGGACTTTCTCTCCAGGAATGTGGGCATCGGATCTGAGAACATAGAATAACAAGGTTGGAAGGCAAAGACTTTGGAGGTCTTCTAGTCCAACCCCCTGCCCACCCAGGTAGGAAAACCTATACTGTTCCAGACGTTATTGGGCCCTTATAGGGAGGATATAGATAATAGCAGAGTTGGAAGGGACCTTGGAGGTCTTCTAGTCCAACCCCCTGTTCAGGCAGGAGACTACACCATTCTATACAAATGGTTGTCCGGTCTCTTCTTGAAAATCTCAGGCAATGGAGCACCGACTTCTGGTGGCAAGGTGTTCTACTGGTTGATTGTTCTATCAGGAAGTTTCTCCTTAGTTCCAGGTTGCTTCTTTCCTTCATTAGTTTCCATCCATGGCTTCTCATCTTGCCTTCAGATGCTTTGGAGAATACGTTGACTCCTTCTTCTCTGCGGCAGCCCTTCAGATATTGGAAGACTGCAATCATTGCACGCCTGGTCCTTCTTTTCATTAAACTAGACCAGGGGTGTCCAAACTTGGCTGGGGAATTCTGGGAGTTGAAGTCCACAAGTCTTAAAGTTCCCAAGTTTGGACACCCCTGAACTAGACCTACCCAATTCCTCTTACTTACCTCTTTCCTAAGCAATGACTTTGGAAGAGGTCTTTTGTAAGACTTTGAACTCAAGTTGATCATTCGCTCATTTATTAAATTTGTCTGCTGTCCAGGCTACACGGGACAACCGCAGGGAGTTTGCAACATCAAACCTCAATTATTATTTTTTTCTGCTGTCAATTTCTAGCACTCTGCACCACATGGAACACGGGCAGAGACAGCATAGGTTCTCCGGTGCCAAGGAAGAAAGCTATATATTGGTCAGAGTTTAGGAAAGTGAAATGTAGTCTGTGGGACATAAGAGTTATTAATTTAGCTGAAAATGCTCCCTGAAGCATTTTAGAGGCAGTAAATTTAATGCCACATATAAAAGGTGTGAATATGCGCCAGATGACTGAAATAATAGGTTGAAGGTGTCTTATGGAATTCTTGCCCTACAAGATGTTCCACAGTACAGGTAGTCCTCGACTTACCACAGTTCATTTAGTGATGGTTGAATTACAATGTCTGTCTCTCTGTCTGTTTCTTTCTGTCTCCTATCTGTCTGTCTGTCTCTGTCTACCTACCTATCAATCTATCTATCTATGTTTATCTGTTTATCATACGTCTGTCTTTCTGTCTAGCTGTTATCTATCTATCTATCTATCTATCTATCTATCTATCTATCTATCTATCTATCTATCTATCTAGTATTATCTATCTATAACTATCTATTATTTAGCTATGTCTATATCTATCTATCTTATTTATCTATTATTTATCTCAGTCTGTCTGTTATCTATCATCCATCTACCCATCATCCATCCATCCACCCACCCACCCACCAACCTACCCACCTACCTGGCCTCTATCTATCAATTTATGTTTATCTGTTTATCATCTGTCTGTCTGTCTATTATCTATCTATCTATCTATCTATCTATCTATCTATCTATCTATCTATCTATCTATCTATCTATCTATCTTATCTATCTATCTATCTATCTATCTATCTATCTATCTATCTATCTATCTATCTATCTATCTTATCTATCTATCTATCTATCTATCTATCTATCTATCTATCTTATCTATCTATCTATCTATCTATCTATCTATCTATCTATCTATCTATTTATCTATCTAACCATCTATCTATCTATCTATCTATCTATCTATCTATCTATCTATCTATCTATCTATCTATCTATCTATCTATCTAACCATCTATCTATCTATCTATCTATCTATCTATCTATCTATCTATCTATCTATCTATCTATCTATCATCTCTCCCTCTACCTAACTACCTGCCTGCCTGCTTGCCTAGCTGTCTAGCTACCTACCTACCTACAGTATCTCCTGCTTTTGACTTTCCAGCATCTGCTTCTTGGCCCAATCATTTAATCCAGGAAAGACCTGCAAACTTGTCATCATGAAGAAGGCTGGGGAATTCTGGAAGTGGAAGCCCATGAGTCTTTCAAATTGCCAAGTTGCAGATGATCCCTGGATTAAGCGATTGGGAAGTTTTCCACAAACCCTTTGCCAGAAGGCATTCACCAGTAAAAGTAAATCTCTTTCCTCTCTTTTTTTATTTTATTTTTTTCCAATCCCCCGAACAACCACAGGGAAGAATTGATCTGTCATCTTTATAACAGCCACTTATGTATTTGAAAACTGTGATCATCTGTTATCATCTCAGATTGACAGAGAGTATAGCTTCTCCGGGTGGTCAAATGGGATTCCATCTTAAAATAAACGCCTCGCCTCCGAGATGCGACATAAATTGTGTCTTTATCCTCCGGCGTAGAGGCGTGCGGACGCGTGCAAAGAAACACACACGAGTGCCCAGGCTCACACACACACACACACAAGGTTTTTCTCCCTAAACGTCTTCTTTCTTCAGAAGTCAAATCTACCGAGCATACAAGTCTGTGTTTCCTTCCCAAGGTGGCCTTCTCAGGACCATTTATTGCCACTTGCATCTTTTGGGTTTCAATGATTGTAACTTTCCAGGAACCCCTGGGAGGAATAACCAATTCTCAGGGTCCATCTTCCTGTTTGCACCAGGCTGACCTAGGGTTTCATCTAGTCTAGAGTAGCTCAGTTCAGATTGAATCTGTGAGTCTGGATCTAATTAGCCTAATTCTTCTCTCTCTTCCTTCCTTCCATCCTTCTCCTGTTTCTCCTCCTCTTCTTGCTCTCGTTGCCCTTCTCCCTTCCCTCCTTCTTCTTCTCCTTCTTCTTCAACTTCACCATTCCTCTCCTTCCTTCCTTCCTTCCTTCCTTCCTTCCTTCCTTCCTTCCTTCCTTCTTTCCTCTTCTCTTTCATCACCTTCTCAGAACAACAGTGTTGGAACGGACCGTGGAGGTCATCTAGTCCCGCCCCCTGCGCAGGCAGGAAACCCTCCTTCACCTCCTTCTTCTATTTCCCCTTCATCTCCTCTTCCTCCACCCCCTCCACCTCCGCCTCCTCTTCCTCTCCACAAATCCCACCCTCCCCCCTTCTCGCACTGATGATGTTCCCTAGTTGGGTCATGAAACATCTACAAGAAAACCACCAAGCTCAGAGAGAACCCAGGATCCCTCGCTCCTCCCCCTCCCCCTGACAACAGCCAATAGAACACAAGATCTTGCACAGGAAGAGGAGGGTCAAGCGCAAAGCCCAAGAGAAGGTATAAATACCCCCACTCTCAACTCTGTGTGGTCAGATGCACCAGGACCACAAACATGTGATCCCGTTCATCAATAAATGCGCCCACTTTCCAATCAGCCTCCAGCCTCCATTTTGTCTTTCTCCCCGCTTGGAACTGAACCAGATAGATATTTCTTCCAAATAACCAATCAATATTGGTTGCATTATTAAGAAGAAGGGCCAAGGGTTGAACGCGACCATCGCTTGGCTATAAAAACTGCTGTAAGATTCTACCTTTGGCCCTTGGTTAGCTTTTCAAACCGGGGTCCTTATATCTTGGTACCAAAATAAAAGTTTAAATAAATAAATAAATAAATAAGTATAATTCTATATCGCACCTTGTGTCCGGTGACTTAATCGGTTTCGACCCCCAGCTAAGCAAGAGCCCAGTTTTGGGGACAACAATGTCAGGGGAAGGGGAAGGGAGCCTGATTAGGCCAGAACAGAGGCCTTTGATTGCTCCCTCACATAGTGGGCGTTTAAGGCCTAGGCCTCCCTCACACAGTGGGCCATCAAGGGGGTAAGTCTTGAACCGGAGTCAAATAAGACGACGTGATGGCTGAACAATTAACTGTTTATTAACTAAGCAACTCAATGATAACATACAACAGATTACCTCAGAACACCCATCTAGGGGTGGGAAATAGACCTGGCCTATAGAGTGAATTCAGCGTATGCTAGAACACACAATGTCCCCAGGGAGGTACACATTAAATTTCTCAGGAAAAGCACAAGAGATGAAATCCGGAATGCACAAAGGGGGCAAGCCCTGACATATAAAGATAAGGAGATAACCATTCTGAAACAGATCCCCAAGAAAGTGAGGGAGAAAAGAAAATCTTATTTGCAATTGGCGAATAAACTATACCAGAAGGGGGTGTGGTTTCGATGGTTACTGCCTGAAGGTATGCTAATATTCTGGGAGGAGACAAGAGTTAGAATTAATACACCCATTGAGGCGCAGGCCTTTATGGAAAAAAATAAATTACTTCTAGAAAAACCAGAAGACACTTCTGTAGAGGTACAAGACACGGGAGGGGCCGGAGCACTGCCAGCTGGGGGAGATGGGGCGACATCAAGAAAGCTCAGATCACACAAATAAGCAAGAAAATCCACGTGATATAAACTGACCGAAATTACCAATTGAATTTACCACACTGACTATATGCTATTATGTAATATTTGAATTTTATGCAAATGTATATTATGAGTTTGGAGGGGGGGTGCACCTACCGCATTTCGCAAAATGCCAAAATTTGTAACCTTTCCCTTACCTTTTCCCTATGTAAAACATTAAAAAACCAATAAAAAACTTTGTTTAAAAAAAAAAGAACACCCATCTGACAGCTATTTATACTGTAGCTGTCAGACAGGCATCCAATCAGCTAGCGGCTTTTTTCCCGCTGGCTGGAGGCCTCCCTCATGCAGTGGGCCATCAAGGCCTAGGCCTCCCTCATGCAGTGGGCCATCAAGGCCTAGGCCTCCCTCATGCAGTGGGCCATTAAGGCCTAGGCTTCCCTCACACAGTGGGCCATCAAGGCCTAGGCCTCCCTCATGCAGTGGGCCTAGGCCTCCCTCATGCAGTGGGCCATCAAGGCCTAGGCCTCCCTCATGCAGTGGGCCATCAAGGCCTAGGCCTCCCTCATGCAGTGGGCCATGAGGCCTAGGCCTCCCTCATGCAGTGGGCCATCAAGGCCTAGGCCTCCCTCATGCAGTGGGCCATCAAGGCCTAGGCCTCCCTCATGCAGTGGGCCATCAAGGCCTAGGCCTCCCTCATGCAGTGGGCCATCAAGGCCTAGGCCTCCCTCATGCAGTGAGCCATCAAGGCTTAGGCCTCCCTCATGCAGTGGGCCATCAAGGCCTAGGCCTCCCTCATGCAGTGGGCCATTAAGGCCTAGGCTTCCCTCATGCAGTGGGCCATCAAGGCCTAGGCCTCCCTCATGCAGTGGGCCATCAAGGCTTAGGCCTCCCTCATGCAGTGGGCCATTAAGGCCTAGGCCTCCCTCACGCAGTGGGCCATTAAGGCCTAGGCCTCCCTCACGCAGTGGGCCATTAAGGCCTAAGCCTTCCTCACACAAGAGCACATAGGGAGGGGGAAGGGAGAGGACAAGGGTGATGGGCATGGGAGTACGGGGAAGAAAGGCCCCTCTCAATGGCTCCCTGTCAAACAAACACTTCGACGTCTATAAACCGGGTCATCAACTAGTAACCAATAAATCATCTTGCAGGAATCCATGAAGTCCAGAATCTTTACTAATAATGGGGCTTCCAAACTGCCTGGGAAGCCTGAAAACCCACAAGGCGGTTTTTGCAAAATGGAGGACTCGTTTTCTCAGTCGCAGCGGGAAGAGCCCGTAACTTTTTGATCAAAACACACCAAAGGGGAGAAATCTCTCCCCTTTCGTGTGCAATTTCCTATCGGTTCTGAGCGCCGTTCGTGCAGAAGAGATTTACTGGAGAAGCATTTATCACAGGAGTATCCTTTCTCCAACCTCGCCTTTTAACACTCCAAAGGATTTTATTTTATTTTTATTTTTTGGCCCAGCTGAGTTAAATCCTGTTGCTTTCAAACTCTCGGATTTTGGCACCGGAAGGGCTACGAACCTGTCTGCTAGCATTTCTTTATTGGGGGATTAATAGTTCGCTTCGGTGCTATAAAAGAAGAAATCCCAAAAAAAGCCAACACAGAGAATCAAGACCACATGAAGAGTTAATACCACTTTATAAAGGCCTTGATAAGAATAGAGCTGGAAGGGACCTTGGAGGTCTTCTAGTCCAACCCCCCCCCTTCCCCGCCCACCCACCTGTAATACACTTGGAATCCTGCATCGAGTTTTGGTCGCCATGATGTAAAAAAGATGTTGAGACTCTAGAAATTGTGCAGAGAAGAGCAATAAATAGGATTAGGGGACTAGAGGCTAAAACATATAAATGGTATAGGGTTTCCTGCCTACACAGGGGGTTGGACTATAAGACCTCCAAGGTTCCTTCTAACTCTGTTATTCTATTCTATTCTATTCTTCATTCCAATATGTTCTGTTTTGTTCCGTTCCGTTCCATTCCATTCTATTCTACCACTTGATAATGCCTTGGTGAGGCCACACTTGGAATCCGGCATTCAGTTTTGGTTGCCACAATATAAAAAAGATGCGGAGACTCTAGAAAGAGTGCAGAGAAGAGCAAGAAAGAGAATTAGGGGACTGGAGACTAAAACATATGAAGAACGGTTGCAGGAATTGGGTACGTCTAGTTAATGAGAATAAAGACCATGGGAGACATGATAGCAATGTTCCAATATCTCAGGGGCTGCCCCAAAGAAGAGGGAGTCAAGCTATTCTTCAAAGCACTAAGGAGAGAAGCAACCTGGAATTAAGGAGAAATTTGTTGACAATTATAACAATTAACCAGTGGAGTAGCTTGCCACCAGAAGACTCTAAAAAGAGTGCAGAGAAGAACAACAAAGAGAATTAGGAAACTGGAGGCTAAAACATATGAAAAACGGTTGCAGGAATTGGGTATGTCTAGTTTAACGAAGAAAAAGACTAGGGGAGACATGATAGCATCTTCCAATATCTCAGGGGTTGCCACAAAGAAGAGGGAGACAAGCTATTCTCCAAGGCACCTGAGGGCAGAACAAGAAGCAATGGGTGGAAACTAATCAAGGAGAGAAGCAACTTAGAACTGAGGAGAAATTTCCTGACAATGAGAACAATTAATCAGTGGAACAGAAGTTGCCTCCAGAAGCTGTGAATGCCCCAACACTGGAAGTCTTTAAGAAGAGGTTGGATAGCCATTTGTCTGAAACGGTATAGGGTTTCCTGCCTAGGCAGGGGGTTGGACTAGAAGACCTCCAAGGTCCCTTCCAACTCGGTTATTCTATTCTAAATTCTGCTCTTTCTTCAGGGAGACTGTCAGGGTTCAGAAACCATCTTTTACATTTGGACCTTCAGGGCTGCCATATTCAATGCTGTGTGAAAACGGGAGAAGGGGGAGTATGGTTGATATATAGTCAAAATAACATTCCTTTCTCGGAGAGCCAAGGACACCTTACCCTGCAGCTGTGATGGTGTTACTGGGAGGCATCTCCAGTTTTGGATGGTGCCTGATTAGATGATGTGAAGGACAGGTGGGTGCTGGGCAGGAACCTGGACGTTCTTTTGGGTGGGGAAACCTGGAAGCTTTTAGATTCGGGTTTTCCTAGATGTGCCAACATGACATCTCTAATAAAGTGGAACTTTGAGCCTTGGAGTTTTCTCTTGTTAGGGATCTTACTTGGAACCCTGACAGTGGTGTTTTGATAAAGCAACATGGTGACATTTTCTCCATATTTTCGCCTGTCAAGATGGACTTAGACAACAAGGGAAGCCAAGGTTCTGATTGGGATTCTCCGTTCTCAATGGGTACAATTTTTGTAACGGATAAACATTTTTTTATAATCTGATTAACAGAGAATAACAGAGTTGGAAGGGACCTTGGAGGTCTTCTAGTCCAACCCCTTGCTCAAGCAGGAAACGCTATCCCATTTCAGACAAATGGTTGTCCGGTCCCTTAAAAACCTCCAGGGATGGAGCACCCAGAACTTCTGGAGGCAAGTCGTTCCACTGTTTATTAATCTCAATCAATCGGAATAGAGCTGGAAGGGACCTTGGAGGTCTTCTAGTCCAACCCCCTGCTCAGGCAGAAGACCTTACACCACTTCAGACAAATGGGTTCCTCTTTAAAACTTCCCATGATGGAGTGCCCACAACTTCTGGTGGCAAGCTGTTCCACTGGTTAATTGTCCTGCCTGTCAGGAAGTTTATCCAGATTGCTTCTCTCCTTGACTAGTTTCCATCCATGGTGTCTTGTTCTGCCTTCAAATGCTTTGGAGAATAGGTGGAACAACACCCCCCCCCTTTCTTTGTGGCATCCCCTCAAATACTGGAATGCCACTATCATGTGACTATGATTAGGACTCTCTTGCTTGAGCAGTGGGTTGGACTAGATGACCTCCAAGGCCCCTTCCAACTCTGTTATTCCATGTTCCATGTCAACTGGCTCCTCTCATTTTCCCCAATTAAATTCCATTGAAATTGACTGATACTTTCTATGCTAATTGAGACACCAGGATGCCAAGGGGAACTGGCACGTTTATATTTTTCCATTCCTATGGAGCCCACTGAGCGTCAATCTTTGTCCTTCTAGGTCAACAGTTAAGCTTCGAGATCCATCAGCCAATCAGGGTTTGATTGCCAGCCGGTAATGACACCTTGTTCCTACTCACTCAGCTTCTGGCCAAATCAAACGCCTCTCCTTTCCCATTTTTTGAAAAGAAAAAATGATTAAAATAAAGGTAATTCTGAAGTTGCTGCGGTAGAACATAAAGGAACAGGGAAGAATCCCCTGTTTTTGGCCAATTCTTTAATCCGATCTCCATCAGTCTGGTCTAGTGCAGGGGTGTCCAAACTTGGGAACTTTAAGACTTGTGGACTTCAACTCCCAGAATTCCCCAGCCAGCCATGCTGGCTGGGGAATTCTGGGAGTTGAAGTCCACAAGTCTTAAAGTTCCCAAGTTTGGACACCCCTGGTCTAGTGGTTAAGGCACCGGGCAAGAAACTGGGGGACCGTGAATTCTAGCCATGCCTTAAGCACGAAAGCCACCTGGGGGACTTTGGGCCAATCACTAGGAGACAGTGACTTGTAGTTCCACCTAAGGCATGAAAGCTGGCTGGGTGACTTTGAGCCAGTCACCAGGTGACGGTGAGTTCTAGTCCTGCATCAACTGGCTGAACTTTGGGCCAGTCAGCAGGAGACAGTGAGTTCTAGTCCTGCATTAGCTGGCTGAGTGACTTTGAGCCAGTCACCAAAAGATTGTGAGTTCTAGTCCTTCATCAGGCAGGCCTAGGACACACCGTCTCCTGGTGATTGGCCAAAGGTCCACCATCCGATTTTCATATCTAAGGCATGACTAGAACTCGCCGTCTCCCAGTTTTCTAACCTGGTGCCTTCCCCACCAAACCAAACTGGCTCTACTGCCCTTTGTAACTGCTGAAGGAACTTCAAGGGCAGCCTCATGTCGAAAGTGTAGGGTCTCCTGTTTGGGTGGGGGGTTGGGCTAGATGACCTATAGGGTCCCTTCCAACCAGGGGTGGGTTCCTGCCAGTTCTCACCTCTTCTATAGAAGAGGTTCCACAAATCTACCGTGCTGCTTAGAATTCTGGGAGTTGAAGTCCACAAGTCTTAAAGCTGTCAAGTTTGAACACACCTGGGAGGGTTTTTCTAAAGGGTTAGGGGTGCAAGGGTCTTGTAACTTGACAGCTTTAAGACTCGCACACTTCAATGCCAGAGTTCCTGATCCAACATGACTGGAGGAGGAATTCTGGGAGTTGAAGTCCACAAGTCTTAAAGCTGTCAAGTTTGAACACCCCTGGTTTTTTTTTTCTAAAGGGTTGGGGGGTGCAAGGGTCTTGTAACTTGACAGCTTTAAGACTTGCACACTTCAATGCCAGAGTTCCTGAGCCAACATTTTGGTTGCTAAGCAAGAACGTTGTTAAGTGAGTTTCACCACATTTTACAAGTTGGCCATGCCCACCCAGTCACATGGCTGGCAAGCCACTCCCACCCGGTCACATGGCTGGCAAGCCACTCCCAAAAAGCAGGCCACACCTACAGAAGAGATTCTAAAAAAATTTGAAACCCACCACTGCTTCCAAGTCTGTTAATCTGTCTGTCTGTTAGCATTGTCGTAATCCAACTGGTGCAGTTATCCAAAAGGTGACATGAAGCTTTGGAGAAGAGGGAAGAAAAAAATAAGTGGGAAATCTATCTTATTCTTCTTCATTGTTTTCCCAGTGAACTTTTTCCCCTCACCCTCTAAAAACATGGAGAAAATTCCACTGAAACATTTTTATCTGAAAATAATGAATGTGTTAAGATAAGATGCTCCTTTTTTTTTCCCTTTTAGTCTCTTCCCCTAAATATTTTCTGATCGTTTATAGCAGGAAGATTTTTCACTTAGTATCACACATTTGGGCACCCATGCCCAGAGGATTAAGCCGTGAAAGAGAAGTGCCATTTCCTTCATTCTGAGCAGAATCTGATGTTCTTCAAAATGAATTTTTTTAAAAATTATTTCAGAAAGGAAAATCAGAAATCAGACATATTAGGGACCGCTCAGATACATGTTAATTCGATGGTGTGAAGAGCAGAACTGAGTCCTTGAAGCTGTTTTCTTAACAATATTTTTTTATTTATTTAGATCCTACTTTTATTCTCTTTACAAATAATTCCAGGCAGGGAACAAACCCTGCTTATTCTTCCTGTTTTCCCCACAATGACAAGAGAGAGAACGACTGGCTCAAAGGCAGAACTAGAACTTCCAGTCTCCTGGTGATTAGCCCAAAGTCACCAGCTGGCTTTCATGTATAAGCCAGAACTAGAACTTCCAGTCTCCTGGTGATTGGCCCAAAGACATCCAACTGGCTTTCATGTATAAGGCAGAACTAGAACTTCCAGTCTCTTTTTGGAAGCCTCCATTGATGATGGAGCACCCACAACGTCTGAAGACATGCTATACCGTGTCCAAGGCAAAACTAGAACTCATGTTTTCCTGCTTTCTAACCTGGTACCTTAACTACTGTATTCAACTGCTCTCCTATGAGTTATCAGCCAATAGATCATGTGATCAAGTATATCGGAAATTCATCCAGGACCTGAAAAGAGTCTCTGTTGGCCAAATATCCCAGTTGTCAGAATGGAACCTACACCAAACAGGGGTTGGTCTAGATTCCTCCGAACCTATGATTCCATTTGGGTGTAAAAACGTGGTCAGAGGCCCTCAGGGTTTATAACAGGTGTCAGGTACTGAGGTTTTAATAGCTGCCAGCTGATGTAAGGTTGTAAGCTGTAAACCGGAAGCTGATGCAATGAGGATTATTCAGCAATACAGGCATCGCCGGTTCAAGACTCTGATGGGAGGTCCACACCAGTCTATATATAGGTGGATATTAGAGGGAGTTTCTCTCATTGTGTATTTCATTTCTCTCCTTGTGTCCATAGCTGAGTGGTAAGGGATTTAGCGTCGTGTATTATATGGGTAGAAGTGGGTTCCGGATTTTGTTTACTGCCGGTTCACTCAGGGACATGCTTTGTGTGCACGCGCGCTTGATGCGCGCATGCACAGCATGGAAACATTGCTTTGTGCAAGTGCAGAAGCCAAAAACAAGATAGTGCCACCTATAGCGCCGCCGATAGAACCGGTGCGGTCACGTGTCTGCCGAAGTGACTACCTATTCGGCCCGAACACTACATACTAGTAGGAACCCACCCCTGGTTTGTATATATTTTGTATATAAACCACTATTAATTGTCTAAGGCTCTGTGTGCTGTGTTTTGCTCCTGGGTTTATCTCATAATAATAGTCACATTGCCAAAACTCTGACAGCAGGAGTCTCTAAACTTGGCAACTTTAAGACTTGTGGACTTCAATGCCCAGAATTCTGTATTTCTTTATCTTATTTAGAATGTGCCAACCAGGGATGGGATTCAGCCAGTTTGGATCGGTTCGGGCAAACCGGATGGCAATTTTACATCTGGTTCACCGAACCAATAGTTGCAAGGACTGGCTGGCCCCAACCACCCCTCCCCTCCCCGGAGTCTCCACGCAGCCTGTTTTGGATGCCAGTTAAGTGCAGGGCCCACCCGGAGGTTCTAGGAGGGTGAAAAACAGCCTCCTGGAAGTTCCGGAAGTCCAGAAACCGGCCTGTTTCTGTCCTCCGGAGCCCGGGGGAGGACATTTTTGCCCTCCCGGAGGCTCGAGGAAAGCCTCCAGAGCCTGGGGAGGGTGAAAACGCCCCCCTCCCAGCGTGGTGCAGGAGGCCGAGTAGGCCACGCTCACCCAAATATTTGAATCCCACCCCTGGTGCCAACCTATCTGGGTGGAGTGTGCCAGTTTTTCTGAGTGGTGAGATAGACGATATAGCAAACACTGAGTGTCAAAATAGGAGTGTCAAAGTGTCGTCAGGGTTCCCTTTTGCTTTGAGGGCCCCACCCCTTTGTTCAGCTGAATAAACATGCATAGTGCCAGGCCTGCAGCCATCTTTTCTTTTGGATCTTTAACCTGCCACGCTTTCTATTATTCTACTATGCATTTTCTATGGTGGGAAAATGGGAGGAGGGGATTGTAGGAGTTAGCCAAAACAAAATTCCTTTCTAGAAAGCCAAGGTCATCCTTTGTCTCTGCACCTCTGCACCTGACCGGAACTGGATGGGTGGAAGCTTGAACTTTCAACTGGGTGGGGAAAACGAGGAAGTCTTCAGATTCGGGTTTTCCCAGATGTGCCATCATGGCTCTCTTCGTAAATTGGAACTTTGAGCAATACTTTGCCTTCGACTCTGATTTACTTTTGGGTGCTATTTGGAACCCTGACATATAACTTATCAAGGCAAATACTTGGATTATGTCTTTATTTCTACTAAGCCATGCTTGAGACCGGCAAAACAGAGGAATTTCTGGGAGTTGAAGCCTTAAATGTTATTAAATGTTTGCAAGTCTTAAAGTTGCAGAGATTGGAACCCCCCGTTTTATACCTTTCTATAACTGACTAGGTGGCTCAGTGGCCTCAAGACCCTGCGCTTGTTGTTCAGAAAGGTCAGCAGTTCGGCAGTTCGAATCCCTAGCACAGGTCTCCTGCGTGAGCAGGGGGTTGGACTGGATGATCTCCAAGGTCCCTCCCAACTCTGTTACTGTTTGACTCTTTAGCTCCAGGAGGAGACAAGCTAAAAGGTGACTTTTATGCTTGCTACCTGCTCCTTGATCATAACACACAATTGCGGGTTTTAATGTTTGTGCCCTAAACAGCTCCCTATTCTTTTCTACACTCACTCACCCATTCAGCGACACAGAAAAGCGTGTGAGAACCTCATTTTTTTAACTTGACACAGAATTCTGCTAAGAACAAGGGCGAGGAATTTCTTCTGAAGGCATCCAGGATGGAGGCATAAAAATACTCCTCAATTTATTGCTTTAACAACCATTCAGAGTTGTGATGGTGCTGGCACATGGGCGGGTGGGTAGTTAGGTGGGTTGGGGTGGTGGGATTATATACTTCAAGGTGCAAGGGTATCCAACACACCTTTCTCCTTTTAATTTCCCTCCTACACCAACCCAGCTAGGGGTGGTTGGACCGGGATAAACTTTTCATCCCATCTGCTCATGTTCTGTGGCTTTCTGTCACTCACCATAAGCCAGGGGTCAGCAACCCACAGCTCTGGAGCAGTGGTGGGATTATTTTTTTTAAAAAAAAGTTCTGTGGGCGTGACTTGGTGGGCGTAACAGGGGAAGGATACTGCAAAATCCCCATTCCCTCCCAAATCCAGGGGGAAGGATACTGCAAAATCTCCATTCCCTCCCCACTCCAGGGGGAAGGATACTGCAAAATCTCCATTCCCTCCCCACTCCAGGGGGAAGGATACTGCAAAATCTCCATTCTCTCCCCACTCCAGGGGAAGGATACTGTAAAATCCCCATTCCCTCTTCACTCCAGGGGAAGGATGCTGCAAAATCCCCATTCCCTCCCCACTCCAGGGGAAGGATACTGCAAAATCCCCATTCCCTCCCCACTCCAGGGGAAGGATACTGTAAAATCCCCATTCCCTCCCCACTCCAGGGGGAAGGATACTGCAAAATCTCCATTCTCTCCCCACTCCAGGGGAAGGATACTGTAAAATCCTCATTCCCTCCCCACTCCAGGGGAAGGATGCTGCAAAATCTCCATTCCCTCCCCACTCCAGGGGAAGGATACTCCAAAAACCCCATTCCCTCCCCACTCCAGGGGAAGGATGCTGCAAAATCTCCATTCCCTCCCCACTCTAGGGGAAGGATGCTGCAAAATCCCCATTCCCTCCCCACTCCAGAGAAAGGATGCTGCAAAATCCCCATTCCCTCCCCACTCCAGAGAAAGGATGCTGCAAAATCCCCATTCCCTCCCTACTCCAGGGAAAGGATGCTGCAAAATCCCCATTCCCTCCCTACTCCAGGGAAAGGATACTGCAAAATCTCCATTCCCTCCCGATCAGCTGGGACTCAGGAGGCAGAGAATAGATGGGGGTGGGCCTAGCCAGAGGTGGTATTTACCAGTTCTCCGAACTACTCAAAATTTCCACTACCAGAACTGGTCAGAACCTGCTGAATACCACCTCTGCTCCGGAGCTGCAGGTAGCTCTATCATCCCTCTCCTGCGGCTCCGTCGCTCAAAATATGTGTCACAACCGCCAGTTTGCAATACTCGCCGGCATGCGATTTATTGAGCTTTTGCCCCCCCCCTCCCCCGGTAGGCCAAAGATGGATAAATCCAAGAAAAGAAAAGTTCCAGAAGAAAACAGAACCTTTAATTCAACTACATGTGCTAATTTTGTGACCGCTCAGGAAATAGTCCGGCACCGGAAGGGTTTCGTGGGCCCCAGTGTTTTCTTTTCTGTGGGAAATGAATCCAACTGGCGGTTGCCGACCCCTGCCATAAGCCGTGCTTTCCAATGAGCAAGGGGGTTGGACTAGGAGGCCTCTAAGGTCCCTTCCAACTCGATTATTCTGTAGGATTCTGCATCCTTTGCCCACTTCGGGCGTCTCTAAAATCTTGCAGAACACGGCGAGGCAAAGCAGCCAAACAACAATGGCCAAATTGTTATTGCTAATTTTAATCCCTCCCCACTGAGAACAAGGCTTTTTCCCTCCACATTCAGGCAGCTAATCACCTTCTTTTGTCACCGTAACAAAAATACACACCGACTCCGTGTCATTGCTCATCTCTGCCACCGAAGAAAAATGCAGCCATTAATTACAGCCACTGTTGGCTACACGGGAAAATTGCTGTAATTGAGGCGGAGGAGAAGATGCATCTCTGCATATATATTTTTTAAAAAAGACAAACATCAGAGAGCTCCCTCGCATCCCAAAGAACCAGAGGAGAAAAGAAAACAGGTCCAGGTGCGGGAATCCTTGCGGCAATGCCTCACAGAGGATGCGATTTCCCCCCACCCCCAAAAAAAGTAGAACCTCTGTTAGATATTTGCATAAACTGCTGTAGTCTCCACTCAGGTCCACCACTAGGGCGGGAACAAGGGGTTGTTCTGATAGGACGGGAGGTCGACTAGATCCCTATAAAAGGGGAGCTGCACGACCCCATAGCAAGCTGGATCACTACAACTATTAAATAAAGAGCTGTTGTTGTCACTATCGTCTGGAGTCTGTTCTCTCGTTGCCCGAATCTAACATTGGCGACGAAGGTGGGATCGAGAGACAGATAGGATGAAGAGCTACCTCCAGAATCTACGGATCCGATCCAGCCCCGGAATTCGGCGGAAATTCCGGCAGCCATCTCAGCGCGGGAACGCAGGACAAGATGGCGATGCACGCTCCACCGACCCCATACAACCCAATCACCGAGCATTGGGAATCCTACATGCTGAGATTCGAATGCTTCCTCGAGGCAAACGATCTCACGGGAGTACCGGACTCCCGGAAAAAGAACATGTTCCTGAGCTACTGCGGTCGAGAGGTCTTCGAGATGGCCAGGGATCTCTCTGAGCCAACCCCCATCCAGGCGGTAACATGGACGGCATTACAACAGACACTGCAGACGCATTTCGCGCCAAAACCTTCCCGCCACGTTCGCCGGCAAGAATTCAACACGAGGAACCAGAAGGCGGACGATTCTATCAATCAGTACGTTGCAGCGCTTCGAAAGGCAGCAACACATTGCGAGTTCAGGGACCTGGACGAGCAAATCCTGGCACACCTCATATGCGGGTTAAAGGACATTTCGTTGCAAAAACGATTGTTGGCCAAATCCAACCTAAACCTGCAGATTGCACTAGATGAGGCAAGAGCTTCTGAATCAGCAGACAGATCTGCCGAAATGCTACATCGTGGGTACAGCACAACCCAGTCCGGAGCCAGACAAGCCCGGGTGCATTATGAGGCCACCGACCAAGAAACCGAGGACAGCGAATACGAAGACAGCCATTGCATGCGTAGCAGTCACACAAGACCGGCGCGAAAATCCGAATTCCGTTTGCCTCCCTGCGCAAGCTGCGGAGGGAATCATCCCCGGTCTACCTGCCGTTTCAGGAACGTTGTTTGCTCGCATTGCGACAAACTTGGGCACATTGCAAGAGTGTGTTGGAGCGAAGTCCCTGCCACACAATGGCAGCCTCCAATGTATCGCCGACAGAAGCCCAACCCAGGGGCTTGGCGGAAAAACAAAGGGCGCCCAAAGAGAGAGCCGAGGGAATCAGCCGAGAGCGAGTATTCCCAGAGAGCTGAGAGAGAGTATTCCCAGAGAGCTGAGAGAGTATTCCCAGGGAGCCGAGAGAGAGTATACCCAGAGAGAACCACTAAGAACCTATCTCACAACGATAGGTCAGGTCCGCACGAAGCAGCCTAAAAAGCTGAAAATCACTGTCCTCCTGGAGGACTCCCCTTGCGAGCTTGAAGTCGACACGGGATCGTCCCTGACGATCATCTCGTGGTTAGCAATGAAAAAGGCGATTCCGAGCTTAAAGAAGCGCCAACTAAGAACACCAGACATCCTGCTTCGAGACTACCAGGGGAACAGGGTCCCCATCGTGGGTCAAGGCACGTTTCGAGTCCAGTTCAAAGACATCATAGCCCAGCTGCCCGTGACCGTCGCCAGCGCACCATTACAGAGCCTCCTGGGACTGGATTGGTTCGAAGCCCTGGGGCTAGAAGTTACCGGAATCAACGCCGTGGGTAACAGCAGCGCTGAAGGGATTTTTAAGGAGTTCGAGGATGTGTTCAGCCCCGGCCTTGGTAAGTATGTGGGAAAGCCAATATCATTCAATTTGGACCCAAATGTGGCGCCAATCCGGCTCAAACCAAGAAGAGTGCCTTTTGCGCTCCGTCCCAAAATTGATAAAGAAATCGATAAGCTCGTAGAGCAAGGGATCCTTGAACCGGTGGATCACGCATGCTGGGAAACCCCAATCGTGACCCCCGTTAAGCCAGACGGGTCAGTCCGTATCTGCGCGGACTATCAATGCACAATTAATGTCACCCTACAACAAAGCGCATATCCTGTGCCCGTGGTTCAACACCTATTGCACCCGTTGGGGCCAGGAAAATTTTTTGCGAAATTAGACATGGCACAAGCGTATCAGCAGCTGCCAGTGGATAGCGCCACGGCAGAGGCCCAAACTATAGTGACGCACAGGGGTGCTTTTAAATGCAACCGGTTACAATTCGGCGTAAGCATCGCTCCGGGATTGTTCCAAAGCGTCATGGAACGGCTTTTGCAGGGCATACCAGGAGTCGTCCCCTATTTCGACGACATCTTGGTGTCGGCTGCAAACGAGGAGCAATTATTGAAACGTGTTAGGACTGTTTTGACTAGAATTCGAGAAAAGGGTCTCCGCCTAAAAAAGGAAAAATGCCAAATTAACGTACCCAGCGTAGAATTCCTGGATTACAGAATCGATGGACTGGGAATACACCCCACATCGAAAAAAATTAAGGCCATTCAGGATGCCCCCATACCACGAAATCAGACCGAGCTGCAGGCCTTCCTCGGACTTCTTAACTTCTATAGCGTATTTCTCAGACAGAAAGCCACCGTCGCTGAGCCGTTACACCAACTTCTAGCCAAGAACGCGACATGGACTTGGTCGTTCCGAGGCGGCCGCCTTCGCCGTAGTCAAGCGCCTGCTGACAACCGACTCTCTGCTCATCCAGTACAGCCAAACCCTACCACTGGTATTGACCTGCGATGCATCACCTTTCGGCGTCGGCGCAGTACTCAGCCACAGAATGCCAAACGGGAACAAAAGCCCCATCGCGTTCTACTCAAGAACTTTGTCTTCGGCGGAACGAAACTACAGCCAACTGGACAGAGAAGCGTTAGCCGCTGTGGCTGGAGTCAAGCGTTTCCACGAATATCTCTACGGCCGCGATTTCAAACTTATCACAGACCACAAACCATTGCTGGGTCTTTTGGCGGGAAACCGCCCCACACCGGTCTCCCTCTCCCCGCGCATGACCAGGTGGACTGTTTTCCTGGCTGTGTATTCCTACAAACTGGTACATCGACCGGGTTCCACGTTGGGGCATGCAGACGCGCTCAGCCGCTGCCCGCTACCGGAACTGTTAACCGACCCCACTCCAGAAATACCAGTCCTTTTGATTGACTGTTTGGACACAGGGCCAGTTTCTTCTGTGGACGTTGCGAGGTTTTCTGCTAAGGACAACGTAATCAGACAAGTGCAAACTTGGGTATGGAGGGGGTGGCCAAAAGGGATTGTGGGACCTGAATTCAAACTGTTTTGGTCTAAGCGTGATGAACTGTCAGTTTTAAAAGGTTGTTTATTGTGTGGGGATCGAGTTGTTGTACCGTACAAACTACGGAGAAATGTATTAGAGGCTTTGCATGTTGGGCATCCGGGGATCGTAAGGATGAAAGCATTAGCTAGGAGTTATGTTTGGTGGCCAAACATGGACAAGGAGATAGAGGAATGGGTAGCCACTTGCAATCCGTGCCAAGAATCCAGACCAGCCCCCCCTGAAGCGCCCGCTACAGAGTGGGACAAACTGAATGCACCCTGGTCGCGAATACACATCGATTTCGCAGGGCCAGTGCAAGGACAAATGTTTTTAATAGTTGTGGACGCATACTCCAAATGGTTAGAAGTAGTCCTGATGACTTCGATCACGGCAGAGGCGGTCATCAAGGTACTACGGCGACTTTTCGCCACACACGGCCTGCCCGACCTCCTGGTCTCCGATAACGGGCCTCAGTTCATGGCCATGCAATTCGAAACATACTTAGCGAGTCAGGGAATTCGGCATGCCCTCGTCGCGCCATTCCACCCGGCATCGAATGGACAGGTGGAAAGAATGGTGCGCTCTGCAAAAGAGGCCCTCACTAGGATGGGCCCGGGTGATTGGCAAACACGGATCGATCATTATCTTTTAATCCAACACATTACCCCTAGTGCTACGACGGGAAGGAGCCCCGCTGAACTCCTCATGGGTCGCCGGTTAAGGTCTCACCTAGACCGACTACACCCAAATTACTCTGCCACATCGCCCCCAGACTCCACAAGCAAAATTCGGAACTTTAGCATAGGGGATGCAGTATACGCCCACAACTATGCAGGGGGGACACTGTGGATTCCGGCAAAGGTAATAGGCATTACCGGTCCTCGTTCCTACTTGTTAGAATTGGACACTCCAACCTACGATCATCGAATGAAGATCTCATCCCGTCAGAAGGACAGCCGATGCAACAACCCGAATTTCCCAGCACAAACGACTACGGCACCGCAGAGCCTGGGGTGGAACCTGAGACAAACGAAAGAGCGGAGCAGCCTCCCAGCGAGGGGAACCTACCATCCCCAGCCAGGGCTACGGAACAAAAAGGACACTCCGACCTCACGCCCGCTGCGGCACAACCAGAACTTCGCAGGTCCACCCGAGCATGGCAGAAACCGGCATACTTACAGGACTTTGTCACTAACCGGAACACTCCATCTAAGAGGGGAGGGGTGTTAGATATTTGCATAAACTGCTGTAGTCTCCACTCAGGTCCGCCACTAGGGCGGGAACAAGGGGTTGTTCTGATTGGACGGGAGGTCGACTAGATCCCTATAAAAGGGGAGCTGCACGACCCCATAGCAAGCTGGATCACTACAACTACAAAATAAAGAGCTGTTGTTGTCACTATCATCTGGAGTCTGTTCTCTCGTTGCCCGAATCTAACAACCTCCCTGTTCAGGAGCAGTGTATCCGCAAAGATCAGAGCGTGGGGAGTTTATCAGGGCATAGGGGACATGAGATCAGACCTTCTCAATCTCGGGGTTTTTCCAGGCTTCCGTCTCCTGATAAGGCTGGGTCAGCTATTTGTGATTAGAAATATAGTGGCGAAGGTGCAGACCTAGAGACTGGGAGAGGGTGAATTCTAGTTCTGCCTTAGATATGAAAGCCAAGTGGGTGACTTTGGGCCAATCACCAGGAGACGGTGAGTTCTAGTCCCGCTTTAGTTATGGCAGCCAAGTGAGTGACTTTAGATCAGTGTTTCTCAAACTTGGCGACTTTAAGTCCTGTGGACTTCAACTCCCAGAATTCCCCAGCCAGCTGGCTGGGGAATTCTGGGAGTTGAAGTCCACAGGACTTAAAGTCGCCAAGTTTGAGAAACACTGCTTTAGATCAATCACCAGGAGATAGTGAGTTCTAGTCCAGCCTCTTCCTCCTCCTATCCACAAACCCTACTCCCTTCTAAACCTGATGATGTTACCTAGTTGGTTCATTAAATGTTTGCAAGAAAACCAACCAAGTTCAGAGAGCACCAAGGACCCCATAGCTGCAAATATTTTCTTCTGTCAAGAACAGGACTTTGACCTTCAAATTATATGATTATTTGATTATTCAGCTACTATTTGAACCTCTGGCTTATGGAGAATGGCTTCCTCTATTAATTTATCTTGTAACCTTTCCTACATTTGACATTATAACTCGGTCCCCTCTTATAAACTCTATTACTCTAATCTTTATATTATTCACCAAGCACAGGAGGCCAGTACTCTGCACAGGTTCATATAATAATTATATGCTTATGGTATCCATGGCTGCAAAAATCATGTTTGTCCATCTTCCTTTCCATTTATTCAGATACTTCCAGTTTTATTTTTTCCTAGTTCCTTCTCAGACGCTGAGCTTCACCAAGAACCTATCTAGTACAGGCAGTCCTCCACTTACGGCAGTTCACTTAGCAACCATTGAAAGTTACCACCACACTGAAAATAGTGAGTTATGACCATTTTGTTGTAGCCTGTAAGTGGCCACCAGAGCTGGCAGCAGATTCGGACAGTGAGGAGGTTGGGGAGGAACCTGGACCAGTCCTGGAGTCTGGGGAAGGCTCTGATGAGGGCTCTGTGTCGGAGGCAGAGAGGGGGCCAGGGCCATCTGACAGTTATCAGCTGCCTTCGGAGTCGGAGATCAGTGAGGCAGAAGAACAGCTGGAGCCTCTAAAGAAGGGGGGTTAACTTGGGAGTAAAGCCACAGGTGGATGATGAATGGCCCCTCCCAGAGGAAATAAAAGAGGGGCGAAAAGGGAATGGAGTTTGCAGGAGACAATTAGTTCGCTTCATTGGTTCGTGGCTCTCCGAGACTCCTGGCCAAGTTTTATGGCCTGGCAGTTCTCCAAGCCAGAGAAGGTCTGTGACTATAAATCCTCCTTTGAAAGACTTTGCTGGATGTGAATGAGCAGAATTCGTAGTCAATTAATAAAAGGGGTTTTTGTCGGGATGAGGAGTTGGCTTCAGGCTCTCGGGAAGCCTCCGTCAGAACACATTTTTCACACTTAAGGACCGTTGCAGCAGCCTCGTGGTCACGTGGTCAAAATTCAGACGCTTGGCAACTGACTCGTATTTATGACGGTCGCAGTGTCCCGGGGTTACGTGATCCCCTTTTGTGACCTTCCAACAAGCAAAGTCCATGGGGAAGCCGGATTCACTTAACAACCGGGTTACTAACTGATCCACTGCAGGGAGTCACTTAACAACTGGGACACAAAAGGTCGTGAAATGGTGTGAAAATCACATAACAAATGTCTCACTTAGCAATAGCGGTTTGGGCCTCAATTGTCATCGTTAGTCGAGGACTACCTGTAGACCCGTTCGTTTAATGACCGCTCGATGTTACAACACCACTTTAAAAAGTGACTTAGGACCGTTTTTCACACTTACGACCATTGCAACATGCCCATGATCACGTGGTCAAAATTCAGACACTTGGCCACTGACTTGTATTTATGACGGTCGCAATGTCCCGGGGTCACGTGATCCCCTTCTGGGGAAGCCAGATTTGCTTAACCACCATATTCCTGCAGTGATTCGCTTAACAACGGCGGCAGGGAAGTTCATAGAAACGGGACAAAATTTGCTTCACCAATGTCTCACTTAACAACGGGCCTCAATTTCGGGCGTATGTTCAAGGACTGCCTGATATTACGGCGAGTTCACTGATGGCCGCTAAGAAGGGGATTTTATTCCCGTTAAAAGATAAGCGCCACGGGGAAACTCCGGCTAGCGTTTCTCGTTTACTCGCTTAGCAAGCCGAAAAATCCACCACTTTAAAGGCCTTTTATAGTATTTGCAGCCACCTCTGCTTGCTCAGCAGGATGCGATTCTGTAGCCAACTCTTATTTTTATTTTATTTTTTAAAGGGTGACTGTCATGACAGCGTGTGGGTGAACCTGTGCAAGGGGCTTATGTGAAGATTCATGTGTGCCCAGGTGCCGAGTGGTAGAGACGATAAAATATTTTTTTTTAATCTAACTTCCCCACACTGGAGTGAATAGATTTGGAAGATGTATTTAGCCGTTCATTTATTCCTGCGCTCGCTGAATTTCTAAGGCCACCCAATTTGTCAAGCGGTTTAAGAGGATGGACCGGACGATTGAAGAAAAAAACAACAACGCAGCTTAAAGAAGAAACAAAGAGCAGAGAAGAGCAACGAAGATGATTAGGGGACTGGAGACTAAAACATATGAAGAATGGTTGCAGGAACTGGGTATGTTTAGCTTAAGAGAAAGAAGGACTAGGGGAGACATGAGAGCAGTCTTCCGATATCTCAGGGGTTGCCCCAAAGAAGAGGGAGTCAAGCTATTCTCCAAGGCACCTGAGGGTAGAACAAGAAGCAATGGGTGGAAACTAACCAAGGAGAGAAGCAACTTAGAACTGAGGAGAAATTTCCTGACAGTGAGAACAATTAATCAGTGGAACAGAATTTGCCTCCAGAAGTTGTGAATGCCCCAACACTGGAAGTCTTTAAGAAGATATTGGATATCCATCTGTCTGAAATGGTATAGGGTTTCCTGCCTAGGCAGGGGGTTGGACTAGAAGACCTCCAAGGTCCCTTCCAACTCTGCTATTGTATTGTATTGTAAATAGTAAATAACCATCTAAACTGGCAGCATCCCACCTTGGCAACTTTAAGACGTGGGGACTCCCAGAATTCCCCAGCCAGCAACGACAATGTGCACACTCACAATTTCGGTGTGCAGCGCAACGGTGGTGAAAGGATGCAAAACCCACCTCTTACCTGTCTTACAAGGTCCCTTCCAGCTCTCTTCATCTGGGCGTTGAAAAGTGGCGGAGAAAGACAGCCTTAGAGAATTGCAACATGGGTAGCCGGAGCAATTTAAAAAAAAGAAAGAAAGAAACCCACCATCGAGGCTTTGGAAGTAAGATGTAATTGACTAAAATCCGCTTTGGAAGTGCCAGCCTGATCAAAAAACCCAGCATCTGCCTGGACCATCTGTGCCTCTTTAAACACCGCAAAGAAAGATGTCTCTGCCCATGGCAGCCATTGGCAAAATAACGCTAAGAAGGGAGCGGCGAAAGTGTGTGTGTGTGTCTCACTCTCTCTGTGTGGGTATATGTACCTGTATGCATTCACCATCTAAGTCAGAGGTGGGGGGACGATGGTCTCTTTATGGCTTGTGGACTTCAACTCCCAGAATTCCTGAGCCTGCCGTGCTCTGGAAGATTAGAAGGAAGAATGAAAAGAAGGAAGAGGGAAATAGATAGAGAATATCAGAATATAAACATAGGTTTGTGGTGTAGTGGTTAAAGTGCTGGGCTATAAACCCGGAGATGGTGAGTTCTAGTCCTGCCTTATCCATGAAAGCTGGTTGGGTGACTTTAGGCCAATCACCCGGAGACGGTGAGTTCTAGTCCTGCCTTATCCATGAAAGCTGGTTGGGTGACTTTAGGCCAATCACCCGGAGACGGTGAGTTCTAGTCCAGCCTTAGGTCTGAAATCTGGTTGGGTGACTTTGGGCCAATCACCCGGAGACGGGGAGTTCCCTAGATCTTGCGAACCGACTTGGTTTTCCTTCCAGATTTTTGCGGAGGAACAAAACGAGCTGCGTTCTCTGCTGTTAGCCAGCCGTGTTTCGTTCCAACTTTGCAATCCTGCCGTTCTGGGCTGCTAACTTCACCCCTTCTCTGTCCTCTCCTTTTTTCTTAAAAAAGACCAAAAAGGGGGGGGAACCCCCAACCCTCCAAATCCCTTGTGCAAACCTCACCAAGAAATATATCCAGGTTTTGTAAGAATTGCCAAGGGCAGCCCGCCGTTTTCCTTCCGTTATCATTTCACGCTCGACTAAAAAAAATAATGCATCGGAACAGCTGGGCGAGTTCAGGAGGCCTGCGAGAAATCCGTACTTGACTAACGGCTTTCTTATATATATATATATATATATATACACACATACATATACACACATACATACACACATACATACACCATCCTTCTTCCAGCTTCTGTTTCTCCTAGTTCAGAGACATCGTTAAGAATTCTCGCTCTCTCCCTTCGGTATCCGGAGAAAGTTTTAAAAATGGGGGGGGGGGCAGCTTCCTGTGCATTTTTGAGAAAAATTTCTTCTTTGGCACAGTGGTCTTACATATCAATTGCCAAGTTTCCAAAAGATGCCCTAATTAATTTACGAGCCTTGAGTCAAAGTTTAAAAGAAATCCAGTCGTTTATTAGGAGCGACATTTTGGTAATGCCAGCGGTGGAGTCAGATCTGATTTCAGTTTAATGGTGGCTGAACGTTACCCCTGGGTCTCCCCTCCCCTCAGTCTGTGACATGATTCACATTCACCAACGAAGTGCTGCAGCAGGTTGTAAAATTTCGCGCCTCGCACGCCTGCTGTAGAAATCTGAGATCAGACTCTAGCCGAAGGTATGCGTGGAATTCCCTCCACCTTCTCCTCCAATGTCAACATGGAAATGCTTGACAAGTTGACATAAATGAGATTTCGTGGCCGTCAGGGGATCAGCTGGTCAGCTTCAAAACGCCAACAGAAGCCGAGTCCATAGAGCGAAATATTGGCGGGGTCTCCAAAATTCCTTTGGATTCACCACTCCCGGCCTAGTTTCCGTGGCTCTCCTTGATTGAGAACCATGGTACAAGCACACATTAGGCGGAAAGTGGCTTTAAAGACAGTCACTGTGAGAGGCGATCCCTTAAACGTGAGTCAGCGGTGTGCAGCGGCAACCCAAACCCTAATACGATCCTTGGTTGTGGGAGAAGTTGTATATCAAAACATATTTTACTCTTTAGAACCTTTCGGACCTCCGGGACCGCTAAATTCATAATTTTAAATCCCGCGGACCACTAATACGATCTGCCTAATGACCAGCTGGGTGGGCGTGGCTAGGTGGTCATGGGATTTGTTGGGTATGGCCAACTCGATGTCACTCACATCAAGGGGCGCCTTGATGGCCTCTACTCGGGCCTCCTCTCCCAGCCCCTCCTCGCCTGCCCGCCCGGGCTCCTTAGGGCTCCAACAGGGATCAGTTGCTGGAGCTAAGCAGCCCCCAGGAGAAAGAGTTGGCAAAAGAGTTCAAATTGGATCTGGCCGAGAAGGAGGCTCAGCAGAAGCACCTCACTGAGGACTAGGAGCATAGGCTTTCCAAACAGAGGGAAGAGTGCAAGGCCTGGAGGCTCAGTGGGCTGAGATGGTCAGCCAGTTCCAGGCCAGGATGCAGTCCCACTGGAATGAGGCCCTCCGGCTCTTCACCACCAGCGGCTCTTCCCTCCAGCCTTTGCCCAAAGCCCCCCACCAGGAGGACGAAGCAGACCCCAAGTTGGAATTTCTGCCCCCCTCCGACCCCCACAAAAAGACCCCAAAGGGGGAGACTCTCTGCAGCAACACAAGCGTTCCTTGCATGTATCCGTCCCAGGGGCCGTAGTTTGAGGACCCCGGATTTAGTGCAATATAAAAAATGCAAATAATTTTTCTGCAGACCAGCGAAATTTTCTTGCGGATCACGAGTAGTCCATGGACCACCAGTGGGTGACCGCTGCTTTAGACCGTTTCCATCTTCCTTAAACCAGGGATGTCCAAACTTGGGAACTTTAAGACTTGTGGACTTCAACTCCCAGAATTCTGGGAGTTGAAGTCCACAAGTCTTAAAGTTCCCAAGTTTGGACACCCCTGCCTTAAACTATTAACATTATCCACAATGGTTTGAGAATCGGTGCGTCCACTAGAGAATTGATGGTCAGGGTGAAACTAAATGAATCAAGTTTAAAAAAAATAGCAAACAGGGGAAAATCCCTTTCTCAAACTTCCTCAAAACCCCAAATAATTCACCCAGACCTCTCAAAAATTCCACTTTTACTTTTAATTCTTTTTCTTCTTCTCTCCCTTTCCCCTTCCTTTTCTTTTTCCTGTTTTTGTGGTTAATGTATCTTTTCTTCAGAGTGTTTACTTTTATTATTCTAATAACTTTCCCAGGGTTTTCCCTGTTCTCCTCCCTTCCTTACACTTTTGGGGTTTCTTTTGGGGGGGATCTCCCCCTTTGTCTGCTTTTTCTTTGTGACTGTAAATCCCAGTTAAATCTTCTATCTGCCTTTTATTTTCAATTTTTCTTTCGTCCACGTTATCTTCCTGTACCTCATTTGTGCCCTCTTTCACCCCCTCTTCTCCTATTTCTCGTTCCGTATCTTCCATTTGATTTTCTGCCTTTTTTAACCAATTAACGTTTCACGCACGCTTTCCAGCATCCCAAATAATTCGTCATACATCCAAATCTCCATTATACAAATTTAACTATTTTGACAGATTTTTAAATTTTGGGGTTATAGCACATTTAACTGCAAATTTAACGTCTTCCAAATTCTATTGCTCAATTTTAGAATTAAGCCAGCCCAGTCCAAATTGAAGTTTTCTTTCTCTTCCACAGCTATAGAGAGTTGCAGTCAAAAAATTTTTGCAGGAACCGATATGACTTCTTTCCTTGCAGCTGTCTTGACCTCATTTTTATCGATTCTTGAACAACCCCAAATGATTCTTGTGGAGCTGGAACTCCAAATTGTTCTTCTGATCATTGTGTAAACAGAGGCATAGAATCAAAATCACCTGAAGTATTACTACTGCTTTATAAATCCTACGTAAGGCCAGAAGTGATATTCTGCCGGTTTGGAACGGTTCGCCCGAACCGGTTGCAGAAATTGTAGGTGGGCATGCCCCCCCGCCCCCCTCTCTATGCCAACCTATTTAGGCACATTTTTGAGGCTGGGTGCATGCGCGTACACATGCAAGGCGCATGCATGGAAGGGACGCGTGTGCCCGCAAAGCGAGCGAGTGCACCAGTGGTGGGTTCCATACCGGTTGGAATGGGCTCGGCAGCGTCCATATGGAGGCACGCAGCATGCGCGCAACCATCTTAGCGCCTCCGCTTGCCTCCACAACGCTCCAGCTGCTCAGCGGAGCGTCACACAGGTGCTGTATGCGCCGAAGACTTAAAAGACCTGTAAGGAGCTCGGGCGGGTGGGCCCTCCGGAGCACCATACCAGAATGGTATCCAGTGCTCTGGGCAGGCTTCCGTATGGCCGTACCGGGGCGTACCGCTTGCAACCCACCACTTGAACGCACGCGGGGCGAACCAGTGTTAACAAAATGTGGAACTCACCGCTGCGTAAGGCCACACCTGGAATACTGTCTCCACTTTTGGTCAGACATACAAAAAGACATACGATTATATGTACAATTCTGGACAAGCCCCACGATACAATTATTGCCTCCAAAAGCAGGTTGGAAATATATAATGCTGGCAAGAGGCAGGAAAACGAGCAATTACTCGGCTTGTTCAGCGAATGTAAATATCAGAGATGGGAGATATTAGACACAATAAAGTCATCTTAAATAAACATCATCCAAGAGCTCACGAAAGCCGCTGCGCAACGATGCTCAACTCGTTCACCGATTATTTCGAGACCAAGCAAATTCTGAAGCGAAGGGTTTTCCCTCTCCATGATTCACTCAGGAGAACTGTATTTATAACGTGCACGTTGTTCTCGACTTACGATCACAAATGGAGCTCCAAATTTTTGTCGCTAAGTGAGACAATGGTTAAGATTGAATTTCGATGCATTTAACATCCTTTCGAATCTGCCCCCCACCCCATGTACTCGCTCCGGCCCCACCCATTTTAAGAAAGGGGGGGAGTCCCAATACATCACATGACACCGCCGTGACGAGGTGAGTTTGACACTCCTGCTGCAGTAGGTTGGGTCAATGTCACCGGGAAAGGCAGTCAATACAATACAATACAATAGTAGAGTTGGAAGGGACCTTGGAGGTCTTCTAGTCCTTCCAATTACCTGGGCCCAGGTTAGGAGGAGCTTTGACGATGATAACTGGAACCCGGAAGCAAATTGGCAGCCAATGTCGCTCTTAGCAAGAGAGCGGGGATTTTGCAAATCCAGACTTGCACAAAACCGTGCGGGCCGCCACATTTGGAAGCAATTGAAGATTCTGGGTAGTGTTCAAGTGCAGCCCCATGCAAATCGCACTGTGGTAGTCAAGAACTAGCAATGAAGAAGCAAAATCCTACTTGAAAAATTTCTTTTCCTGTTCGGAATCTCAGGAAAGCGACGTCTCAGTTGTGGCTATGATTTAGGGGAAGGAGGGACCAAAGTGAGCACGCTAAAAATCCAGACGCTTGGCCACTGATTCATATTTATGACGGTCGCAGTGTACCAGAGTCTCGTGATCGCCTTTTGCAACTTTCTGACGAGCCAAGTCAATGGGGGAAGCCAGATTCACTTAACGACCATGCTACTAGCAACTGCAGGGGTTAACTGTGGCGAGACAGGTTGTAAAATGGGGCAGAACTCCACAACCGCCTACCCTTAGCAATATAAATTTGGGGCTCTGTTGCAGTCGTAAGTCGAGGACTACCTGATATGCAAATTTCATGTTACTGAAATTCTAAAATGAACGAGTGTTATCAATGTGCATCTTCCTTGATTGCCCCATTTTTGAGAGAAAAATAGGTTTAAAAATACACGTTTGATTTTATAATGATGAATGAAATTAGGAGGTTAGGAGGCATCACTTGAAAATGCCCTTCGTGGACCCAGCTATTAGATTTTTATCCGGGCTTCTAAAACTAAACAATTCAACACAAATCTAAGGGAAAAAAATAGAGCCCAGGCTAATGAGGCGGGAATGACATTAAATGAATTCAAATGCAAATTACCTGAATGCATGTTCTAGACCACTATGAATGCATGGACTTCAATTCCCAGAATTCCCCAGCCGGTATGCCAGCTGGAGAATTGGAATAGAATAGAATAACCGAGTTGGAAGGGACCTTGGAGGTCTTCTAGTCCAACCTCCTGCCTAGACAGGAAACCGTATACCATTTCAGACAAATGGATATGCAACGTCTTCTTAAAGACTTCCACTGTTGGGGCATTCACAACTTCTGGAGGCAACTTCTGTTCCATGGATTAATTGTTCTAACTGTCAGGAAGTTTCTCCTCAGTTCTAAGTTGCTTCTCTCCTTGATTAGTTTCCACCCATTGCTTCTTGTCCTGCCCTCAGGTGCCTTGGAGAATAGTTTGACTCCCTCTTCTTTGGGGCAACCCCTGAGATATCGGAAGACTGCTATCATGTCTCCCCTTGTCCTTCTTTTCATTAAACTAGACATACCCAGTTCCTGCAACCGTTCTTCATATGTTTTAGCCTCCAGTCCCCTAATCCTCTTTGTTGATCTTCTCTGCACTCTTTCTAGAGTCTCCACATCTTTTCTACATCGTGGAGACCAGAACTGAATGCCGTATTCCAAGTGTGGCCTTACAAGGCATTATAAAGTGGTATTAACCCTTCACGGGATCTTGATTCTATCCCTCTGTTGATGCAGCCTAGAACTGTGTTGGCTTTTTGGCAGCTGCTGCACACTAGGAGTCCAAGATCCCTTTCACAGTTACTACTGTTGAGCAAGGTATCATCTATACCCGTGATGGCGAACCTATGGCACGCGTGCCACAGGCGGCACGCGGAGCCATTTCTGAGGGCACGCGAGGCATTGCTCTGTCAGCTCCAGTGCGCATGCGCCCGCTGGCCAGCTGATTTTCGATAGTTTTTTTTAAATCTCCGGAGGATTCCCTGAAGCCTCCAAAGGGCGAAAAACAGCCCAATGCAAACCAGAAATGAGAAGAGAGCTGTCGGAACGGGGGAAAGACAAGCGGCAAGAAAAGAGGCTTCTTTCACTCGTGCTGGCTGCTCTGTTCCCCCCTCCCTCCCCTGCTACTAAAAAGGATCCTGCCCGATCGCTGGAATCCACAGGGAAATGAGGAGAGAGCTGCCAGCAGGGGGAAAGACAAGCAGTAAGGAAAGAAGAAAAGAGGCTTCTTTCACTCAATGTGGCTGCTGTTGCCCTTTTCTCCATTTCAGTGCTAGGGCATCGAGGTTGCCCCACCCACCATCGCCCAGGTCCTCGCTTCTCCCAAACATTTCTTTGCCTACCTGATTTCCAGCTCCATCGTGTTTCTTGCCATCGTGTGCAGAGAAACAAAGTTTGTGGGACTAAAAAAAAACTTCAATCAATTACAACTTTTTTTTGGGGGGGGGGGAGATCTCGCAAAGTTGGAATTGATTGATTGAAAGGGTTTTTTTTTAGTCCCACAAACTTTGTTTTCCTGTCCAAAACGGCAAGAAACAAGATGGAAAAATGCTACGGAGGGGAAATTAAATAGGCAAAGAAATGCTTGGGAGAAGCGAGGACCTGGGCGATGGGGGGTGGGGCAGGCTCCATGGAGTGGTGCTGAAATGGAGAAAAGGGCAACAGAGCAGCCACCTTGAGGGAAAAAAGCTGCTTTTTCTTCTTTCCTTGCTGCTTGTCTTTCCCTCATGCAGATTGGTCTCTTCCTCATTTCTCTTTGGATTGCAGCAACCAGGCAGGATCCTCTATGCTAGCACAGGGGAGGGGGGGAAACAGAGCAGCCACCTTGAGGGGAAAAAAGCTGCTTTTTCTTCTTTTCTTGCCACTTTTCTTTCCCCTGTGCCAGCGACTCCCTTCCTCATTTGTCTTTTGACTGTAGTGCCCAGGATCCTCTTTAATAGAAGGGGAGAATTTAGCAACTGGACTCACACCTGCCATTGTAAAAAAGGCCCAATCTTTACACAGGAGAATGATAAGGGAAGGTTTTTTGACACAGGAGCACACTTGAGCATCCCCCCACCCCCACCCCAATCTCTGCCCATTAGTGACAGAGCAACTTCTCCCCTCACTGGGTGTTATCCAAGGGGAAGCAGCCAGAGCAGGGAGTGGCGAGGAAGGCATGTGTTAAAATGCACGGTCCACACAGGTGAGGGGGGACATTAAGTTATGTGGGTGGGCACTTGAGTTCGTGTGATAGCGCGCACGCATGTGCTTTTGGCACCCGAGGTGAAAAAGGTTCGCCATCACTGATCTATACTGTACCTGTGCATTCCGTTTTTGTTGCCTAAATGTAGAACCTTACTCTTTTCACCATTGAATTTCATTTTGTTAGATAGCACTCAATGTTGAAGTTTGTCAAGATCCTTCTGTATCTTAAGCCTATCTTCTGGAGTGTTGGCTATTCCTGCCAGCTTGGTGTCATCTGCAAATTTGATGAGTTCCCCATTTATTCCCTCATCCAAGTCATTGATGATTTGGATGAGGGGATAAATTCTGGGAGTTGAAGTCCACACATCTTAAAAGTTGTTGAGATTGTGACACACAACACTACAGGTAATCTTTGACTTACGACCATTCATTTCGCGACTGTTCAAAGTTACGGGGCCGCTGAAAAATGTGACTTGCAACCAGTCCTCGCACTTACAACCAACACAGCATCCCCATGATCACCTGATCAAAATGTAGTCACTTCTCATCCGGCATGTATCTACAATGGCTGCAGCGACCTGGGCTCATGTGATTGTCATTTCCCAGCAGGCTTTTGACATGCAAACACAGGGGGGAAGGCAGATTCGCTTAAAGACCTATGATTCACTTAACAACTCCAGTGGTTCAGTTAATACTCATGGGGGGAAAGGATTGTAAAATTGGACGTGACTCATTTAATAAGCACCTTGCTTAACAACATAAATTCTTGTCTTACTTGTGTCAAGGGCTTCCTTGTACATGAACTGAGATGTAGCTCTTATTCAAAATTCACCCTGCTGCAAAGCATTAATTAGTGCACGGATGACGTTACCTAGCTGGGTCATGAAACGTCTGCAAGAAAACAACCAAGCTCAGAGAGCATCAAGGACTCCAGCATTCTCCTCCTCCTCCTCCTCCTCCTCCTCCTCCTCCTCCTCCTCCTCCTCCTCTCCTCCTCCTCCTCCTCCTCCTCTCCCTCCTCATTGTTTCTTGACCCCTAGTTGGGTGAAGAAACGTCTGCAAGGAAACCACTAAGTTCAGAGAAACCACTAAGTCCAAGGACCTCACAGTCTTCCTCCTCCTCCTCCTCTTCCTCGCCTCCACAAACCTCACTGCCTTCTAGCATTGATGATGTTACCTAGTTGGGTCATGAAATGACTACAAGAAAACCAATCTCAGAGAGCATTAAGGACTCCACCGTTCTTCTCCTCCTCCTCCTCCTCTTCTTCCTCCTCCTCCTCCTGTCCCTCCTCCTCCTCCTCCTCTCCACAAGCCCCACTCCCTTCTAGCACTGATGACATTCCCTAGTTGGGTCATGAAACGTCTGCAAGAAAACCACCTAAGCTCAGAGAGCACCAAGGACTCCCCGCACGCAGTTCAACCTTGCAAATATTCTCCCTGATTTGTCTTGCAAAGCCGTTTGTCAGCAATTAAACCGGGTGCGTTGAAGGAAATGCACCACGATGCCCCAATACAAAAACAACGGCATACATAATGCAGCAGGGAGGAAACGCCTTTTGCCACCGTTTAAATATTTAGGGCAGACGGCAAGCAACAGGCACGTGCCTGGAGAAACGTGTGCCAAAACGACGTTTACAGGTCAGATTTTCAAAACAAACCAAAGCACCTCGCCTCTTCCCCGCTGAACTTGGCATGCTGGCGGGAAGGAAAACCTGGAAGAAATTCAAACGGATGGAACTCTGTGCCCTTAATTACTTGCCTGCAGGGTGTTGTGTAACACAGCAAACAGGTGGTAGATATGCCAGCCTTTGGCACGCTTCCTTGAATAAGCTAAGAAGCGGAGAAGACAATGGTGGTTCGTGTGAAGAGGCCTCTTGTTTCCCAGGCCCTGCAAGGAGAAATACAAAGAATCCGATTTTTTGACGAGTCCCAAGGAATGTCATCATCCTCCCCCCTCCTACTATTTTCCCCACAACAACCCTGTGAGGTGGGTTGGTCTGAGAGAAAAAGAAGGCTCCAAAGTCACCCAGCTGGCTTTCATGGCTAAGGTGGGACTAGAACTCACCGTCTCCTGGTGATTGGCCAATCTATAGTTAGTAGAGCCAAACCAAAGAGGAGGAGGAAGAGGGAGAACTGTGGGGTCCTTGGTGCTCTCGGAGCTTGGTGGTTTTCTTGCAGGCGTTTCATGACCCAACTAGGGAACATCATCAGTGTTAGAAGGGAGTGGGGCTTGCGGAGAGGAAGGGGGAGGAGGAGGAGAGGAGAGAAGGAGGGGAAAGGAGGAGGAGGACTGTGGGGTCCTTGGTGCTCTCTGAGCTTAGTGGTTTTCTTGCAGATGTTTCATGACCCAACTAGGGAACATCATCAGTGTTAGAAGGGAGTGGGGCTTGCGGAGAGGAAGGGGAGGAGGAGGAGAGGAGAGAAGGAGGGAAGGAGGAGGAGGACTGTGGGGCCTTGGTGCTCTCTGAGCTAGGGTTTTCTTGCAGATGTTTCATGACCCAACTAGGAACATCATCAGTGTTAGAAGGAGTGGGCTTGCGAGAGGAGGGGAGGAGAGGAGAGGAGAGAAGGAGGGAAAGGAGGAGGAGGACTGTGGGGTCCTTGGTGCTCTCTGAGCTTAGTGGTTTTCTTGCAGATGTTTCATGACCCAACTAGGTCACGTCATCAGTTGTAGAAGGGAGTGGGGTTTGTGAGGAGGAAGAGGAGGAGGAAGAGGAAGAGGAAGGAGAACTATGGGGTCCTTGGTGCTCTCTGAGCTGGATTGTTTTCTTGCAGATGTTTCATGACCCAACTAGGGAACATGATCAGTTGTAGAAGGGAGTGGGGTTTGCAGGGAGGAGGAAGAGGAGAAGGAGGAGGACTGTGGGGTCCTTGGTGCTCTCTGAGTTTGGTGGTTTTCTTGCAGATGTTTCATGACCCAACTTGAAAACATCATCAGTGCTAGAAGGGAATGGGGTTTGTAGAAAGGAGGAGGAGGAGGAGGAGGAGGAGGAGGAGGAGGAGGAGGAAGAAGAAGAAGAAGAAGAAGAAGAAGAAGGAGGAGAAGGAGAAGAAGAAGAAGAAGAAGAAGAAGAAGAAGAAGAAGAAGAAGAAGAAGAAGAAGAAGAAGAAGAAGAAGAAGAAGAAGAAGAAGAAGACAACTGTGGGGTTTTCTAGCAGGTGTTTCATTGCTTAAGAAGAGAGCAAATGCCATCCAGCTCAAAGAGCACCAGGGACCCCACAGCATTCAACCCGGAGTTGCAACGAGGCTCTTCAATCTGTATTTCATTTGTTCTTCTATCGAATGCGCCTCCAACTATCAGAAAGCTTTGCAGGATCATTTCTATTGCCTTCTAACTGCCCGTTCTAAGAACCACTGTCAGTCCAATCCCGGGATCGTCACTTGGGTGCGAACGAGGCAATTATCACGCGAGGAGGAAAATTGCAACCTGCTTATTCTGTGCAGCAATGAAGGGCTTCTCTGGAGACCCTGCGTGGCAGAGCGAGAGGCGCCTCCCCCAATGCACGAAGGAGCATCGTCTTGGAAAACCAAGGCCCAGGATCCCCAGCCAACGGTAGGCAGCAAGCAGTCAATTATTCAGGCCTCTGGTTGAAGGAAGCCCCTGCCAGAAGGTGGGTTCATTATTAAAACATTACAGCCCCTGTTGTGATGGGACCCCATTCCAGAAACCTGGAATTTAGAATTTGTTACAAAAGCTCCAAATGATCAGTGTCTATTCTATTCGGTCTGTCTTTCTTTCTTTCTTTCTTTCTTTCTTTCTTTCTTCTTCTTTCTTTCTTCTTCCTTCCTTCTTCTTTCTTTCTTTCTTTCTTTCTTCTTCCTTCTTTCTTCTTTCATCTTCCTTCCTTCTTTCTTTCTTTCTTTCTTCTTCCTTCCTTCTTTCTTCTCTTTCCTTTCTTTCTTTTCCTTCTCATCTTTTTCTTTCTCTCCTTCCTTTCCTTCCTCCCTCCCTCCTTCTTTCTTTTTCTTCCTTTCTCTATTTCTTTCTTTCTTTCCTTTTCCTTCCTTTCACTTTCTTTCTTTCTTTCTTTCTTTTCCTTTCCTCCCTCCCTCCTTCCTTCCCTCCCTCCCTCCTTCCTTCCTATCTTCCTTCTTTCCTTACCTTCCTACCTCCTTCCTCCCCCTCCCTTTCTTTTTCTCTTTCTTTTTCTCTCTCTCTTTCTTTCCTTCCTTCCTTTTCCTCCCATTCTTTCTATTTCTTTCATTTTTCTCTCCCTCTCTCCCTCCTTCCTTCCCCCTTTCATCCCTTCGTCCTTCCTTCGAATCTGCCTTCTTTCCTTTCTTTCTTCCTTCCCTCCCTCTTTCTTTTTCTTTCTTTCTTTCTCTTTCCTTCCTTTTCTTCACATTCTTTCTATTTCTTTCTTTCCTTTCCTCCCTCCTTCTCTACTTCCTCCCTCCCTCCCTCCTTCCTTCCTTTTGGCAGCTGACAACATTAAAATCATTAAAATCATAAATGTCTATGGAAATTCCCAGTCATCCAGCTCATAGTTGTTCTAAAGGTGCTTTTTTCAAGAGGCCGCTGGACCTCCTTGTTTTTTTTTTCTTTGAGGATGTTTCGCTTCTCATCCAAGAAGCTTCTTTAGTTCTGCGTGGATGGTCGGGACCTTCCGATCTTCGGACAAGCACAGTCAATGGGGAAGCCAGATTCACTTAACGACCGTGCTATTAGCTATCTGCTATCAGATTCACAACCGTGTGACTAACTTAACAACTGCAGATTCACTTAGCAACTGTAGCAAGAAAGGTCGTAAAATGGGGCAAAGCTCACTTAACAAGAGTCTCACTTAGCCACAGAAATATTAGGCTCCGTTACGGTCGTAAGTCGAGGACTACCAACCTATATAGTCCCGAAAAGCTCTTTATTTTGTGATTATTTGTTATCATTATTAATACTTCAAGGGGCCTCAGCTGGAAAGCCCCAATTTATAATGAAGGATTTCTAAGAGGAACAGCATGAATCCAAAGCACACAGAATCACCCGATGACACTTCGGAGCAAGGCGGGGAAAAAGAGCACATTAATTAATATAAGCTCTACCTAGGTGGGCTCTTAGGGGGGGGGGAACAAATAACATTTGCAAACCTGAATTGTAACCGTTTAAAATCTCACCAACAAGCAACAAAACCAGCATGTGGGCCGATTTCAGGGTTAATCTTCAACTACCGGAAGATGGGTGGACTTCAACTCCCAGAATTCCCTAGCCAGCAAGGCTGCCTAGGGAATTCTGGGAGTTGAAGTCCACCCGTTGGTCCTATCGTGACCCAGCTTTATTTGGCGTGATTCCTAGCAAGGCTGCCTAGGGAATTCTGGGAGTTGAAGTCCACCCGTCTTCAAGCGACTGAAATGGAGAGATACTGGTCTCTTTAAGCACTCTTGTGTTATCCTTTCTTGGCCCGAATAAAATGAAGCAACACTTGTGTCCTTCCAACTCTCACAACAATTTTTGTGATCTGCAAGCGTCACTTTTCAGCAGGTGACACCAATTGGAACACCAGGAAAACAGCTGCTTTCTTTCACTGGAATTGTAATTCAAAGGATGCCATAACAATGCGGGGGACTGACAGACATAACAGAATTGGAAGGGACCCTGGAGGTCATGCAGTCCAACCCCCTGCTCAGACAGGAGACCTTATACCCTTTCAGACAAATGGTCCTCCAGCCTCTTCTTGAAAACCTCCAGTGAGCATTCACCCACAACCTCTGGTGGCAAGCTGTTCCACTGGTTAATTGTTCTCACTGTTAGGAAGTTTCTCCTTAGTTCTAGGTTGCTTCTCTCCTTGATTAATTTCCATTCGTTGCTTCTTCTCCTGCCTTCAGGGGCTTTGGAGAATAGCATGACCCAGTGGTGAAATTCATTTTTTTTTACTACTGGTTCTGTGGGCGTGACTTGGTGGCCGTGGCAGGGGAAGGATACTGCAAAATCACCATTCCCTCCCCACTCTGGGGCCAGCCAGAGGTGGCATTTGCTGGTTCTCCGAACTACTCAAAATTACCGGTTCTCCAGAACCTGCTGGATTTCACTCCTGGCATGATCCCTTCTCCTTGGTGGCAGCCCCTCAAATATGGAAACACTGCTATCATGTTACCCCTAGTCCTTCAGATCTGGTTATGGCATAGAGTTTAGGAGCTAATGGTGACAATCTTAAAACTTAGAAGTATAGTGTTGGAAGGGACCTTGGGGGTCTTGTAGTCCAGTCCTCTGCTCAAGCATGAGAACTATTTCAGACAAATGTCTTTTGTGCATTGCGAGCCTCGCTGTGCCTTAGACAGAATAGAATAGAATAGAAATAAGAATGAAAGAATAGAATAGCATAGAATAGCACAGCATAACATAGAAAATATGGAATGGAATGGAATAGAAATAAGAACGAAAGAATAGAATAGAAATAAGGATAGGATAGGATAGGATAGGATAGGATAGGATAGGATAGGATAGAATAGAATAGAATAGAATAGAATAGAATAGAATAGAATAACTGAGTTGCAAGGGACCTTGGAGGTCTTCTAGTCCAACCCACTGCTTAGGCAGGAAATCTTATACCTTTTCAGAGAAAAGGCTATCCAACATCTTCTTAAAAACTTCCAGTGTTGGGGCATTCACAACTTCTGGAGGCAACTGCTGTTCCACTGATTAATTCTTCTCACTGTCAGGAAGTTTCTCCTCAGTTCTAAGTTGCTTCTCTCCTTGGCTTTAACCTGGATTTCAAGAGAAGACAATCAAAGTAGCTCAGAAGAATTGAAGAGTCCCTGGGACATTGTAAACACCGAACAGCCAAGCTCAGGGAGCACTGGGGGTGTCCAGAAAAATGGATTTCCCATCTCCTTCCCATGTCATTGATGCACCCCGCACAAAAAATCCAATGCCCATTTTACATTGTGGAAAAATCCTTAATTGTCTTATTTGTTACTCATTCTCACCCGAGCTAAAGCAAGAGCTTCTACGGATGAGAAGAGCTGTGCGACAGGCGCGCAAAATAAGATCTAAAAGAAAGCCAGATAACAAAATTACAGAATAACCAAGTTGGAAGGGACCTTGGAGGTCTTCTAGTCCAACCCCCTGCTCAAGCAGGAAACCCTCTCTCATTTCAGACAAATGATTGTCCCATCTCCACAGTTGTTAAGCGAATCACTCCCGTTCTTAACAGCACCGTGGTGTTAAGGTGACTGGCTTCCCATTGACCTCTGGTTTATGACGATCAAAAAAAGGGATCATGGGTTCCCCCGGGACACTGTGACCGTCACAACCATGAGTCAACGGCCAAGCGTACAAATTTGGTTCCATGACCGCGGGGATGCTGAAATGGTTGTGAGAGTGAAAAATGGCCTCTTCTCTCGCTGCCGTTGTAACTTCGAATGTCACTAAATGAACTGTTTGTAAGTCGAGAACTCCCCGTGTTGATGTTAATCTCAACAACATGAATAATCGCTCCTTTCGGAAACCCATCTTGGAAAGTGGAGCATGAACGGCATTGATGTTTTCCCTGGGCCTCCGCTGTGTCATTTGCCCCCCCCGCGCCAGCCCGCCCACCCTCCCGCCACCACCGCCCCCTCCCCACAGCGGCTTTCAAAGTTCAGGCTACCGTTTGCTATTTGGCACAGGAAGGCAAGCGGCCCACTCTATAATTTCTGCTAATCAAGGCTGCCTTCCTATTAAAGGAAGGGGAAAGGGGGGAAAATCATTATTCTTTTGCTAAAACGGGGCAATTTCCTTCTCGGTTGTGCATCGGTTAATCAATTTTGTAAGCCGCTGCCTGGAGAAGGGAACCAAGGGGGAAAGAAAACGTAGCGCTTAATACGAAGCGTTCGCCAGGGATGTTCTTTGTGGCTGAACCAGGCGCCGCCTGGTCTTCACCTCACCCTTCCAGCCTCCTCCCTTCTCCGCAGGGCCCAAATTACAAACCGCGGGGCTAATAAGCCACGGCGGGAAAATATCCAGGTAAAAATCGGACCTTTGAGATTCCCGGCTCCCGCCTCTTATTGAAACACCGGATTAGAAAGCCAATCCGCAATCAAATCAACAATTGGTCTCCTCTTAAGAGTAGAAAGAAATGGACCGGTGGAATACACCCAGATACCGGGGATAAATCTGGACTGCCAACCCTTCATTATCCCCCCCCCCCCCCGTTCTCCGCGTGCAAATTTCCTGTTGGCATTTCTCTCCAATCCCACTTCGGTTATTTTTATAAATAACTCAAGGTGGTGAATAGATCTAATACTCCTTCTTCCTATTTCCCCCACGATAGCAACTTGGTGAGGTGGTTTGTCGGGCAGTGACAGAAGGCGTGGTCCAAAGTCGCCCAGCCGTTTTCATGGCTACAGGGGGACTATAACTCCCAGTCGCCTGATGAGCGTTGCCCCACAAAATCACTCAGCCGCTTTCGTGACTAAGGAGTGACTAGAACTCACAGCCTCCTAGGGATTGGCCCAAGGTTGCACAGCTGGTTTTCATGCCTAAGAAGAAACTAGAACTCACGGTCTCCTGGGGATTGGCCCAAAGTCACCAAGTCGCTTTCATGCCTAAGGCAGGACAAGAACTCACGATCTCCTGGTGATTGGCCCAAAGTCACCCAGCTGGCTTTCATGCCTAAGGCAGAACTAGAACTCACAGTTTCCTGGTAATTGGCCTAAAGTCACCAAGTCGCTTTCATGCCTAAGGCAGCTGTGCCGCGGTTCACATTTTTTTTACTGCCGATTTGAGCAAACCTGTAGCATTTTTTACTACCAGTTCGGGCAAACCAGTGCAAACTGGTAGCATTTCACCCCTGGTTGTAAGCCGAGAACTATAATCAAGGTAATTTTGGCTCAGGGGTCTTCGATTTCCAAGGTCTCCTTATCCTGGCAGCTGTCGTCAATCTTTTTTTAAAGCATTTTTTTCACCCTGTGATCCCAGGGAGTACGACCATGTCATAAAGTGAGGCTATGATTTTATATTGCTTAAGAAGTTGGGATTTTTTTTAAAAAAAATTGCAATACCCACCATTGTTTTATTGTACCTCTTTAGATGCCCTTTCCCTCCCGCCCTTTTAATGAAAACCGCAGCGCTAAAATATGGTGATTTATTACTGAATTTCACGGTGTGATCTCTAAGCTTCCCCGAGAGAAGGGGGAAAATATGGTGGCAAGCCAAGTGTGATTTTACGGGTGTGAACTTGCGATATCGGGCAAAAGCGACATTATGTCGAACGCCTTAACTGACTCAACTCTTACGAAGGATCCTTAATACAGATATGTAGTAAGGTGTCAGTAACCAGGTTCACTAACCAGGATTTCTGAGCGACAGCCAACGGCGACCGCCAAGTGCGAAGGAAGCTAATTATTGATATGATACGTCTCGCCGAAAGATTTAGAGGTATTATGAATTTATTATATTTTCCCCTCAGGGAGTACAGAGAGACTCAGAGAGAGAGAGAGAGAGAGAGAGAGAAAGACCATTTTACAAGTTCCCCAGAGTGCTTAAATGGATATAAACCTTGGGTTTGGGGTTTTCTTTAAGGCAACGCGGAGGCCAAATAAATTTCAGCGCTAACATGTTTTTTGAGGTCTGGCTAAGAGCTGATGAGGGTAGATATTATAGCCGTGATGGCGAACCTATTGCACCCGTGACTCGCAGGTGGCATGTGGAGTCTTCTCTGGCACGCAAGCCGTCATCTAAGCTCAGTTGTACCACACATGCATGTGCGTGCTTCCCACCGACCAGCTGATTTTCAGGTCTCTGCTGTGTATGCGGGAGACATGCGGGGGGGGTGTTTCACACACGCATGCGTGAGGGGCAGGGGGTATGTGCCCCCCACACACACCCTGCGTTTTGGTTTCAGGAGGCTTCAGGGAGGCCTGCTAGGCCCAAAACGGAGCACGGGGGTGGATGGGTTTGAGGTAAGGGGAGCGCGGGGAGGATCATGTGCGCATGCGCAGGGGGCGGGGCGCATTGCATTGTGGGTGTGGTGTGGGCACACTCACACGTGCAAAATTTCAGTTAGCTATCATTGTATTATAGTAACTGTAGCACAGGTAGTCCTCAGTTTACAACCACTCACTTAGTGACAGTTCAAAGTTACAACGGCACTGACCAAAGCAACTTTGCTCGTCAGGGCGTGCGCAAAAGCGGATCACAGGACCCCGGGACACCGCAACCGTCGTAAATATGAGTCAGCGGCCAAGCATCCGAATGTTGATCATGTGACATTTTTTCACACTTACGACCGTCACAGCAGCCCCGTGGTCACGTGATCAACATTCAGCCGCTTGGCCACTGACTCATATTTACGACGGTTGCGGTGTCCCGGGGTCCTGAAATCCACTTTTGCGACCGTCCGACAAGCAAATGCAGTAGAGAAGCAAGATTCACTTCACATCCGTGTTACTAATTTAACAATTGCAGTGACTCACTTAACAACGGTGGCAAGCACGGTCGTCAAATGGGGCGAAAACTCGCTTAACAATTGACTCGCTTAGCAACAGAAAGTGTGGGCTCAATCTTGGTCGTAAGTTAAGGACCGCTTGTATATTGCCCCCAGTAGAGTTTTGCTGGTGTTATTTCAAATTTGCCCCCATCTCTTCCCTACCTGCCTGGCTGGGTCTGTATTTATTCCTTTTCCCTTTCTCTCCCCCCCAGTAGCCGGCGATCCATCAGGCCGAGCAGAAAAGATAGACGAAAGAATTGTGAGTGTCGCAGGAATTTCACCACAATTAAGGAGGACCATAAATAGTCCCCTTACATATGAAAGCGTCCAGGGGAAGTGACAAATGGCCCTTTCTCTTCCTTGCGCATCCCTTGTTACTCCTTTCCAACACAATGCCCTAAATTGCAAAGGGAAGGAACTAAATGGCCTATTCAGCAAGATGCAGTCCAGGGGACGGGAAAGTCAGATCTGGCATTTAGGCAGGGAAAAAACCAAACGGACAGGTACGGCATAGGCCAGGGGAGTTGAAGTCCACAAGTCTTAAAGTTCCCAAGTTTGGACACCCCTGGCATAGGCGGTATACCTGTCTCAACAGTAGCAACTGCGAGAGGGATCTTGGGGTGCTGACCTAGGCTGCCTGAGTCAGTAAAAAGCACACGCTTAGTCCCAAAATAGTTCCAATTGATGAAGAGATCCATGTTGGCACACCTGGGAAAACCCAAATCTGAAAGCTTCCCGGTTTTCCCCACCTAGTTGAAAGTTCAAGATCTTGCCCCCTAACATCCACAAGTCCATCCCATGATCCAATCTCCCACTGCCACGAAGACAGTTCCACCCATCCAGTTCCGGTCAGGTGCAGAGATGCAAAGACAAAGGATGACCTTGGCTTTCTAGAAAGAATGTTGTTATGGCTACATCGCATCTCACTCCGTACAATCCCCTCCTCCCATTTTCCCACAATAGAAAATGCATAGTAGAAAGATAGAAAGTGTGGCAGGCCAAAGATCCAAAAGAAAAGATGGCTGCGGGCCCGACACCCTCTTCTGCCTGCCCGTCCATACAACTGCACACACCCCGAGGCTTGCTCAAAAGGCCCAGTGTCTCTCTGGATTGGCGGTTCTTAGCACGGCGGATCCCGGAAAAGCCGTTTCGTTCCTGCATCCCGCAACCCTCCGATGGACAGATGCTGATGGAGGGTGTCAGAGCTAAATGCTAATCTGGAGAGACGTTGCGAAGCCATCACCGAGAGCTGGCATCTGTCCAGCTGTCGGAGGCAATCAAAAGAGACACACAACTTCATCTGCGGCGGCAGCTCCGGCTGGACCACTTCAAACACGAGATCCTTCGGTTGTTACCAAACGCCAGTGGTGAGTGATTGATGAGGCTCGGGGAAGTCTTCCCACAAGCTTGGGTGAGTTTATCTTCCTGGCACTGTTTTTAGACCCACTTAGAAACCACGGTGACCGGAATAGACAATATTTTGTCGTCTACTAACTTTGGGGAGCCAGGCGGAGCCGCAGGTTCTTAATTTGATCCTCTCATCGCCACTCGCTCAGTCAAGAGGAACCTTTGAGAAATGTCCTGTGAGGAAGCCCAGCCATGTTGCTGAATTTTGCTAAAATTTCACATCATTTCTGGATCTACTTTGAATCGATTCCCATGAGCAGCTGGTAAGAGGACAAAATCTGGGTATTTTAAGGGAGTATTAAAAAAAATTAAACATGCCCCTTTTGCTGTTTATTTAATTTGTATAGCCCCTATATTATTATTATTTTTACAAACAACTTAAGGCGTGAACATATCTAATACTTCTTCCTTCTCCTATTTTCCCCACAACAAAAAACTTGTGAGGTCGGTTGGAGTGAGAGAGTATGAGCGGCCCAAAATTACCCTAACCCTAAATTGGGACTAGAACTTGCCATCTCCTAGTGACTGGCCCAAAGTCACCCAGCCTTCTTTCATGTCTAAGATGGGACTAGAACTCACTGTCTCCTGGTGATTGGCCCAAAGTCACCCAGCCTTCTTTCATGTCTAAGATGGGACTAGAACTCACTGTCTCCTGGTTGATTGGCCCAAAGTCACCCAGCCTTCTTTCATGTCTAAGATGGGACTAGAACTCACTGTCTCCTGGTGATTGGCCCAAAGTCACCCAGCCTTCTTTCTTATCTAAGATGGGACTAGAACTCACTGTCCCCTGGTGATTGGCCCAAAGTCACCCAGCCTTCTTTCATGTCTAAGATGGGACTAGAACTCACTGTCCCCTGGTGATTGGCCCAAAGTCACCCAGCCTTCTTTCATGTCTAAGATGGGACTAGAACTCACTGTCCCCTGGTGATTGGCCCAAAGTCACCCAGCCTTCTTTCATGTCTAAGATGGGACTAGAACTCACTGTCCCCTGGTGATTGGCCCAAAGTCACCCAGCCTTCTTTCATGTCTAAGATGGGACTAGAACTCACTGTCCCCTGGTGATTGGCCCAAAGTCACCCAGCCTTCTTTCATGTCTAAGATGGGACTAGAACTCACTGTCCCCTGGTGATTGGCCCAAAGTCACCCAGCCTTCTTTCATGTCTAAGATGGGACTAGAACTCACTGTCTCCTGGTGATTGGCCCAAAGTCACCCAGCCTTCTTTCATGTCTAAGATGGGACTAGAACTCACTGTCCCCTGGTGATTGGCCCAAAGTCACCCAGCCTTCTTTCATGTCTAAGATGGGACTAGAACTCACTGTCCCCTGGTGATTGGCCCAAAGTCACCCAGCCTTCTTTCATGTCTAAGATGGGACTAGAACTCACTGTCTCCTGGTGATTGGCCCAAAGTCACCCAGCCTTCTTTCATGTCTAAGATGGGACTAGAACTCACTGTCTCCTGGTGATTGGCCCAAAGTCACCCAGCCTTCTTTCATGTCTAAGATGGGACTAGAACTCACTGTCTCCTGGTGACCCAGCCTTCTTTCATGTCTAAGATGGGACTAGAACTCACTGTCCCCTGGTGATTGGCCCAAAGTCACCCAGCCTTCTTTCATGCCTAAGATGGGACTAGAACTCACTGTCCCCTGGTGATTGGCCCAAAGTCACCCAGCCTTCTTTCATGCCTAAGATGGGACTAGAACTCACTGTCTCCTGGTGATTGGCCCAAAGTCACCCAGCCTTCTTTCATGTCTAAGATGGGACTAGAACTCACTGTCTCCTGGTGATTGGCCCAAAGTCACCCAGCCTTCTTTCATGTCTAAGATGGGACTAGAACTCACTGTCTCCTGGTGATTGGCCCAAAGTCACCCAGCCTTCTTTCATGTCTAAGATGGGACTAGAACTCACTGTCTCCTGGTGATTGGCCCAAAGTCACCCAGCCTTCTTTCATGTCTAAGATGGGACTAGAACTCACTGTCCCCTGGTGATTGGCCCAAAGTCACCCAGCCTTCTTTCATGTCTAAGATGGGACTAGAACTCACTGTCTCCTGGTGATTGGCCCAAAGTCACCCAGCCTTCTTTCTTATCTAAGATGGGACTAGAACTCACTGTCTCCTGGTGATTGGCCCAAAGTCACCCAGCCTTCTTTCATGTCTAAGATGGGACTAGAACTCACTGTCTCCTGGTGATTGGCCCAAAGTCACCCAGCCTTCTTTCATGTCTAAGATGGGACTAGAACTCACTGTCTCCTGGTGATTGGCCCAAAGTCACCCAGCCTTCTTTCATGTCTAAGATGGGACTAGAACTCACTGTCTCCTGGTGATTGGCCCAAAGTCACCCAGCCTTCTTTCATGTCTAAGATGGGACTAGAACTCACTGTCTCCTGGTGATTGGCCCAAAGTCACCCAGCCTTCTTTCATGTCTAAGATGGGACTAGAACTCACTGTCCCCTGGTGATTGGCCCAAAGTCACCCAGCCTTCTTTCATGTCTAAGATGGGACTAGAACTCACTGTCCCCTGGTGATTGGCCCAAAGTCACCCAGCCTTCTTTCATGTCTAAGATGGGACTAGAACTCACTGTCTCCTGGTGATTGGCCCAAAGTCACCCAGCCTTCTTTCATGTCTAAGATGGGACTAGAACTCACTGTCTCCTGGTGATTGGCCCAAAGTCACCCAGCCTTCTTTCATGTCTAAGATGGGACTAGAACTCACTGTCCCCTGGTGATTGGCCCAAAGTCACCCAGCCTTCTTTCATGTCTAAGATGGGACTAGAACTCACTGTCTCCTGGTGATTGGCCCAAAGTCACCCAGCCTTCTTTCATGTCTAAGATGGGACTAGAACTCACTGTCTCCTGGTGATTGGCCCAAAGTCACCCAGCCTTCTTTCATGTCTAAGATGGGACTAGAACTCACTGTCTCCTGGTGATTGGCCCAAAGTCACCCAGCCTTCTTTCATGTCTAAGATGGGACTAGAACTCACTGTCTCCTGGTGATTGGCCCAAAGTCACCCAGCCTTCTTTCATGTCTAAGATGGGACTAGAACTCACTGTCCCCTGGTGATTGGCCCAAAGTCACCCAGCCTTCTTTCATGTCTAAGATGGGACTAGAACTCACTGTCCCCTGGTGATTGGCCCAAAGTCACCCAGCCTTCTTTCATGTCTAAGATGGGACTAGAACTCACTGTCCCCTGGTGATTGGCCCAAAGTCACCCAGCCTTCTTTCTTATCTAAGATGGGACTAGAACTCACTGTCTCCTGGTGATTGGCCCAAAGTCACCCAGCCTTCTTTCATGTCTAAGATGGGACTAGAACTCACTGTCCCCTGGTGATTGGCCCAAAGTCACCCAGCCTTCTTTCATGTCTAAGATGGGACTAGAACTCACTGTCTCCTGGTGATTGGCCCAAAGTCACCCAGCCTTCTTTCATGTCTAAGATGGGACTAGAACTCACTGTCCCCTGGTGATTGGCTCAAAGTCACCCAGCCAGCTTTCGTGTCTGAGGAGGAACTAGAACTCACCATTACCTGGTCACTGGCCTAAAGTCACCCAGCCAGCTTTCAAGCTTAAGGCGAAACTAGAACTCGCCATCTCATTTTCTCCCACTTTCTATCCTGCACCTTAACCAACAGGCAAAACAGACTCTCTCTCTCTTTTATATATGACACATGAAAATAGGGGCAAAGCTTCTATTCCACAATTGCAATAATTCTGTTTGTCTAACTTGACCCACCCCAGCAGGTGCCCCTAACCCAATATTTCCCAACCGTGGGAATTCCCAGGAGTATGGACTTCAAGTCCCAGAATTCTCATCCAAAGATACGCAGACTCTGGAATTCTGGGGGTTGAAGTTCCCCACTCCTGAAAATTCCCACGGTTAGGAAAAAACATACTCTGGCTAAAAACCTTGTAATCTGGATTGGCAGGCCTACTTGAGCCCCCCCCCTCCATGGGCGCCTTCACAAAATGTCTGCCGTGCTGAAGGTGCCCAAGAGAACTTTTCTCGGATTTATTTTATTTGCTAAAGCCATTTTCCCCCCAGCTGCAGACAAAATGATTCTCAGCAGCTAACGCCGGATATATACAGAACAAATGAAAATACCCACAGTTACCTTAAAAGCAGAGAGCAGCAAACACTTAGCAGTAAGAAAAATAACCCCAAGCTTTTTATCGGCAAGTGGACTCCCTGCCCTCTAGGATTCCTGAGTCGGCCGCTATTGTCCATTTAATTTGGTACAAATACTTACCTGGAGCCCAGGGGCATTCTTGGCAATAAAAGGAAGACTGCCAGCCAGCTTTTGACTTTCCAGCCTCCCTCCATTCCATGTAATTTTGCGAAAAATCAATAATGGCTTTTTTTTTAAAAAAAAAGTTTTTATTAAACATTTTCCAGGTTAAAAAGAACAAGATTTTTAAGTATAAAATAAAAGGAGGCGAGGTAGGATGCCAAACAGACTCCCTTTAAGACAGGGGTGTCCAAACTTGGGAACTTTAAGACTTGTGGACTTCAACTCCCAGAATTCCCCAGCCAGCCTGGGGAATTCTGGGAGTTGAAGTCCACAAGTCTTAAAGTTCCCAAGTTTGGACACCCCTGCTTTAAGATAAACAAAATCCAAAGTGCAGGTAAGCCTTGACTTCTTTTAGTGACCGTTTTGAAATTACAACGGTAAGAGGTTGGTCTAGAAGACCTCTAGGGGCCCTTCCAACTCTGTTGTTCTGCCTTCTAGTATGTGCTGTTATTTGTCATTCTGTTATTCTTTTACAGGTAGTCCTCAACTTACAACAGTTGATTAGCGACTGCTTGAAGTTGCAACCTGCTCTGAAAAAAGGGACTTATGACCATTTTTCACACTTACGACCACTGCAGCATCCCCATGATCATGTGCTCAAAATTCAGATGGTTGGCAACTGACTCGTATTTATGACCATTCCAGTGTCCCGGGGTCACGTAATCCCTTTTTGTGACTTTCTGACAAGCAAAATCAATGGGGAAGCCAGATTCACTTAACAACGGTGTTACTAATTTAACAACGGCAGTGATTCATTTAACAACTATGGCAAAGAAGTCATAAAATGAGCCAAAATTTACTTAACAACTGTCTCTCAGCAACAGAAATTTTGGACTCAGTTGTGGTCATAAGTGAAAGATAACCAGGATCCACATTAGGTAACCAAGTCATTTCCTTAGTTAATTTCCCGTCCATGCAGACTCAAGGTTTATAAAGCTAATTTATCCAGTGCCCCTTGGAGGCAAAGTCAAAATGCAAACTATTAAAAAAACAGGATTGATACTCTGCTGTTTGGCAAGATCCATATTTAGCATAATATAGTACTGTAGGTGAGTTGGACAGCTCTATAAATCCATGAGAGAAAGAAAGAAATAGAGAAGGAAGGAAGGAAGGGAAGGGAAAGGAAAGGAAAGGAAAGAAGGAAGGAAGGAAAGGAAAGGAAAGGAAGGAAGGAAGGGAAGGAAGGAAGGAAAGGAAAGGAAGGATGGAAACGGAAGGAAAGGAAGGAAGGAAGGGAAGTAAGGAAGGGAAAGAAAGGAAGGAAGAAAAAGAAAAAAGAGAACGAGAAAGAAAGAAAAGAAAGAGAGAAAGAAAAAGAAAGAAAAGAAAGAGAAAGAAGGAAAGAAAGACAGATATATTTGATTAAAATTTGCATCCTTAAGCCCAGGAATTAAGTTCCCAACCAAACTGAAATATGACTATTAATCTTCCCATTTCACAGCTTATTCTCTTAGCGTTACAGTTAGAATTATCAGGCTATTCCCTGGGAACTCCAGATTCAAACCAAGCACCATTAGCCATGTTCCTGGAGCAAATCACAATCTCTCAGCCTAACCTGCCTCACAAGATTGTCGTGAGGACACAGCCAGAGAAGGAACACCGGGGCACAATAGCCAGGCAGTAAATTAAAGAGATCAATAATAAAGCTATTTGTCTTACTTCCCAGCATCTTGGGAAGCTACCTTAAGGTGGGTGGGCTCTTTTAGAAGTGCCCTGCAAATCTTTGCCATGACAGACCGATAAATCACCCTTGTTTCTTGGAACAGCAACTGTCTAAGGGAGGCTACGCAACCTTCCACAAACCGCTGAGGTGTGCTAACTTTGCTCACTTACAAGGCCTCCTTCTGCCCTGGAGATGCAAACGCTCGGTTGCACCACCTCTCCTTCATCACGTCGGCAAGCAATCCGAAAGGGATTGCCAGCTGTCTTGGCGCTTTTCCTTCTGGGGACTCAGCAGGGTATTAAATAAATCCCTCCAAGACTTTCTCAATCCATCAATCGAACAGAACTGGAAGGGGACTTGGAGGTCTTCTAGTCCAGCCCCCTGCTCAAGCAGGAAACCTCATTCCCGTGGGGGCGAACCTCTGGTGCTACAGGTGGCACACGGAGCCCTCTCTGAGGGCACATAAGCCATCGCCCCAGGTAAGCTCCAATGAGCATGCACACACGGGCCTCCCTCCGGCCAGCTGATTTTCGGGTCTCTGCCAGCATGTGGGAGATACGCATGCATATACAGGGGCGTTGCGTGCATGTGTGGGGGGGGGCACGTGCACATGCATAGGGGGCAGGGGGAGCAGGGGGTGGGGGCAGGACTCCCCCGGTGCCCCATGTTTGGTTACAGGAGGCTTCAGGGAGGTCTGCTAAGCCCAAAAGGGGGCACAGGGGGTTGTGCAAATGCTTTGGGTGTGGGAGAGTACAGAGGGGCCCGTGCGCATGCACAGCGGGGGGGGGGATTGCATTATGGGTGCTTTCGGCACGCGAGGAGAAAAAAGTTAGCCATCACTGCCCTAAACCATTTCAACCGTCTAGTCCAGTGATGGCAAACCTATGGCCCAGTGCGCACGGAGGTGCTGGGAAGAGGATCTTCTTGTTTCTGGAACACAAACAATTGCTCCCATTCACCACCACTGGCCTAGTCTCTTCTGAAAGAACTCCAGTGATGAAGCAGCACCCACAACGCCTAGTGGCAAGCTGTTCCCCTGGTTAACTGTCCTCCCTGCCAGGAAGTTTCTCCTTCATTCCAGGTTGCTTCTCTCCTGGATGAGTTTCCATCCATGGTTTCTTGTTCTGCTCTGCAAAATAAGTTGACCTTATTTTTGCTCTGCAAAATAAGTTGAGCCCCTCCTTTTTGTGGCAGCCCCTCAAATGCTGCCCTCGTGGGCCCCCTAGTCCCTCTTTTCTCTAGATTGGCCATACCGAATTCCTGCAACCGTTCTTTGCATGTTTTGGTCTCCAGGTCATTTTCGTTGCACTTTTCCCAAAGTCTTTTTCGGTTATGTGGTTGACCAAAACTGGATGCCAGATTCCAGGGGTGGCCTTACTAAGGCTTTACAAAGCGGTGCTAATAGTTACCCGTGATTTTGATTCTGTGCCTCTGTTTATACAACCAAGGATCCTATTAGCTTTTTTTTTTGGCTGCCATCACACATCGCTGGCTCATATTTAAGTCGAGAACTATCATCCTCATCCTGGAAGTATTCCAGGTGTGGGATTACTACACTTGAGTTTTTTATCCCAAGGCAAGATACTCTACAGAAGACCCTAAAAGGACGGTTGATTTCAATAGGAGATGTGTGTTTAAGAGCATAGGCAGTTTTTCTCAACGTCTTGCCACTTTAAGCTGGGTGGACTTCAACTCCCAGCTTAAAGTGACAGACGTTGAGAAAAACTGAGCTAATACAATACAATACAATACAATACAATACAATACAATACAATACAACAATACAATACAATACAATACAATACAATACAATACAATACAATACAATACAATACAATACAATAATAGAGTTGGAAGGGACCTTGGAGGTCTTCTAGTCCAACCCCCTGCCTAGGCAGGAAGCCCTATAAGTGTTTCAATGTCTCCAGATATTCAGAGATGATGAACATATGGGCCATATCTGCTGGGAACGTTGGGACTTGTAGTCCCCACACGCCTGGGAAGACCCATTTTGGAGGTGGCGGAGACTGACAGCAAAGGGTTATTATTTCCACACTTTTCCAATTACTTCTCTGTTTCTCCCCATATAGCCGACAGTGTGATAAGGACCGTAAAACACAAGGGTACAATAAAACAATTGCTCGATGAAACACAACCCAAAGTGATAATAAAAATCACTTCCTAAAAAAAGAAAAAACAATATAGATTGAGGCTCTGGTTAAACGCTGCTCGGTGCGCAGAGTTGCTATGGCGAGAGAGGAGGCAAATCGGTGCAACGTAAGGGCAAGTCACAAAGGTGAGGATCGGTTGCAAGTGGAGGATCTCAATCTTAAGGGTGGTTTGAAAGGTATTCTTAATCATCCGAGCCATGGTTGCCCCAAAAGTGCATTTTCAAGAGCTGGTCTTCCCCCCCCCCCCTTTGAAGACGTTTCGTTTCTCCTCCAAGAAGCTTCTTCAGTTCTGACTGAACCTCTAAGTGGCCTCAACGACTCTCAGAGAGAGTGCTAATGACCAGATGACTGCAAGGAATATCAATCCTTCTACCATTCAGTCAGAACTGAAGAAGCTTCTTGGAGGAGAAGCGAAACGTCTTCAAGGAAAAAAACAAAGTCCAGTTGCCTTTTGAAAAAAGCATCTGGGAAAGTTTGAAAAGTAGTTCATCTCTTCACCCATCACTAGGAATGGGGGAGGTGGGGTGGGTGGGTTTAAAAAAAAAGCAAGCTAAGAAACATTATTGCAATTGTTGTTACAATGTAATTGTTGGAAGTGACATATAAGATGATTGAATATATCGTTGATACAATGTAAAACAAAAAGCTGCAAATGTTTCTCTTAATTTTTGATCTTTTTTTTTCTGCAAAAGTTGTGAGATTTGGGGGGATTTCTACCTTTCGCACGATGTAGCTGTCAAAATTTTTGTACCTATCTACCCCTTCCTATAAATATTTGCAAAAACCAATAAAATTCTTAAAAAAAAAAAAAACCAAGTCAAGAATTCTGTATTGCTTAATTCTAAGACAGACGAATTTTGAGGGCTGGTGTGAAATCTACCTTTAAAAGTGATGCCCGGATGAAATAGAAACTCCTTGCCGTAAATTCAGCAGTGACCCTGTTGTGGGTTGATTTTAATTTCCTGCTTTTTTCCCAAAGCTCAACTCCCAAGAACGGCTTCATTTTGCAAAGTGGTAGAGCCGGGCCTGATGGGATAAATCCGTCGTAATTGTGCTGAAGTAGGAAACAACACAAATTCAGCTGTCAGCACGCAAATGTTTGGACGGCTGAAACCAGATCTAAAATAGCTTTGCATGGTAAAAGGCTGAAAAATTTGGCATCGCGACGGGGAATCCAGTATTATATTTGCGGCTGTAGGTAATCCTTACACCCAAAATCTAAGTCACTAAGCAAGACAGTTAGGAAGTGAATTTCGTCCCCTTGTTATACCATCTTTCTTGTCCTTTTCTTCTTAAGTGAATCACGCAGTTGTTCAGTTAGCAACACGGTTGTTAAGTGAATCTGGTTTCCCCTTTGACTTTGCTTTTCTGAAGGTCACAAAAGGGGATCAACATGACCCCGGGACTCCGCGACCGTCGTAAATGTGAGTCAGTTGCCCAGTGCCTGAATTTTGATCACGTTGACCAAATGGAGACGCTGCAACAGCCGTTCAGTGTGAAAAGCAGTCCTGTCATTTTCTTCGGTCCGTTGTAACTTTGAGCAGTCACTAAATGAACGGTTGTAAGTCGAGGACTAACTGTTCCTCCATGGGGGAGGGGGGAAACCCTCGGCTGTGTCCTGATTTTCTTTTCAGCTTGCAGTAACCAAAGGGGGGAAAAATAAGTGGAAATGGAAAGTCAATTAAAACCAACCGCCTCGTCAAAGGTGTTTAGCCAAACACAAAGCCACAGACCCTATTTTTATACACGGGGAGCGCTCCGTGTTCAAATCACCCCGAAATTAAGAGCCCAGCGCAATTAAATGGCAACCTTTAAACAGGGGCTCTGGCAATTGGTAACACACAAAAGCACCAGCCGCTCTTGTATCGATTGATAGCGCAGGAAGGAAAAATTAAAGCACAGGATTCATTTTTCTTTTGTTATAAAAATTGATCCGGCATTCTTTCTGAGCCGAGCTCTCTTTGAGGACTTCTTTCTTTCTCTCTCTCTCTCTCTCTCTTTCTTTCTTTCTTCCTTCCCTTTCCTTTCCTTTCCTTCCTTCCTTCCTTCTTTCCTTTCATTCATTCTTTCCTTCCTTCCTTCTTTTTCTTTTTCTTTTTCTTTCCTTCCTTCTTTCTTTCCTTCCTTCTTTCTTTCCTTTCAATCATTCTTTCCTTCCTTCCTTCTTTCTTTTTTCTTTTTCTTTCCTTCCTTCTTTCTTTTCTTTCTTTCTTTCCTTCCTTCCTTCTTTCTTTCCTTTCTTATTTCCTTTCTTTCCATCTTTCTTTCTTTTCTTTCTTTCTTCCTTTCCTTTCCTTCCTTCCCTTCCTTTCCTTCTTTCCTTCTTTCCTTCCTTCCTTCTTTCCTTTCTTTCTTTCTTTCCTTCCTTCTTTTATTTCTTTCTTTCCTTCCTTCTTTTCTTTTTCTTTCTTTCCTTCCTTCCTTCCTTCCTTCCTTCCTTCCTTCCTTCCTTTCTTTCTTCTTTCCTTCCTTCCTTCCTTCCTTCCTTCCTTCCTTCCTTCCTTTTTGTCAAAATCACAAAGTCAATATTTAACTAATGGCAACACTCCTGGAAGGAAGAGAAAGACACCAAATAATTTCGGGAGTTACAGCCAGACAATCCATACCAAAAGCTGATAGGTATTTCAGGAAGTCCTTGACTTACAACAGTTCACTAAGTGACCGTTCAAAGTTACAACAGTGCCGAAAAAAAGTGACTGACAACCATTTTTCACACTTAACAACCGTTGAGCCATCCCCTCGGTTGCGTGATTTACATTTGGACCCTTGACAACAGACTCACATTTACGACAGTCGCAGCATCCAGCGGTCACATGATCCTCTGTTGCAACTTTCCGACGAGCAAAGTCAATGGGGAAAGCTGGATTCGCTTAATGACCGTGTTCCTAATTTAACAACTGCAGTGACTCACTTAACAACTGCGGGAAGAAAAATGGTAAAACTGCTTAACAAATGTGTCACTTAGCAACATAAATTTGGGGCCCCGTTGTGGTCGTACGTTGAGGACTACCTGTTTAAATAAATCGAGCCTGCGTGGACAAGGGCAGTCTATCAGTCACGAGCAGAAAAATTGACCAGCAGTTTTATGTCATCCTGGCCTCCAACTTAAAATATAGTTCGCAAAATTGAAGGAAAGTTTTATCAGCAGCTGCTATTCCGAAAACCTTCAAAAGAACTTCCATAGGCAGAAGCAGTGTACCTGTGAATAATGGACACAGGTAATCTTTGACTTACAATCATTTAGTGACCATTCAAAGTTACAACAGCACTGAAAAAACTGACCCATGACTCTTTTTCACACTTACGACCGTTGCAGCATCCCCATGGTCACATGATCAAAATTTGGGTGCTCGGCCACTGGCATGTCCTTACGACGGTCGCAGTGTCTCTGGGTCACGGGATCTCCTTTTGCGACCTTCCGACAAGCCAAGGCCATGCAGAAGCCAGATTCGCTTAACGACCAAGCGATTTGCTTAAGAACGGCAGCGATTCACTTAACAACTGTGGCCAGAAAGGTTGGAAAATGAGGTAAAAACTCCTTTAGCAACCAATCTGGCCTCAACTGTGGTCATAAGTCAGGGACTACCTGCATTCACCCCCTGTTTCCAACCAACCTGGGTACCATACCAGGGACGTGGTGACAACCAGTGCTGTATTCCTACCGGTTCGGACTGGCTTGGCTAAACCAGTAGTAGCTTGGCAACCTGGATCGCTGGAATTGGTAGCGACCCAGGCCTGCCACGCTCTCCGCCGGTGCCGTAGGAGCCGCCATCTTGTTTTTTGCTTCAATTTCAGTTCTACTGTGCATGCGCTGCGCATCCCTGAGCGAACCAGCAGTAGTCTCTGCCGGAACCCACCGCTGGTTACGTCTCCCGGGTGGCCGAAAAGATGCTTGGATGCCAATGAGGAACACCGAGCAGAACCATTATTATCATTATTGCTTTAAAGAACAAACGCAGACGAGCAAAATTGATTTATGTAAATTAAACGGGCGAGAAATAACCGCGCGGCCGTCAGCAGGAGAAATGGGCTTTTTACAAGCTCAATATTTCAGCCAGATTACTCATTCTTCTCCATGAATTATGTGGACTGCTTTCTCCAGCCCTTATATTTGGTTAGATCGCATTAAAGCCGAGAAATAGGTGATATCTCTCATCTGCGGTCTGCTTAGGCAGGTAGTCCTCGGTTTACGACCACAATCCAGCCCCAAAATGTCTTCGGGGTGTTTGCTCAGTGAATTTTGGCCCCGTGTCACGACCTTTCTTGCCACAGTTGTTAAGTGAATCACTACCATTGTTAATTGAGGAACACAATGTTAAATGAATCTGGCTTCCCCATTCCCCTGTGGAGGTTGTAAAGTACAGGTAGTTCTTGACTTACGACCACAATTGAGCCCAAAACTACTGTGGTTAAGTGAGACGTTTATTAAGTGTGTTTTGCCCCATTTTACGATCTTTCTTGCCACAGTTGTTAAGGGAATCACTGCACCTGGCTTCCCCATTCCCCTGTGGCGATATTGTAAAATATGGTGGTCCTCAGCTTACGACCACAACTGAGCTCAAAATTACTGTTGTTAAGTGAGGCATTTGTTTTTCCCCATTTTATGATCTTTCTTGCCAATTGCTAAGTGAATCACTGCAGTTGATAAGTTCGTGACCTGGTTGTTAAGTGAGTGGCTTTCCCCATTGACTTTGTTTCTTAGAAGGTTGTAAAAGTGGAACACGTGGTCCTGGGACGCTGCAACCGTCATAAATATGAGTCAGTGGCCAAGCGTCTGAATTTTTTATCACGTGACCACGGAAATACTGCAATGGTCATAAGTGTGAAGAAACGGTCATCCTCTTGGTCACGTGATCCAATTTTGGATGCTTGGCAAATTGGTTCATATTTATGACGGCCGCAGTGTCCCGTGGTCAAATGATCCCCCTTTGCAACCTTTTGACAAGCAAAGTCAATGAGGAAACCAGATTCACTTAACAACCGTGTGACTAATTTAAGCACTGCATTGATTCGCTTCACAACTGTGTCAAGAAAGGTGGTTAAATGGGGCAAAACTCACTTAACAAGGCCTCACTTAATAACGGAAATTTAGGGCTGAATTGTGGTCGTAAGTCGAGGACTACCTGTGGGTTTTATATAAATAAATATATTTTACATCTCTATATATACAACAAACAAGAGATTCAGGTACATCGCTAAATCGTGAGGTAAATTGTGAGGTAAATCACAGAACAGTATACAGAGTACACAGAAAAAGAAAAAAGGCGGGAAAAAGGGAAACTCCCCCTTCACACCCAGCAACCAATCATAACGTAGGAACCTGCACTCTCCAATCAATCAACCACAACTCTGTGTTCTGGCCCTTCATACGCTTTACTATTCCAGCTATTTAAATTAAATCTGAACAGTTTTTCACACTTATGACCGTTGCAGCATCCCCTTGGTCACATGATTTACATTCAGATGCTTGGCAATGACCTCCCCCCCCCCCCCCACATCAGAACTATTACCGATCTCCCTTCCGCAAGAAACTCAAGACCCACCTGTTCCAATTAGCTGCCCTGGCCCAACCATAGTTTTAATTTCAATTCTCCTGGCCGGCATTTAAAATTTTAAGGGGTTGTCCTTTTAACCTGTTTTAATTTTTATCTCTGTACAGACCCTATATTTAATTTGTTTTTAATAAGGGGTATTTAATATTGTTATTGTATATACGGTTTTAGCTTCTGTCTGTACACCGCCCCGAGTCCCCTCGGGGAGAGGGGGCGGTCTATAAATTTAATAAATAAATAAATAAAAAATAAAAACCGACTCACACTTATGACCGTTGCCGAATCCATGTGGCGAGGTGATCAAAATTCAGCCGCTTGGCAATTGACTCATATTTATGACGGTCGTAGTGATCACGTGATCCCCTTTTGCGACCAGGCAAAGTCAGCAGGGAGGCCGGATTCCCTTAACAAGCCTGTTCCTGGACTTCCGGTTTGTTCCCGGTGCCGATGGCAGGCTGTTTTTTTAGCCTGTCAGATCAAGAGACAGTTAGAGGTGTTTTTTTACGATCTTTAACACCTCGGACACTCGTAAATTCTTGGAATTTATGAGGGAGAGATTCAGCTGCTGGGTTGAGCCCTTGTGTACCCTCCGGAGTCCGGAGTCTGACGAGGTTTGCCCCCCTTCGCAGTTGTTGTATTCTCCTGCCTTTTTGATAACCTCTGCTAAAAAAGCAGAACCAGTCGCCGGGAGCAGCCTTAACATCTTAACATCCCAAGAAGGAAGCAAGACTTTTGCAAGTATTTTAAGTTTTAATTGGGGGAAGAAAAAAAAAAAAAAAAAGAAATCTCTTTAAAAAGAACACTACTGCTGAGTTCGAGAGGCGTGGGCTTAGAACAAAGGATTCAAAATGGCGTTGATTTATAGCTGAAAACCTACAGAAAACGAAAGCTAATTACCTGCTGATAGCCGGGGCAATAAAGGCGGAACGGCTGAAACAACCCTAACTATTAACAATCTTTAAGCCAGTTTACATAACCTGAACTACTTAAATGTCAAAGTTTTAATTTCGAGCAACTTAGAAAGAAACATTTGCAAGTATTAATTTACAGCTGAATACCTAAGGAAAACGAAAGTTAATTGAATGGTGACAGCTAGAGGCGGCTGTAAGAATTATTAATTATGGCAACGGAAAAAAAAGCTTCACCAGGTGCCACAATAAATTATCAGGATTTCAAGGACTTTATAAGGGAAGAAAATGCTTTTTTACGCAAAGAAATTAAGGAGGTTAAAGAAATGGTTCAGGATACCATTAAAAAACATGATCAACTTGATAAAAAATTACATACTTTAGCCACAGGTCTGTCAGAAGTTGTTCTTAAGGTGGACAGCAAAGTTAATCATCTGGCTTTGGATTTGGAAACTAAAACGAAGGAAACAGATTTGAAATTTGTTGAAATGGAGGGGAATATGCAGAGGATGGATAAGGAGATTATCATGATGCAATTCAGATCTATGGAGTACGCTGTTAGACTGAGGGGTATCAGAGAAAACCCTAGAGAGGACTTAAGAAAAGTTTGTGCTGATGCTCTGGCCACGTTATTGAAGATCCAGAATTCTTCTGAGATTTTTGCAAGGATTGACAAAATTTACAGAGTTAACTCACGTATTGCATCACAAAGGCAACTACCAAGGGATGTTGTGATATACTTTACTGAGAGAAATCTTAGAAATGATATTCTGCAAAATTCTTATTATTCATCTTTGCAATTAGATGGGAAAACGATCGGAGTCTTTAAAGAATTACCCCCAGCGATGCTAAAGCTTAGAAGGGATTTTGGATTTTTGGTAGTGGAATTGAAGAAGAGAGAGATACAGTATAGATGGGATGTTCCAATTGGTGTTATATTTAGTTACGAAGGGGTGAGGTACCGTCTGAATACAATAGATAAAGCCAGAGACTTTTATCATGGAATACTCAAGAAAAATGCAACCCCCCCACGTACATCTACACCAACACCAGTAGATTTGGATGTCTTAAAGCAGAGGATGTTTGAGAAAGAGACAGAAGAGCAAAGAATGCAGACACAAAAAGAGGAGGAGGGGCAGGGTGCTGTAGGTGGAGTCGACCCCTCTGGATCTCTGTTGTGCTCCTTCTTGGAAGAAGGACCTTCTAAGTCTCTCACTGAAATGCCGATATTTAAACCTGTCGAACAACGTATTACCAGATCCACGACTAGACAAATGTTAGAATCTCATAAGCGCGTCGACCCTCAAATACAATGTGCTAAGAAAGAAGCTAAGAAGCAAACCGGAGCCATGGGAGGAGCAGGGCTGGAGATTGGTCTTGTGGAGAGAGATCTTCAGCAAATGCTTTCAGCGCTTCAGACCAGATCTAAAGATGCTTAAGCTATTATCTTGGAACGTGAATGGAATGAACTCTCCACAAAAAAGGAAAAAAATATTTTATTATTTGAAGCAATTTAATAATGATGTTGTTTGCCTTCAAGAGACTCATATTAGGCTGCAAGACCAGAAGTACTTAGTGAATTCAAAACTGGGAACATTTTATGCTGCCTCTGATTTGGTAAAGAAAAATGGTGTGGTGATATATATAAATAAAAGATTTTCAACTAAAGTTATAGAGGCAGATGACGCTGGTAGATATATAGCAATTCAATTTGATACAGACTTCGGTTCCATTTTGGTGCTAGGAATATATGCTCCTAACCAATGCCAAGAAAGTTTTTATAAGATGCTCCATTTAAAAATTTTAGACTGGAACTTTAAGAGTATTCTAATAATGGGAGACTGGAATGGAGTGATTTCTCCAAAGATAGACAAGAGTACAAAGACGAAATTCACTACCAAATTACCAAAGGCTTTTTTTGATTTACAAGACGATTTGAAATTAAAAGATGTTTGGAGGACACAACATCTAAATGAGATGGATTTTTCTTTCTACTCAGATAGACATAAATCCTTTTCAAGGATTGATTTCTTTTTGTTAACACCGGATCTACTTCCTAAAGCCAAGAAATCCAAGATTTTCGCCAGGTCACTTAGCGATCATAGTCCGGTGTGGTTACAAATTGAATTAGGGATGAGGCCAAGAAGGTCTTGGAGAGTAAATGAAAATTTATTTAGATATGAAAAAAATGTTGATGAACTTAAAAAACACATGAAGGAATTTTTCAGTTTTAATATGAATAAGGGCACTCCCATTGAAATAGTTTGGGATGCAAGTAAAGCTTATATGCGTGGGGTCCTGATACATATGAACTTTAAACACAAACAAATTAGACAGAAAAGGAGAATGGAATTGGAAGATGAAATAAAACGTAAAGAACAGCTGCTTATAATGAACCCGAATGACCAGGCGCTCCAGATGGCGCTAAAGCTGTTGAAAGATCAATTTCAGATGCTTATAGCAGAACAAACAGCAACCAATTTGCAATTTGCTAAACATAACACCTTTGCCAACGCTAATAAACCTGGTAGATGGTTAGCATATACTTTGAGAAGGAATATGAATGATAGAATTATTGATAAAATTGAGTTTCGAGGGAAGATGGTATATCAACAAGAGTTGATTAAAAAATCATTTGTGGACTATTATACTAAGCTATATGTACAGGATAATATACAGAACAAGTTAATAGATGATTTTTTGGAAGGAAAAAGGGTTGCAAAAATTTCTGTGCTTCAAAAGGCAAATTTGGAACGTCTTATAACCGCTGATGAGATCACTTTAGTTATAAATCAACTTAAATTAGCTAAGGCTCCAGGGACTGATGGTTTGACTGCAATGTATTATAAAACTTTACAACTGGAAATGATTGAATATCTTACACAACTATTTTGTAATATACAACAAGGAGGTAAAATACCTCTCTCATGGAAAGCGGCTTTTATCTCATTGATACCTAAAGATAAAGAGGGCCCTAAGAAACCAGAGGATTACAGGCCGATATCTCTTCTGAACACAGATTATAAAATATTTGCTAAAGTATTAGCCAACAGATTGATGCCGGTTATTCAAGAGATTATTCATCATGATCAAGCAGGATTTATTGAAGGCAGACATATGAAGGAGAATGTAAGGCAACTCATAGATTTAATTGACTATCTTGATAAGAATAAGCAGATCTCTGCAGTGCTGGTTTTTCTTGGATGCAGAGAAGGCCTTCGATCGAGTGAATTGGAACTTTCTAACCAAGACTTTGGAAAAGATGGATATGGGACCACGATTGCGGCAGGCGATTGGAGCAATTTATCAGCAACAAAATGCACAACTTATTATTAATGGAAATTTGTCAACAACTTTCGAGATACAAAAAGGCACAAGACAAGGTTGCCCATTATCCCCATTGTTATTTATTTTAACTTTGGAAGTCTTGTTGAACGCAATTCGGGACTCAAAATCCTTAGATGGCATAGCTATCAGGCAAAAGGAATACAGAACTAGAGCATTCGCCGATGATCTGGTTGTTACCCTTTCACATCCTTTGAAATCAATAATCCAGATGAAAAATATCATAATAGAATTTGGCATGGTGTCTGGGTTTAGACTAAATCAAAACAAAACGAAAATGATGGTTAAAAACATGACAGAGACTCAAAGAAAGAGACTTGTAAGTTTAGCAGGTTTTGAAATAGTTTCTAAAGTTAAATATTTAGGAATACAAATTTCAGAATCAAACACAAAACTTTTCTCAAATAACTATGAAGTGTTGTGGCAAAAGATACAGAAAGATCTTGAAGCGTGGAAAAAGTTACAATTGTCTTTGCTTGGAAGGATCTCAGCAATTAAAATGAACATTCTACCTAGATTTATCTTTCTATTCCAGATGATTCCGGTGCTCAAGTCAGATAAAACCTTGTTAAATTGGCAAACAACATTAAATAAATTTGTTTGGAAGGAGAAAAAAACCGAGAGTAAAGATGAAGATTATGCAAGATACACGTGAAAGAGGTGGCCTCAGACTCCCAAACCTTCGATTGTATTATGAAGCTGCGGTATTAACGCATGTAGCAGATTGGTTTGGGAAAACAAAAATGGAATTGCTCAATATAGAAGGCCATGATCTTGTTCTGGGATGGCATGCATATCTTTTTTATGAAGACAGGGTGGATAAAGTGTTCAACAACCATGTTCTCCGTAGTGCCTTGATGAGAATATGGAAGAAGCACCGGCCCAATTGGGATTATAAAATACCGCTTTGGTTGGATCTTGCAGACACCATGGGGATTATGAATATTAAGTCACTCGGGGGTTGTTTATATAAAGATGTGCTTATTGCTGATGGGGGCGAATGGAAGTTAAAAACTTTGGAACAGCTGTTGGAAGAAGGAATTACTTTAAATTGGTTACATTACATACAGCTTCAGAAGAGATGGGAAGAAGATCGCAGGGTCGGCTTTATGGATAAAGAAGTGGAACTGATTAAGCAGATAAAAGAGACTGGTCCAAAACAAGTTAAAAGAATATATAATGTACTGTTAGAAAGAGACTCAGAAAGTGAATTGGTTAAGGATTGTATGATTAAATGGGCTCAGAATTTTGGGGAAGTGGTTATGTTGGAAACGTGGGAAAAAATATGGGTTCAGAATGTTAAATTTACACAGTCACAGAATTTAAGGGAGAATTTTTATAAAATGTTTTACAGATGGTATTTAGATCCTAAAAAATTATCATGCATGTACCCAAATGTTCAACCAAAATGTTGGAGATGCGGGTGTCTAGATGCTACCTTTTTTCATGTATGGTGGACTTGCAACAAGGTTAAAGCTTTTTGAAGATGGGACTAATGAAACATTGTTAGGCTAGGAGAAATTTATATTAAGAGTTATAGATGTTAAATTAGCTTAGAAAATGATCAATGTGTCATTATTAATTTAAGACTAATCTCTATAGTTTTTGTTGGGAGGAGAGGGGTTATGAGTAATCTATTTTAAGATGGGGGGTGGGGAGGGGGTAAAGTGTTTGGTATAATATTTGAATGTGAACTTTTGCGGGGGGGTATAGCATTTGTATGAGATTTATATTGTATGGAGGGGGGGGGTGAAAAGGGGGAAAATTTGTTTGTACAAAACTCTTTTAATAAAAAAAAAAAAAAAAAAAAAAAAAAAAAAAAAAAGCCTGTTCCTCACTTAACAACTGCAGTGAAATGGAGCGAAGCTCACTTAACCACTTGTCCCGCTCAGCAACACTAATTTGGTGGTCATAAGTCAAGGACTACTTGTATTTCTTTGCATTTATTTATTTATTTATTTATTTATTTTATTTTTATTTATTTTATTTTATTTTATTATTTATTATTTATTTCATTTATTTTTTTTATTTTATTATTTATTTTTTTTATTGCAGGTGGGGGGGGGATCAAAGCTTGCAAAGAAGAAAAGAGATTCTCTTGGGGTTTTTTTTGGGGGGGGGTAATAGTGTCATCCCTGATCAAACAGGAACAAAAGCGAGAGGCTTTCGGGTAAGATGGTGACCCCCGAAATAATAAACGCATCTTCCTCGGAAATAGGGCAGCTGGCGTCGGTAAAAAGGGAGCAGGGAGCAGGAGAAAGTCTTTCCGTTTTGGGTAAATTTCCAAAAAATGCACGCTCGTGGGGCAAGGAAAGGCAGTCGCCTGCCAAAATATTTTCCCTGCGGCCCACTCAGTGCCGCTCCCTCCCGTTTTGCAAAAGATGAAAGGCTGACGGCTGTCTCTATCCAGGGGAGAAAAAAAAAGCCCTTTTGAAAAACCCCGATGCTTCAGTTGCAAAAAAGAAACTCCAGGGCTGCCTTGGATGGAAAAATCTGGATGCCACCGTTTCCTAAATGGATTCGTTTGGAGCTTGCCGTCATCCCCGCTGCGCTTATCTGAACCGCAGCAGGAGGAGGAGGAGGCACCCGGGGGTCTGCGGGCACTGGGCAGAGGCTCAAAAGCGCCTGGGCTTCAAAGAGAGCTCAAGGGAAGGGGTCAGCAGCGTCAGGAGGGAAAGAGGGGCAAAAAAGTCAAGATGGCGCCTGGGACCGTGCCACGACATCCCCCCCCTCCCCTCCCCCACTGTAATCCATGGGCCTGGTGCTGTTGTGGCCTCCATCTTGACTGTTTTGCAGATGACTCTGCTCTCAGGATAGCTTTATCAGGATACTTGTGCCTTCCTTCCTTCCTCTTTTCTCACTTTTGTCTTTCAATCCTTCCTTCCTTCTTTCCTTCCTTCTCCACTGTAATTCTGCATGAGTTCATGCTCTTTATCCCCTCCCCCTCCCCCTTTTCCTTCCTTTCTTTTCCAACATTTCTTCCTTCCTCACTGTAACTCTGCATAAGTTTATGTCCTTGGTTCATCTTCCGTCCTTCCTTCCTTCCTTCCTTCCTTCCTTCCTTCCTTCCTTCCTTCCTTCCTTCCTTCCTTCCTTCCTTCCTTCCTTCTTCACTGTAACTCTGCATAAGTTCATGTCCTTGGTTCATTTTCCTTCCTTCCTTCCTCCCTCCCTCCCTCCCTTCCTTCCTTCTTTCCTTCCTTCCTCACTGTAACTCTGCATAAGTTCATGTCCTTGGTTCATTTTCCTTCCTTCCTTCCTTCCTTCCTTCCTTCCTCCCTCCTCCTCCCTCCCTCCCTCCCTTCCTTCCTTCCTCCTTCCATTCTCCTCGTTCCTTCCTTCCTTCCTTCCTTCATCACTGAACCTTCATTTCATGCCCTCCATGCCTTCGCTTCCTTCCTTCCTTCCTACACTTCTTCCTTCCTTCTTCCTTCCTGCTTTCTATGACAGCATAAGCCCAGCGCCTCTCATCTGTCACTAAACCAGCCCCCTTTTTCTTCCGAACTTACCTTTTCACCATTCAGCTCATTAACACAGCATGTCTGGAATGTGACTTTTAAAGCAGCCGCCTCTTTTTTTTAACCTCCTGCAGAAGTGTGGGGGGGGAAAGAGGCGGTTGCTTTAATGGAGAGCAGGGGAGCGCTCTGCTTGCGTCATCCCTGCGGAGAAGACAGCGAATGGAGTCTCCAGAAGTCTGGATAAATACTTTAATTTAGACCGTTTATAGATCAACATAATTTTGCAAGTCTGGTGCTGCTGCTCCCCCTCTCCTGTCTCAAATCTATACGAATTGGGGAGGGGGGAGGGGGAATTCCATCTGACGCTTTTTCATAATCGTCCCGCATCGTTTGGATATAAGCAATTTCCCCCTTTTTCTTCGGTAATGGATCTTTACTCTCTCTCTCTCTAAGTCACCCTCTTTACTCCCTTCTGTAGCAGCTGCAAAGTGTGTTTTGATCTTCAAATGCGTTGAAATCTCTTTTCATATTAATTGAAACTTCAGAGAAGCTTCCGGGAGGGTTGATGACAGCCGCCTGGCTGCTGAGAATATCATCTGGAAATTGATACCTCTGGGTTGGTCTTGCCTTGCTCTGCTAGGCTCGCTGGGCCCTAGTTTCGGTTAGCTCTGCTAACTAGTCTTACATGCTGGAGGGGGGTGGGGGGATGGTGAGGATCTCCCAGTATTGATTGGTAGTCCTTGTTCTGACCCAGGCTTCCTCAGAAAGCAAGAAGCAAGAAATCTTGGTCCCTACAAAACCTCTTTTGTTTACACGACTGTGAATTCCTTTCATTCACAGTCAGCAAGGCTTAGCAAACAGTCTTTCAGTGGAATGTTTATCCAAACGCACCTTATCTCTTTCATTCACAGTCAGCAAGGCTAGCAAACAGTCTTTCAGAGGAATGTTTATCCACACGAACCTTATCTTGCTTGGAGAGCTGCCAAATAACTAGTTTCCAAATGCAGGGCAAGGCAACCCTTGGCACAGAGTCTCTTATAGTGACAAACAGAACTTTCCACTCTTGAAACGACTGAACATACGAATTGTTTCCTGCAAAAGCCCCCTCCACATTCGCCCCTCTTTGGTTTCCTATGGGAGGGTCCAATCACCTCCAAGGTGTGACTTTACTCCCAAGTCGACCCTGCTTTCTTAGTTGTTCTTGTCTTCTGGCAGCTCTGCGCATGCGCACACTGGGAACAGGCTCCAGCTGCTCCTCTGCCTCACTGCTGTCTAGCTCCCTCTCTGCCTCTGATGCAGAGCCCTGGTCTGAGCTTTCCCCAGCCCCCCAGGACTGGCCCTTGTTCCTCCTTCTGGTAAGCAAAAGCACTTTGACTTATATACCGCTTTACGGTGCTTTTATAGCCCTCTCTAAAGGGTTTACAGAGTCAGCATTTCGCCCGCAACAATCTGGGTCCTCCTTTTACCCACCTCGGAAGGAGGGAAGGCTAAGTCAACCTTGAGCCAGTCAGATCGAACTCCCTGGCTGTGGGCAGAGTTTTCGCCTGCAATACTGCATTCTCACCTCTGCGCCACCAGGGCTCAATGGGGGAAGTCCAATTCACTGACCAACCATGTTACTAGCTCAACAACTGCAGTGATTCACTTAACAACTGTGGCAAGAGAGGTCGTAAAATGGAGCAAAACTCACATAACAGCCATTGGGTTTAGGATACATTAGTGTTGTAAATCAAGGGTTGGCCATAATGGAACCTGCCCGTCATAATCATAACTCGTGACGGTTGTAAATCGAGTCACCTACCTGACCAACCTAATTTTAAGACCTTTTTTTTTGCAGCAGTCATTAAAGAAACATGTGGTTGTTAAGTGAAGCAGGCTTGCTGTGTCAGTGTTGGTGGGAATATTGCTTTCTTCTTGCTAGTTCCTTGTTTAGACTGTTGTTTAATGTTAGCTTGTTTATCTGAGTTCTTTGATTGGGGCATTGCTTACTTCTTGATTTCCAATCTGGTATTAATCTTGGTGTTAATCTCTGCTCTTTGTAGGTACTTTATTTCTGGCCAGGAAGTGTAGTGATCTTTTAGCTTTTTTGATTGTTTCTTTTGAACGGTGTGTAAATGCCATTCATCTCTATGTGCCTGTTGATGGCCAGTTTGTCTGAGTGCCAGGCTTCCAGGAATTATTTAACATTTTTGGACTCAAATTTCAGGAAAAATGTTACCTATTTGGATCATGAAACATCTGTAAGAAAACAACCAAGCTGAAAGACTACCAAGGAGCCCACAGAATAAATTTGCACCAAGGTAATCCTTTGTTGACAATTGAACTAATTATATTTGAGAGAGGACCGAAGAAGAGTATTTTCAAGTTATTTATTCCTGCTTTCTGGTGCTTTTTGTACACCTATTTGATAAGTTATTTTTTCTTCCTACTCATTTATGCATTTGTTTTGTTTCATATTATTTTAAAACTACCAAACTATACTTTTTCAATACTTCTTTTCAAATCAATACATCCAGGAAACTAGGACACTTGTTAACAGCCCATCAAATAGTTCTCCTAGTTTAGAAGAAAATCATAATTTTAATTTTGATGTAGTAAATTGATTGTCTTGCGGCAAAATTATACTAAGTTTGGTGGGGCATAAATCAGTCGAAAACATTATAAGATACATCACCACATGCCTATATAGGACCACAAGTGTCCTAAAATCCAAATTAAGAGTCTTGCTAAAAGCAAAGCAATTGCAAATTACAGGTAGTCCTTGAATTACGACCACTGCAAAAAAGTCATTAAATCAGATTGGTCAGGTCGGTGACCCAATATACAACAATCATGAGTTAGGATTATAATCAGGAGATGCCATTATGGTCATAACTCGAGGACAACCTGTATACAGATGGTCCTGGATTTACAACCACAATTTAATCACAAAATTGCCATTGATAAGCAAGATGAGAAGAGGGAGTCAAGCTATTATCCAAGGCACCTGAGGGTAGAACAAGAAGCAATGGGTGGAAACTAATCAAGGAGAGAAGCAACTTAGAACTGAGGATAAACATCCTGACAGTTAGAACAATTAATCAGTGGAACAGAAGTTGCCTCCAGAAGTTGTGAATGCCCCAACACTGGAAGTCTTTAAGAAGATGTTGGATAGCCATCTGTCTGAAACGGTATAGGGTTTCCTGCCTAGGCAGGGGGTTGGACTAGAAGACCTCCAAGGTCCCTTCCAACTCTGCTATTGTATTGTATTAAAAGACAGTTGTTAAGTGAGTCTTGCCCCTTTTTACGACCTTCCTTACCATGGTTGTTAAGTGAATCACAACAGCGATTAAGTTAGTAGCACCGTTGTTAAGTGAATCTGGCTTCCCCATTGACTTGGCTTGTCGGAAGGTCGCAAAAGGGGATCCCGTGACCCCAGGACACTCCGACCGTCATAAATATGAGTCCGTTGCCAAGCGTCTGAATTTTGATCACGTGACCTTGAGGAGACTGCGACAGTCACAAGTGTGAAAAACGGTCAGAAGTCACATTTTTCAGTGCCGTTCTAACTTCGAACGGTCACGAAAACGAACGGTTGTAAAGCAAGGCCTACCTGTATAACTTTTAAACCTTTATTTACTTCTGTGGGTTTTTGTTTTTAATTTACCATTGCCGAAGGAACTATAATGTAATTCAAAGTACCCTTAATTTTTATCTGTAGCACTTTTATTTCTGGCAACCAGCTGAAAGTATTTATTTACCTCAAGATCATAAATCTTCAGCTAATCCTACCAATTAGTGAATTTGAAATTGTTACCACGCATTAAAACAAACATTCCTACTCACAGGCCCTCCAGATGAGTAGGAATAAATTCCACAAGAAAGGAAGGAAGGAAGGAAGGAAGGAAGGAAGGAAGGAAGGAAGGAAGGAAGGAAGGAAGGAAGGAAGGAAGAAAGAAAAACTGAAAGAGAAAAAGGAAAAGGAAAAGGAAAGAAAAAAGGAAAGAGAAGGTAAGAGAGAGCGAGAGAGAAAGAATGAAAGAAAGAAAGAGAGGGACAGAGAGAAGATAGAGAAAGAGAAAGAAAGAAACTGAAAGAGAAAAAGGAAAAGAAAAGAAAAAGGGAAGGAGAAGGAAAGAGAGAGAGAGAAAGAAAGAGAAGGACAGAGAGAAGAGAGCGAAAGAAAAGAAAATTTAAAGAAAAAAGAAAGAAAGAGAAACAAAGAGAAAAAGGAAAAGAAAAGAAAAAAGGAAGGAGAAGGTAAGAGAAAGAGAGAGAAAGAAAAAAGAAAGAAAGAGAAACAAAGAGAAAAAGGAAAAGAAAAGAAAAAAGGAAGGAGAAGGAAAGAGAGAGAGAGAGAGAAAGAGAGAGAGAGGGACAGAGAGAAGAGAGAGAAAGAGAAAGAAAGAAACTAAAAGAGAAAAGAAAAAGAAAAGAAAAAAGGAAGGAGAAGGTAAGAGAGAGAGTGAGAAAGAAAGAAGGAAAGATAGAAAGAAAGGAAGAAAGAAAGTAGGTAAGTAAAGGAAGGAATGGAGAGAGAGAAAGAAGAATAAATTCCATAATTTCAATTCTGGACCTACAATTAGTCCTCGACTTACAAAAATTCATTTAGTGACCATTCAAAGTTACAACAGCACTGAAAAATATGATTACGGCCATTTTTCACAGTTATGACCTCTGCCGCATCTCCATGGTCGCATTGTCAAAACTCAAATGTTTGGCAACTGGTTCATAGTTATGACGGCCGCTGTATCCCGACCCCCTTTTGCAACCTTCTGACGAGCAAAGTCCATGGGGAAGCCAGATTCACTTAACAACTGGGTTACTCCCATATCAGCTTCAGGGAGTCACTTAACAACCGTGGCAAGAAAGATCGTAAAATGCGGGGGACAAAACTCACTTTGCCAATGTCTCACTGAACAACGGACATTTAGGGCTCGATTGTGGTTGTTAATCGAGCGCTACCTGTATTTTACAACAGCGACACAGGTTGCAGGTTGGGAAAAACCGAATGTGATGGGCTTGCACCATTATCTAAGCACGAAGGAAAAGTAAATTAGTCCTCCGAATTGGAATAATCAGCATTTCCCATTCTTGGTCTGTTTGCCAAGTGCTTGCTTTGCTAATATTCCGATTTTTGTAATACTTTTGTTAGGTGCAATTAAGCTAATCCCGCTTAATTAATTACTGTGTCTTTGGACGAGTATATTAGCAGTGCTGCCTCACAGCATTAGAATCTCTCACAGGCGAAATATTCATTCACTCACTTCAGATCCAGGTCTATTCCCATTGTGGAAATCTTTTCAGGATATTTTTTTAAGAAGTGTTTAATCCTAGGATTTTGCTAGGGTTTTCCCAGTTGCAATGGATGACTGTGAAGGTTGGACCACAAGGAATATGTGTCAACAGGCTGCCTGGTTTCTTTCTTTCTTTCTTTCTTTCTTTCTTTCTTTCTTTCTTTCTTTCTTTCTTTCTTTCTTTCTTTCTTCCTTCCTTCCTTCCTTCCTTCCTTCCTTCCTTCCTTCCATTCTACCTTCTTTCCTTTCTTTCCTTTCTCCCCTTCTTTTTAATTTCTTTCTTTCTCTTTCCTTTTCGTTCTTTCTCCTTCCTTCATTCCTTCATTTCTTTCTTTCTCTTTCTCGCTCTTCTTCCTTCCTTCCTTCCTTCCCTCTGTCCTTTTTTCTTTTTTCCTTCCTTCCTTCCTTCCTTCCTTCCTTCCTTCCTTCCTTCCTTCCTTCCTTCCTTCCTTCCTTCCTTCCTTCCTTTCTTTCTCTCTCATACATCAATTCATTCATTTTTATCCTGCCTTTTTTACTTCATAGGTAACTCAACGAAAGTGCGTATAGTCAAGGCTCTGGTTTCCCCAGTTGCAATGGATGGCTGTGAAGGTCAGACCATAAGGAAGGCTGAGCGCCAAAGAATGGAGGCCTTCGAACTCAGGTTCTGGAGAAGACTCCTGCTGCAGTGATTCACTTAACAACTGTGGCAAGAAAGGTCATGTTGTGGCCTGTTGGCTGCCGGGCCCTCTAGCAGCCAAATCAGAGGAGGAGGAGGAGGAGGGGCGAGGAGGAGGAGGAGGAGGAGGAGGAGGAAGGTGGGAGTCAGGGCCAGCATCAGGGCAACCTGAGAGCTCCGAGGGGGAAGAGGGAATGAGCTGGCAGAGAGAGAGAGACAGAGAGAGACAGAGACAGAGACAGAGAGAGAGAGAGAGAGAGACAGAGAGAGAGAGAGAGAGAGAGGTGGAGCCTGTCCATCTGTCCATCTGTCCATCAGCCTTCAGATGAAGAGTCGACAGCTCCCAGGTCTGGAGGTGACTGATGAGGATGAGGGGGAACAGCTGAGTCCAGTGCCTGATGCATGGATGCACAGAAGGAGATTGTTTAGAGGGAGATTACAGATTACAGAGGAGAGGAGAGCAGTGGAAATCTATGGGCCAGTCCTTGGGAAGGAAGAGCCACTGCTGATAATGAGGCCCCACCCTAACTCTGGGGATAAAAGGCAGGGGGTGGAGATGAATAGATGTGGCAGACCTTTTACTGGAACTTCTGGGGCTCCTAATAACGGGAACATTTATTTAACGACAGAGGGGGTCGTCGTACTTGTAAAATGGGGCAAAGCTCACTTAACTTGCTTAGCAATGGAAAGTTGGGGCTCAATTGTGGTCGTAAGACAAGGACTACCTGGATTTCCGTGCTGACCCTGGTTAGCTTCTCATGAACAGCGGGATTCTGTCTCTGGATATGCTACTGAATGTTCCTTGGTGCTGGGTTCAAATCATACATCAGGCCAGGCCTCTGCAGATGTTCAGCATCAAAAGGTGAGCAGATGTTTTGTGATGCCCAGGGAGCCTTTTCGAGTGCAGATGGCAACCCTTTAAAGCAGCCGTGTCTTTCCCAAGATCGAGAAGGTGGATTTGCTGCAGGTTGTCCTCGACGTACGACCACAATGGAGCCCAAAATTCCTGTTGCTAAGCCAGACAGTTGTTAAGTGAATTATGCTCCATTTTACCTTTCTTGACACCGTTGTTAAGTGAGTCACTGCAGTTCTTAAGTTAGTAACATGGTCATTAAGTGAATCTGGCTTCCCCATCAGAAAGTCTAAAGGGGGATCACATGACCCCGGGATGCCGCGCCTGTCATAAATGTGAACCAGTTGCCAATGCTTTGAATTTTGATCATGTGACCACGGGGATATTGCAACGGTCATAAGTCACTATTTTCCGTTCTGTTGTAACTTCGAATGGTTACTAAACAAACTATTGTAAGTTGAGGACTATCTATATCAGGGATCAGCAAACTGCGGCTCTGGAGCCACATGTGGCTCTTTCCTCCCTCTGCTGCGGCTCCGTCACCGGTCGTCGCCACAATTTTGAGAGGAGCTTCCGGTGGGGAGGAGGGAGAGAGAAGTACAGGGCGCCAGGAGAAGACTCTATGGCAAGGGGCGGGTTTTCCACTTGTCTCCACAATTGATAGGGCCTTCAGTTAGGACAGGAGAGGAAAAAGGATGCCGCGCTAGGAGGAGACTCTATGGTGGGGGGGAACTGAACTTCCGGTCAGCTCCAGAATTGAATGGGGGGCTTCCGGTTAGGACTTTTGTGGCTCTTTGAGTGTTTTCTTTTCTGTGGGAAACGGGCCCAAATGGCTCTTTGGGTCTTTAAGTTTGCCGACCCCTGTCTCTATATAATAACAGTTATCTTCCTGTAACATAGCAGTTTGAGATCTGGATAAAATCACGTTTATTCTCCTTGCTGTGTTGTTGGTGTTGTTTTTACTTTCCCCTTTGATGAGCCGAGCTGTTATTTTTATTCACTTATGAACAATTTATTTGCCATGTAATAGCGGATGTTTCTTTGCTGGGCCTGTCCAAATTGAAAACAAACAAGTCCTTGTTCAATCTATTTACCCATGCTTAAATCTACGCATCAATTTTTCTGCTTTATCAACTACGTAAGCGGCTGTTTAGTGGAAACAAATTAATAAAGCAACTTTGCTCACCTGCCTGGCGTCTCTAACGCAAAATAATAATAATAATGATCAGGTGTTTGCTGGAGACGTATTAGAGAGGGGCGGTTTTGAAATTCGTGAGTATCTTAATGGCACAACCAAAACAGTATTTTAAAACATCAAGATGACAAACATATCTACTATTCCTTCCCCTTCTTATTCTTCCCACAACAACAACCCTGTGAGGTGGATAGGCCCAAAATCACACAGCAGGCTTTCATGCTGAAGGCAGAACGAGAACTCACCATCTCTAGTGATTGTTCGAAAGTCATCCAGCTGGCTTTCATGGCTAAGGTGTAACTAAAACTCACTGTCTCCCAGTGACTGTTCGAAAGTGATCCAGCTGGCTTTCATGGCTAAGGTGGAACTACAATTCACTATCTCCTAGTAATAAGGTGGAACTACAACTCCCTGTCACCTAGTGATTGGCCCAAAGTCACCCAGCTGGCTTTCATGGCTAAGATGGGACCAGAACCATCTCCTGGCGATTGGCCCAAGTTCCTTGAGCCAGCTTTGATGCCTAAGGTGAAACTAGAACTCCCAGTTTCGCCTTCACCAGTAGATCAAACCAGCTCTCTCATTCAGCACCTTCTGGGGAAAATGGCTAAGAGTGGCTCCATCTTTCTCCCATTCTTTGGAGCTACGTCTCCCAATATCCCGCCAAAGCAAGGTGGCCTGAGAGAGAGAGAAAGAAAACTTGCAAGGTGCAAATTTCCAGCTTCCCGATAATTCCGCTCCCCTTTGCCAATCCCCAAAGCGTTCCTTTCTTTCCTTTTCAAGGATGCTGGCATCGACGTGCAGTTTTTAGCCGAGGTCCGGCATTAGCCGAAGCCCAATCTATTTTCTGCTTCAGTGAGAATTGTTTTCTCCTTTCCTTTTTTCTTCTTTCTTTCTTTTTCTTCCTCTCCGCTGCGTGCTGGTGCTCTCTCCTTCCCAGCTGGCAAGCCAGATACCCGCTGAATTTGGCAGGCTGTTTCCCGACACCGGTTCCCTGGAAGCCGGGGGGAGAGATAAAGCCGCCTGGCACACGCCGGCATGTAATGTGCCACCCTCCCCCCCCCCACACACACAAGCCACGGATGGACTCCCAGCAAGGAGAAAAAACATGATCAGCTCCCAGGTCGCCAATGGACCGAGTCCTTTGCAAGCAATGGAAGAGCAGCAACAGCAAACCAGTTTCTTAGCCAGCGGCTTGCAGTCAATTAGAACTATTCACAGAAACCACCAAACATGGGTTGCTTGTTCCGGGCCTGTGAGAACAGGGCAAATACCCCAGAATCTGCCATTTTCCAAGTGATGCTGGAAGAATATGTATCAACAGGCTGCCTGGTTTCTTTCTTTCTTTCTTTCTTTCTTTCTTTCTTTCTTTCTTTCTTTCTTTCTTTCTTTCTTTCTTTTTTCCTTTATTTTCATTCTCCCTTTCCTTCCTTTTTAGGGTCTTTCTTTCTCTTTCCTTTTCTTTCTCTCTCTCCTTTCTTTCTTCTTCCTTCCCTTATATCTCTTTCTTTCTTTCTTTCTTTCTTTCTTTCTTTCTTTCTTTCTTTCTTTCTTTCTTTCTTTCTCTATCTTTCCTTCCTTTCTCTCCTTCCTTCCTTCCCTCCTTCCTTTTTTTCCCTTCTTCCTTCCTTCCTTTCTTTCTCCCTCATACATTAGTTCATTCATTTTTATCCTGCCTTTTTTTACTTCATAGGTAACTCAACAAAAGTGCATATAGTCAAGGCTATGGTTTTCCCAGTTGCAATGGATGGCAGTGAAGGTTGGACCATAAGGAAGGCTGAGCGCCAAAGAATGGAGGCCTTTGAACTCAGGTGCTGGAGAAGACTCCTGCGAGTCCCTTGGACTGCAAGGCCATCCAACCGGTCAGTCCTAGAGGAGATCCACCCTGGCTGCTCTTTAGAAGGCCAGATCCTGAAGAGGAAACTCAAAGACTTTGGCCACCTAATGAGAAGGAAGGACTCCCTGGAGAAGAGCCGAATGCTGGGAAGGATGGAGGGCAGAAGAAGAAGGGGACGACAGAGAAGGAGGATGGAGTTTCCGAAGCAGTTGGCGTAAGCTTAAATGGACTCTGGAGGATGGGAGAGGACAGGAAGGCCTGGAGGAATGATGTCCATGGGGTCTTGATGGGTCCAGTAATGGAATCCTATTATCTTCACTACCAGTTCAGTAGCGGGAGCGCACATGTCTGGGAGTATGTCCGGACATGCGCAGAAGGTCCGTGATGACGTAAGGGTGGGTGGGTGGAGCTTCGTGCCGTCGCCACTACTGATTCACCTGAACCCGGTGCGAACTGGCAGTGTCCCACCTTAGGATGGGTCGCACACAACCGTAGGAAGTTAAAACCCACCCCTCTCCTAGAAAAAAATGAAATATCCTGGGAAATATTGAAAAGGCAGACTATTACATTTCTCTGGATCAGAAAATGGAGAAACATGTTTTTAGGCAGGAAGCAGACTCACTCTTCATAGCTGCCCCCACCTTTGTCAATCGGGCATTAAAAGGCCTGTCTATTCTACATAACAAAGATATCCCCCCAGCTCCAGGGTGATGGGATTAAGGCATGATAGGATTAGCCTCTTTTCTTCTTCACCCAACATCTGGAAGCCAGGGATTCCCCCTTTTCTGTTCAGGAGGCTCAAGACGTGTGATCCTGTCCACCATTAAACCGTCTTTCCGACCAGCCTCCATGTTTTCCAGTGTCTTTTCCCCCCCCACTTGGAACTGAACCCAGAAGGACATGTCTTCCAACACAACTTCACAACTAACAACAAGAACAACAGCAGCTAATATTCCTTCCTGCTCCTCCTCCTCGTTTTCCCACAAACAGCCACCTTTTGAGATGGGACGGCTTGTGAGAAAAAGGGACTTTTTCGAGGCTCGCAATGCACCAAAGGAAGATAAAACATTTTAGGAAGGGAAGGAGGAAAGGATGAAGGGAGGAGAAGGCCGGGCACCTTTCCCCAAATCCAGGGACGTTGCCTTCAGGCAGGGGTGTCCAAACTTGGGAACTTTAAGACTTGTGGACTTCAACTCCCAGAATTCCCCAGCCAGCTGGGGAATTCTGGGAGTTGAAGTCCACAAGTCTTAAAGTTCCCAAGTTTGGACACCCCTGCCTTCAGGCCAGCCTCCACACGCAATCCCCACCATTTGCTTGGCAAGGACTTAGAAGAGGTTAGCCCTGACTCCCCCCCCACGCCCTCCTTCCTGGGGCTGAGATAGAGAGTGGTGGGGGTGGTGGGGACACACACACTGGCCCAAGGTCCCCCCAGCTGTCTCTCTGTGCCTAAGGCAGGATTAGAACTCAGGGTCACCAAGCTCCTTTCACTTTGGTGCCTTCATCACGACAGCCGAGGGGCTCTCATTAAGATCATTAGCATTCATTAGTGCCCTGCTTTGAATGTCGCATTTTAAGCCTGCAGGGCAGGTGGGCTCCTTTCACCCCTGTTAATGGTGGTCTTTCTGCGAGGCTGGTCAGTTTTAACAGCGTTGAGATCGATCTCTCTCTCTCTCTCTCTCTCTCTCTCTCTCTCTCTCTCTCTCTCTCTCTCTCTCTCTCTCTCTCTCTTTTTAGAGTTTTAGCTGGGGACACACTGCTGAAAGGGCTGGATTCACACGGGTCACCTTTTTCGGGTGACTTCGGACCCATCCCCAAATTCTCTCACCCCAACGTAGCTTCAGCGGTGGATTGTCTCACTATTCTGCCTGCCCCGCTCCTGGTAGTCCTCGAAGTAACAACAGTTTCACTTAGTGACCGTTCAGAGTTACCATGGCGTTGCGGGGGGGGGGGGAGAATGTGACCCGGGACAGTTGTTTTTTTTTTCCTCACACGGATGCCCCATTACTTGTGATCAAAATTCGGCTGCTGGGCAACTATTGATAATACAATACAATAGTAGAGTTGGAAGGGACCTTGGAGGTCTTCTAGTCCAACCCCCTGCCTAGGCAGGAAACCCTATACCGTTTCAGACAAATGACAAATGATGACGCTTGTCGTGTTCCCGGGGTCATGGGATTCCCCCCTTTTATGACGGTCTGACAAGTAAAATCAAGAGGGAAGGCCGATGGACTGAACGTCCCTGTGACCAAGTTAACAAGTGCCGTGATTCACTTAACAACTGTGGCCAGAAAAGTTGTAACATGGAGCAAAACTCACTGAACAAAATTAAGCGACATAAATTTTGGGCACAATGGGGGCCTCCCTCCCTCCCCCCTTCCTTCCTTCCTTCCTTCCTTCCTCCCTCTCTCCTTTCCTCTCTCCCTCTCTTCCGTCTTCCTTCCATCCTTCCTTCCTTTTCTCCTTCCATCCTTCCATCTTTCCATCCTGCTTCCATTACTCCCTTCTTTCTTCCTTCCTTTCCTTTTTTTCTTTCCTCCCTCCCTCCCTTGATCTCTTCTTCCCTCTCTTCTACCTTCCTTCCTTCCTTTTCTCCTTCCTTCCTTCCATTCCGTTTCCCTTTCTCCTCCCCTTCCTTTTTTTCTTTCCTCCTTCTCTCCCCCTCCCTCCGTCTCTTCTTTCCTCTCCCTCTCTTCCATCTTCCTTCCATCCTTCCTTCCTTTTGTCCTTCCATCCTTCTATCCTGCTTCCATTTCTCCTTCCTTCCCTTCCTTTTTTCTTTCCTCCCTCCCCCCTTCATCTCTTCTTTTCTCTCTCCCTCTGTTCCACCTTCCTTCCATCCTTGTTTCCTCCCTTCCTTTTCTCCTCCCTCCCTCCCTTCCATCCCCCTTCCCTTCCTTTTTTCCTTCTTTCTTCCCTCCCTTCCTTTTTTCCTTCCTCCCTTCCCCCCTCTCTCCCTCCCATCCTTTCTTCTTCCCTCTCTCCCTCTTCCATCTTTCTTCCTTCCTTCCCCCTTCTCTCTCTCCCCTCCCAATTCCTACTTTGCTTCTTTCTTACAGCCTCTAGTTAAAGGGATCCTCCTGTGTGCCATTTTCAGCTGTTGGAGGGAAGGCAGAATAAACATCCCCCCCATACAGAACTAACCCTTGGGGGACTATTCGGTGTTGGCCAACACCTGGCCAGCCAGGAACATCTGGAGATCCTGTTCATTGGATGCCCCAGCCCCCACCCAGGCATGAATTGGCCTGCCACGTCGGGTGCCACGAAGAAGGGGGAAAAGGAGTAACGCAAACGCCTGGGAAACCGGCAACAAAAAGAATAGAAAATACAGTTGAGTCACTCCGACTGGTAACACATGCCTGAAATTGTCGCCTAAATTGGCAAAGCAATTTTCCTTCCCTCCCACAAAGCTTTTCTTCCCTGCCCACCCCGTTATTTAGCCCATTCCTTCTCAATAGCAATTATAGGGGAGGGGGCTTCTCAGGCTTTTTTTTCCCCTGCTCCCCATGGGAATATTTTATCCAGGGGGACAAAAATCACTCTTTGCCAGCCACTTGGAATCCCTCCTTGCATGGCAGTAAATGCCTGATTATTTTTGTTAGGGGCGGGGGGGGGGGGCATTGAGAGAAAATGATAGAGGCAGTGGAGCCTTTCTGGAAAAGAGCAACAGAAAAACAGCAAAATAACAGAACAACAAAATAACAGAAGAACAAATAACAGAAGAACAGCAAAATAACAGAACAAAACAAGAGAAGAACAGCAAAATAACAACAAAATAACAGAAGAACAAATAACAGAAGAACAGCAAAATAACAGAACAAAACAAGAGAAGAACAGCAAAATAACAACAAAATAACAGAAGAACAAAAGACGAACAAGAAAATAACAGAAGAACAACAAAAGACAAAATAACAAGAACAACAAATTAAACAAGAACAGAAGAAAAAAATAAATAACAAAAGAGAAGAACAACAAAATAACAGAAGAACAGAATACAGGTAGTCCTTGACATATGACCATAACTGAGCGGAAAATTTCTGTTGCTAAGCAAGACAATAGATCAGTGACTTTTGCCCCATTTTATGACTTTTCTTGCCACAGTTGGTAAGTGAATCACTGCAATTGTTCAGTTAGTCACACGGTTGTTAAGTGAATCTGGCTTCCCCATCGACTCTGCTTGTCAGAAGGTCGCAAAAGGGGATTGCACGACCCTGGGACACTGCGACCGTCATAAATATGAGTCAGTTGCCAAGCATCTGAATTTTGATCACATGACCCTGGGGATTCTGCCACAGTCTAAAGTGTGAAAAACGCTCCTAACTCACTTTTTTCAGTGCTGTTGTAACTCCGAACGGTCACTAAACGAATGGTTGTAAGTCAAGGACTACCTGTACATGCATGAGAAACAATATGGACTGCCTGTGTGTTGACATGTCCACGTGCAAATATATGCACATGTATAGAGTAGAGTAGGAATAGAATAAAATACAGAATAGAATTCAGAATAGAATAGAATAGAAATAGAAATAGAAATAGAAATACAATCCAAAAGAGAAGAGAAGAGAATTCAGAAGAGAATTCAGGATAGGATAGGATAGAATAGAATAGGATAAGATAGAAAAGAATAGAATAGAATAGAGTAGAATAGGAGTAGACTAGAGTAGAAGAGAAGAGAAGAGAAGAGAGAACAGAACAGAACAGAATAGAAATAGAAATACAATCCAAAATGGAAGAGAATTTAGAAGAGAAAAGAAGAGAAGAGAAGAGAGAATAGAATTCAGAATAGAATTCAGAATAGGATAGGATAGGATAGGATAGGATAGGATAGGATAGGATAGGATAGGATAGGATAGGATAGGATAGGATAGCAGGAGAGGAGAACAGAAAGGAGAGGAGAAAGGAATTCAGAGGAGAAGAGAATAGAGAATAGAATAGAATTCAGAATAGGATGGAATAGGATAGGATAGCAGTAGAGGAGGGGAGAGGAGAGGAGAATTCAGAAGAGAAGAGAGAATGGAATGGAGAGGAGGGGAGGGGAGGGCAAGGGAAGGGAATAACAGAGTTGGAAGGGACCTTGGAGGTCTTCTAGTCCAACCCCCTGTTCAGACAGGAAACCCCATACCATCCTGGAACATAAACCCTGCACATTATTAGGCCTTTGGGCCAAACGGTGGTTGCCCATTGCAGAAGGAAAAAAAAAAAAACCTTTCTAAAACCCAAGTCTTGTGTTTCAAAGAATTGAACTTCAATTCCCAGGATTCTTTGGGAGGGCTGATGAATTCTGGACATTGGAAGCCGCGCTACTTAAAGGCTCCAGAGTGGGGAAAGCAGTATGGAAATGCCGACGGAATGAACTGTGGCTCCACAATTGTGTGGCGTGTGAGTGACAGTTGCGAAGGGGCTGCTCCATTGCTTGGCTGACTTTCCTGAGTTTTACGGAAATGTAATCCTTCCACGGGGGTCCGAGGGGGCACATCAGAATAAAACAACATAACCCAGAACAATTAAAAAGGCAGAAATCCATTTATGAAGTCGGTCCCAAGCTCCGAGCGAATTGAGAGGCGGTTGCAAATCTTTGGCTAAATATTTTGCTAAAACACGCAAAACAGCAAAAGGATACAGAGAGTCCTCGACTTACAACCATCCGTTTAGTGACCGAAGTTACAACGGCACTGAAAAAAGTGATGGAAGATCCTTTTTCAAACTTATGACCGTGGCAGCCTTCCCCGCAATGAGGTGATCACAATTCGGACGTCAGCAACAAACTCACATTTATGACGGTTGAACCGTCCCGGGATCACCTGATCCCCTTTTACGACCTTCTTACTAGCAAAGAAGTGGGGAAGCCGGATTCACTTAACGACTGCGTTCCTAAGTTAAGCACTGCAGCATTCCCTTAACAACTGTGTCAAGGAAGGTCGTAAAAGGGGACAAAACTCACTTGCTTAGCAATACAAATTTTGGGTTCAGTTGTGGTCGTAAGTCGAGGACTACCTCAGAGGTGGGATTCCCTTCCCTTCCCTACCGGTTCCCAAATGTGAGCGCACACACCTCATCTGTGCATGCGCAGTGCTGGCGCATTACGTCAGGGCGGCTGAGCGGAGCCTCCCGCAGCCGCCGCTACCGCTTCGCCCAAACCGGAGAGAACCGCCTGAATCCCACTTCTGGGCTACCTGTACAGTAAATATCATATCTAAGCTTGATTCTTTAGAGCTGGCTGGCGCTCATGTGCAGGCCAGTTTTCGCACTGCCGCGCGCGTGAAGGGATCGCGAAGCCGAACCTCCGGGTTCTAGCGCCCATGGCACCCGATGATTAACTGGCTGGTGTACGCATGCATGCCAGTTTTCGGCCCTGCCGTGCACACGTACAGCTGATTGTCGTGCGAGCATGCGTGCCAGAAACCCAGAAGACAAACAGGCAAGGCCACGCGTGCCGGGCAACACGACTTCGGGGGCCACTTTGACCATAGATTCACCATCCCGTCCCTAGGGCCTGTTAGGCGCCTCCTGCCCCAACATCCTTGCATTTCCTTTTCAATGACACCTTCTCCCTTCCCTTCTTCTTTCTGCTTTTCCACTTGCCCATCGCCCCGGGGAAAGAGGCCTGGGCCTTCAGGCCTTCACTCAAAATAAAAACGTCATTCCCAAAATTGATGGAGCCCAGGCTATTAAAAGGCTGCGTACCTGTAAATGAGGGAAGGGAGGGGGGGTGCAGGACAGAAGACGGGAGGGAGGAAAAAAAAACAGTAGCCAGATAACTCAGTAGCACTTTCTTTATATTCGGGCATAAATTGCCAGCCTCTTTTAAATCATCTTTTATCGCCGTTACGCCAGAAGGGCTGCAAATCCGAGCTTTTCCTGTGTCAACTAGATTATACACAGCTCAACCCTCTGGATTTGCATGCAAAAGTTATCTTCGCAAAATGTTAACGGCTGCGGGGAGTGTGTGTGTGTGTCTGTGTGTGTGATAAAAGGCCCACAACCTCATCAGCTCCTATCGATAACGAGAAAGGATAATCTGGGAGGGGGGGCTCGAAGGAAAAGGGGGTGCATATCCAGGGGGCATCCCAGAGCATCATTTCTATGCCCCGTATTCCCCCCCCTACACACACATAATTACGACACACACACCAAGATATGGAGCCAAGGCCTTCAAACTTGCCAACTTTAAGGCTTGTGGACTTCAACTCCCAGAATCCTCCAGCCAGCTCTGCTGATGAGGGCTCTGTGTCGGAGGCAGAGAGAGGGCCAGGGCCGTCCGACAGTTATCAGCTGCCTTCGGAGTCAGACATCAGTGAGGCAGAAGAACAGCTGGAGCCTGTTCCCAGTGTGCGCATGCACAGAGCTGCCAGACGAAGGGAAGAGCTAAAGAACAGGGGTCGACTTGGGAGTAAAGCCACAGGTGGACGATGAATGGCCCCTCCCATATGGAATAAAAGAGGAGCGACAGGGGAGTGGAGTTTGCAGGAGGCACTTAGTTCATTCCTGCATTCTTACCAAGTATTGCGGAGTCTGAAAGATATCGGCCTGGCCACTCGCCAAGCCTGATAAAGGTCGGTAATTGTGGACTATCTTGAAAGACTGGGGGAGAGGAAAGACTTTGCTGGAGAGGAATTCACTGTAAATTAAATAAAAGGAGTTTATCGAGACGAGGACTCAGCTTCGTGCTGCTGGGGAAGCTTAGGTGAGAGAAAACGCCTTTTCCAAGGCAAGGTAATTGAACTGACTCATATTTACGACCACCGTGAGCCCCTCTCACGACTTTCTGTCCACAAGGAAACCAGATTCGCTTAACGACCGCATTACTAACCAAAGGACCTCAGGGATTCCCTTAACAACCGGGGCAAAAAAAATGGGGGTAAGATGGCATCCGATTCCCTGAAGAAGTCACTGTCTCTCTTAGCAACGGGAACGTTGGCCTCCTCTGTTGGTTGTAAGTCGAGGACTCCCAGTACTTCATCCAAGGTGAGAAAAGCAGAGAAGGCCTCAAGTCGAGAAGGTCTCTAATCTTCAAACAGAAAGATAAACGGCTTTTGTTTGGGCTGTTCAGCGGCTAGAGATAAATCGCCATAATTGCGGGACGGAGATGATGCCGTCGCGTCCTTTCTCTGCTTCTGGACGGCCATTGATCTCTGATTCTTCGCTTTCTTTGTTGAGTTCAAGAAAAAGGAGAGATTAAGACTTCCTTAAACGCTTTGCCCTTTGCCGAGAAAACAGTGAAGGACACTTTGGAAATTTCCCTTATCCAAGGTTTCCTTCCCTTGGGAAAAAAGGAGGAATGTTTAAACCCAGTTTGCAGGTGGTCCTCAAGTTACGACCACAACTGACACCCCCCCCGGATTTGTGTTACTAAGTGAAGCATTTGTTAGGGGAGTTTCGACCCACGGTTGTTAAGCGAATCATTGCATTTGTGAAGTTAGGAACCCGACTGTAGTGAATGTTGCTCGTTAAGTTAGGACATTTGTTAAGCAAATCGTTGCATTTGTGAAGTTAGCAACACGGTTGTTAAGTGAATCATTGCATCTGTTAAGCTAGGAGCAGGGCTGTTAAGTGAATCGCTGCATTTGCTCAATCAGTACCAGCGTTGTTAAGTGAATCTGGCTGGGGATCGCGTGACCCCGGGGACACTGCGACCGTCATAAATATGAGTCGGTTGCCAAGCACCCAAATTTTGATCGCGTGACCACGGGGATGTAACTGTAAAAGGTCGTAAGCGTGAACAAGGGTCCTGAGACAGCTTTTTTTTCACTGCCGTTGTAACTTTGAACGAAACGGTCGTAAGTCCAGGACTATTTGTGTTCGCCCCCAACTCTATTACTCCTCCACCAGCAGAGGCCCACATGGACAAAGGTCTCTCTGCCTTCTCCTGTTGTGTCCAAGTGGCGTCTAAGGTCAAGGGTGCGAGATGGGCCAAGACCTCGGAGGCCGGAGGAGTTGACTCACACACTTTTAAATTGATTTTAGGACCCAGCTGAGACACGGAAGAACAGGGCTGAATAATAAATGGGTATTAAAAACGGAAAGTTCCACCAGCAAATTAATTAAAAGCCGGAGTATTGTATTTAATTAATGGTATTCATTAAGCTGGGGCCTCTCCCCACCCACTTGCAGAAATGTTGACTTAGCCCCATTGTGTTTTGGCAGGATAACCTCAGCAGACTCGGAGTAATTAAAAAATAAAATCAGATTTGTAGCCTGAATGCGAGAGCGCGTGAAACCTCGGGTGGTAAGATGGGACAAAATGGTTTTAAACTCCTGGAAGACAAAAGGGCAAGTCACTTTTGCACTTCTGGCAAAAGGAAGGGAGGGAAGGAGGAAGGAAGGAAGGAAGGAAGGAAGGAAGGAAGGAAGGAAGGAAGGAAGGAAGGAAGGAAGGAAGGAAGGAAGGAAAGGGAGGGGAGGAAGGAGGGAGGGAGGGAAGGAAGGAAAGAGGAAATGAACGAAGGAAGGAGAAAGGCGAGTGGAGGAAGAAAAAGAAGGAAGGACGGAAGGAAAGATAGGGGAGGAAGGAGGGAGGGAAGGAAGGAAGGAGAAAGGCGAGTGGAGGAAGGAAAAGAAGGAAGGACGGAAGGAAAGATAGTGGAGGAAGAAGGAAGGGAGGGAAGGAAGGAAAGAGGGAACGAAGGAAGGAAGGAGAAAGGCAAGTGGAGGAAGGAAAAGAAGGAAGGAAGGAAGGATAGGGGAGGAAGGAGGGATGGAGGGAAGGAAGGAAAGAGGGAAGGAAGGAAGGAAGGAGAAAGGTGAGTGGAGGAAGGAAAAGAAGGAAGGAAGGATAGGGGAGGAAGGAGGGAGGGGAAGGAAGGGAGGAAGGAGAAAGGCGAGTAGAGGAAGGAAAAGAAGGAAGGAAGGATAGGGGAGGAAGGAGGAAGGGAAGGAAGGAAGGAAAGGGAACGAAGGAAGGAAGGAGAAAGGCAAGTGGAGGAAGGAAAACAAGGAAAGAGGGAAGGAAAGATGGGGAGGAAGGAGGGATGGAGGGATGAAGGAAGGAGAAAGGCAAGTGGAGGAAGGAAAAGAAGGAAGGAAAGGAGGGAGGGCGGGAGGAAGGAAGGATAGAAGGAAGAAAGAGAATGAGGGAGGGGGAGGAAGGAAGGAAGGAGGGAAACATTTAGAGATAGAAGAAAGGAAGAGAGAGGGGGAAGGAAGGAAGCCCTTGACTTATCTATCTCTGCAAAGTCTCATGGCTGGGAACCATGCAATTGAAGCCCCTCCCCTTTTTTACGCACGCTGCCATCTTGATTTTTTTGACTCTCCCTGGGGACGCCTCTCTCCCGTAGTCCAAGATTCTTCCGCCGTACCTCATCCGATTTAATCAGGGTGGATAACCCAAATGCTTCAGAGCCTGTGGGTTGTTTTCCCCCTCCCATCCTCGACCCTTTGAAGATGGGTGGACCAACTCCAAGAATTCCCCCAGCCAGCGGTAGCTGGCTGGGGGAATTCTGGGAGTTGAAGTCCACCCCTCTTCCCAAGGTTGAAACAAACGACCCGCTTTAGGGAAACTTTGCCCCCCTCCCTCGCCTGCCAATTCCGCAAAGGACAGAAATAATCTCTCCTTTCCATGGCTAAGAGCAAAACGACTCCCTTTTGTGGCCTCGTCTCACGTCTGTGGCCGCGGGCGCCTTTGGCGTGTCCGTGTGTCGGCAAACATCTCCCCTTTCGAGGAAAAGCATTTAGCGGCGCGAAATGAGACTATCAGAAAGCCGCTTAAAGCCAGGGACCCAGTTCCTGACGACAAAAAGGCCCTCGGGGGGGGGCAGCCTTTTGACATTTAAATGTTAATTCATAGCAATTTTGCTAGCGATTAGACGCCGCGGAGACGATGGGCGAGAAATGTTGGCTGGCAACGGCCTTCCCTGCCCTGCCCTCCCTGCTTCCCGTTTCGGGTTTTTAATGCCACCTGCACGTTGCAAACGTTTGCACATTTGCCTATAAATATATCATCGTCGCCGCCATTTAATGACCCTGTAACGGGGTGGGTTCTGGGACGCATTAATGCCGGTTCGCTCGTATGCGTGCGCTGCAAATACAAATGGTTCTGCGCAAGCGCAAAAGCGAAAAAACAAGATGGCGGCAGAGAACCGGTTCGGGGACACGACCCAGGCCACCAAACCATTACCGCTTTGGCCGAACCAGTCCGAAACCGGTAGGAATCCACCACTGCCCCAAAATCCCTTGCCAGGTGGAGTCATGAGCAACTGAATGGAGCTGAGCATTTAATGGCCAGATGCTATTCCTATCGCCAATGCGGAGTTATATCTATCTATCTGTTCTAACGGAGGCTTCCCGAGAGCCTGAAGCAAACTCCTGGTCCTGACAAAAACCCCTTTTATTAATTGACTGTGAATTCTGCTCTTTCACATCCAGCAAAGTCTTTTGAGGGAGGATTTACAGTCACAGACCTCATCTGGCTTGGAGAGCTGCTAGGCCGATATCTGCAGAATTTGGCCAGGAGTCTCGGAGAGTCACGAACCAATTAAGCAAACTGATTGTCTCCTGAAAAAGCCCACTTCCCTTTCGCTCCTCTTTTATTTCCTCTGGGAGGGGCCATTCATCATCCACCTGTGCCCTCACTCCCAAGTCAACCCCTGTTGTTTAGCTGTTCCCTTCGTCTGGCAACTCTGCACATGTGCACACTGGGAACAGGCTCCAGCTGTTCTTCTGCCCCATTGATGTCTGACTCCGAAGGCAGCTGATAACTGTCAGACAGCCCTGGCCCCCTCTCTGCCTCCGACACAGAGCCCTCCTCCGAGCCTTCCCCAGACTCCAGGACTGGCCCATGTCCCGTCCCCCCCAACCTCCTCACTGTCCGAATCTGCTGCCAGCTCCGTTGTCCCTAGTGGGCGACAACACTGTCTGTCTGTCTGTCTGTCTGTCTGTCTGTCTGTCTGTCAAATTCATAAGTTGGTTTTACTAGCAGTAAGAGATGTGTGGGCTTCAATTCCCCAGGAGAGAGCTGGCTGGGGGATTCTGGGAGTCGAAGTCCACACCTCTTCAAGTGGCCAGGTTTGAGAAACACTGTATAGGTAGTCCTCAACTTACGACCACAACGGAACCCGAAATTTGTGCTGCTAAGCGAGATAGTTGTGAAGTGAATTTTTACCCTCTTTTGTGAGCTTTCTCATAAAAGTTGTTAAGTTGTTAAGCGAATGACGGCAGTTGTTATGTTAGTAACGTGGTCATTACTCAGAGAGGTCATTAAACAGGTCACCCTGTGTCACTTCCCTATTTTGTAACTTTTTGCAGGGCAGTTGTGAAGTGAACGCAACAGTTGTCCTGCCTCTCCATTTCCCTTCTTCCGTCCTTCCTTCCTTCCTCTATTCTTCCTGCTATTTCCTCCCTTGCTCATTCCTTCCTCACTCACTCACTCCTTCCCTCCCTCTCTTCCTTTCTTCCTCCCGCCCTCCCTCTCCATTTCCCTTTTCCTTCTTCCTACCTTCCTCTATTCTCCCTGCTATTTCCTCCTCCCTCCTTCTTCCTCAGTCACTCACACTCCTTCCTTACTTCCCTCCTTCCCTCCCTCTCTTCCTTTCTTCCTCCCTCCCTCTCCATTTTCCTTCTCCCTTCCTTCATTGCACTCCTCCCTTCCTTTCTGTCTCCATTTCCCTTCTTCCTCTTCCTTCCTTCCTTCCTTCCATCCTCTCCCTCTCTCCTTTCTTCCTCCCTCCTTCATCACGTCCTCCCTTCCTTCCTCCATCTCCATTTTCCTCCCTCCTTCCCTCCTTCCCTCCCTCCCTTCTATTGACTGCTTTTTTTATTCTGCAAGCCAGTCAGAGTCCCATTGTTTGAGCTGGTTGGCCTTATAAATCTTCAGAATAAACAAGGAAATAAAAAGCTTTGTTTTGTGCCACAGAAAAGGTGCAGGAAGAGTGAATCAGGGCTAGGGCTGATAAATCTTTGCCAGCTGAAAAATAGACCAAATCAGTGCTGTCCGTGCCCCCCCCCCAAACCCCCCACCTCAGACGGAACCGGCTGGTTCCCAAAATGACAGGGATTTTGCTCCCCTTGCAAGCCCCCATTTTCCAATGCTCACATCCCAAGCACAGAGATCACCTGTTGGTCTCTTTTCAGAGAGAGAGAGAGAGAGGAGGGAGAGAGGGAGAGAGAGGGAGGAGAGAGGGAGGAGGGAGAGACGACCAGAGGATAGAGTGAAGGGAGAGTGAGAGTGTACCGGCAGAGGGAGGAGTTCAACTCCCAGAATTCCCCAGGGGATCACAGGATCCCCCCTTTTGCAACCTTCTGACAAGCCAAGTCAAGGGGGAAGCCCAATTCACTAAACAACCCTCTTCCCAGCTTAACAACTGCAATGAATCACTTAGCAACAGCAGCCAGAAAGGTTGTAAAAAGGGGTCCAAACTCACTTAACAAACATCTCACTTAGCACCCTAAAATTCGAGCTCCATGGTCGTAGGTTAAGGACCACCTGTACCAAACAAGAGAGAAGATAGATAGATGGATGGATGGATGGATGGATGGATGGATGGGTTGGTTGGATGGATAGCTGGATGGATGGATGGATAGATAGCTGGATGGGTGGGTGGGTGGGTGGATAGATGGATGGATGGATGGATGGATGGATGGATAGAGATGGATGGATGGATGGATGGAGGGAGGGATGGATGGATGGATGGGTGGGTGGGATGGATAGCTGGATGGATGGATAGAGATGGATGGGTGGGTGGATGGGTTGGTGGATGGGTGGATAGATGGATGGATGGATGGATGGATGGATGGATAGAGATGGATGGATGGATAGATGGATGGATGGATGGATGGATGGATAGATGGAGGGATGGATGGATAGATGGATGGATGGATGGATGGATAGCTGGATGGATGGATAGGATAGGATGGATGGGTGGATGGATGGGTGGGTGGATAGATGGATGGGTGGATGGATGGATGGATAGCTGGATGGATGGATGGATAGAGATGGATGGAGGGACGGGTTTTTTTATTTGGTGGTATTTTAAATTGCATTCAATTTATTTAGGGGTTTTTAAACATTGTGTTTTTACTTGTTTTTATCTATCAGTTCACCTCCTCCTTGTATATGTCGTATATATGTCTTGGTATATGTTTTGTTATGTATGTCGATATATTTATTTCCTATGTTGTTGTTGACGCGCCCCGAGTCTTCGGAGAGGGTGCGGCTAAGAAATAATTATTTATTATTATTATTATTATTTATTATTATTATTATTATTATTATTATTATTATTGAGGGATGGATAGATGGAGGGATGGATGGGATGGAGGGATGAGGGATGGATGGATGGGGGTGGGTAGGGATGGATGGATGATGGATAGAGATGGATGGGTGATGGATGGATGGGTGGGTGGGTGGGTGGATAGATGGATGGATGGATAGATGGATGGATGGATGGATGGATAGATGGATGGAGGGATGGATAGATAGATGGAGGGATGGAGGGATGGAGGGATGGATGGATGGATGGATGGATGGATGGATGGATAGATAGATGGAGGGATGGATGGAGGGATGGGAGGGATGGATGGATGGGTGGGTGGGTGGATGGGTGGGTGGGTGGGATGGATAGATGGATGGATGGATGAGATGGATGGGTGGATGGGTGGATAGATGGATGGGTGGATGGTAGATGGATGGATGGATGGAGATGGAGGGATGGATGAGATGGATGGTGGATGGATGGATGGATGAGATGGATGGATAGGATAGATGGAGGGATGGATGGAGGGAGGGAGGGATGGATGGATGGGTGGGTGGGATGGATAGCTGGATGGATAGATAGAGATGGATGGGTGGGTGGATGGGTGGATAGGTGGATGGGTGGGTGGATGGGTGGGTGGATGGATGGGGATGGATGGATGGATAAAGATGGATGGATAGATTGATAGATTGATTCATAGATTCTATATATGTTCAGCTATATGTATATGTACATATGTGTGTATAGTATGTTGCTTAATTTTATAAGCTCCTTCTAGACCAGCAGATTGGCCCTGCGTGGCTCTCAGTTACTGGTGCCGAAGGAAACGTAAGACGAGACACTTGCTCACAAATTAAATGTTTCCGTGCAATTAAAACGAAGCGTTCAGGCTTGGCATCATAAACTTAGGTGATTAGCATTCCACACACAACTGCTTTTATTGTGCATTACGGCGCCATAAATACGGTCCCTCAGCACGAGAGAGCTCAGCAGGCCACGGGGTTGTGGAAAGATACCTTGCCATTGTTCCTTATTGGAGCGGTAAAAGGGGCTTTTTCGCTGGCACACACCTCCACATTTAAGATGCTGATCTCTCTCCTGACATGTTTTGCAACGGCGCTTGGAGGCAACTGGGCTTCGGTTTGGCTCAAAAAACCTGCCATTCGCTCCGAGGCTCTTCCAGATGTTTCTTCTTTCTCTTTTTTTCCTTTTCCCGTGCAAGAAACGAACGGCTATCACTCATGTGTGCTCACAGAAGCAGGAGCATCTTCCTCCGGGGAGCTTTCTGTCAAGGGACTGTCATCTCTTTTTGGAGGGGGCCAAGAAAAGATCTTTTTAAGTCTTTTGGGGAGGAAAATATGGGCATTTTTAATAGGGAAGGGAAGAGAAATGATGCGGTGAGTTAGAAGGGAAGAGGAGAAGAGGAGAGGAGAAGAGAGATGATGGGATGGGATGGAAGAGAAGAGAGATGATGGGATGGGATGGGTTAGAAGGGAAGAGGCAGAGAGGAGAGGGGAGAGGAGAGAGAAGAGAAGAGAAATATGGGATGGGATGGGATAGGATGGGTTAGAAGGGAAGAGGAGAAGAGGAGAGAAGACGGGAAAGGAAATGAGAAGAGAAGAGAGATAATGGATGGGATGGAAGGAAGAGAAGAGAAATGATGGGATAGGATGGGTTAGAAAGGAAGAGGAGGAGAGGAGAGGGGAGAGGAGAGGAGAAGGGAGAGAGGAGCAGAGGAGAGGAGAAGAGAAGAGATGATGGGATGGGATGGAGTAGAATAGAATAGACAGAATTGGAAGGGACCTTGGAGGTCTTCTAGTCCAACCCCCTGCTCAGGCAGGAAACCCATTTTTTTTTAAAGAAGAGCTATTTATCTAGAATGGTCTAGGCCCTAGGGTCACCTGCTTGAGCAAGGGGTTGGATTAGAAAACCTCTAAGGTCCCTTCCAGCTCTATTCTGATTGATTCATTGATTGATTGATTGATTAAAAATCTTTTTGGGAAGGTAGCCATTGATGGGCAATGCCACCCCAAACTCTGCATGGCAAGGCAGCCTTCTCCTTCCATGGTCCTCTCTGGGCCAGGACATCTCTCCTGTCTTAATTTTGGTCTGGAAGACTCAATTGAGAGAAATCCTTTTGAATTGTGTACCAACCGTACGGAGACTAACGGGAGTAGTCCCTGCTAGACTACTGTAACGCTCTCTACATGGGGCTCCCCTCGAGATGTGCCCGAAGGCTGCAGTTGGTTCAGAATGCGGCCGCGCGGGCAGTCTCGGGAGTCTCTAGCTACTCCCATGTAACACCTCTCCTGCGCGGGCTACACTGGCTGCCTGTGGCTTTTCGGGTGCGCTTCAAGGTGTTGACCATCATTTTTAAGGCGCTCCATGGCACAGGACCTAGTTATTTGCGGGATCGTATCCTGCCCCATACATCCCTTCGGCCGATTCACTCACACAGAGAGGGACTCCTCCGGGTGCCGTCCATAGGCTGTGCCAGCAGGCGATGCCTAGGGGAAGGGCCTTCTCTGTGATGGGCCCGACCCTCTGGAATGACCTCCCCCCCGACATTAGAATGACTATGGATCTCCGCTCCTTCCGTCAGAAACTTAAAACCCACCTATTCCAGCTAGCCGGCTTGGCCTAATTCCATCTTTCCCACCTCAGTTTTATTTCTAAATTTTTAGGATTGGTTTTAGGGTCTGTTTTTAATGTTTATAATTTTTATAAATTCGTACAGGGGTTGTTTAATTTGATTTTTAGCTATGTATATGATTGTTTGTATGTTTTTTAAATTTATTCCTGTACACCGCCCCGAGTCCCTCCGGGGAGAGGGGGCGGTCTAGAAATCTAATAAATTATTATTATTATTATTATTATTATTTACGCAGCCTCCAAGCTCACAAAGACATTTATTCTGCGTCCGTCAGAGCCCCCGTCTGAAAAACGCAGCCTTCTCGGAACAAACCCCTTTGTCCTTCTTTGAGAGTCCCTGGGCTGCTCAGACTGGCCCGTATGATGTTATGGGCTTCATTTCCCTTCTTGTTAAATGAACCGATTTAATGGTGAATAATTTCATTTATAAAGTCGCAGGACTGTGTTGTGAGGTTTATTCGTTGTCCAGTGCAGAAGAGAAAGAGAGAAGTCTCGTCCCGATCTTTTCTTTTCTTTTCTTTCTTTTCTTTCTTTTCCTTTCTTTTCCTTTCTTTTCTTTCTTTTCTTTCTTTTCTTTCTTTTCTTTTCTTTTCTTTCTTTTCTTTCTTTTCTTTCTTTTCTTTCTTTTCTCTTCTCTTCTTTCTTTTCTTTTCTCTTTTCTTTTCCTTTCCTTCCCCTCCCCTCCCCTTCTCTCTCCTTTTATTCCTTTCCTGTTTTCCTATTTTACTTTTTTATTTTTCTCTTCTCTTTTCTTTCTTTTCCTTTCTCTTTTTTTCTTTCTTTCCTTTTCTCTTTTCTTTCTTTTCTTTTCTCTTATTTTCTTTTCCTTTCCTTTCCCTCTCCTTGTTTCCTTTCCTTTCTTTTCGTTACCTTTCATTTCATTTCCCTCCACTCCACTCCTCTGCTCTCCTTTTTTCCTTTCCTATTTTCCTTTTTTCCTTTTCTTTCTCTTCTTCTCTCTTCTTTTCTTTTCCTTTACTTCCCCTCCCCTTGTTTCGTTTCCTTACCCTCCCCTCCCCTCCTCTCCTTTTTTCTCTTCCCTATTTTACTGAACTTACTTAGGGGTATTGTTTAGCCTGTACTAAAACTATTTTATAGCCAGCTTGGTCTAGTGGTTAAGGCTCTGGGCTCGAAACCAGCAGACAGTGAATTCTAGTCCCCCTGCAGGCATGAAAGGCGATTGGGCACCTTTAGCCAATCACCAGGGGGTGGAGGAGTTGTATTCCCACCGCTGCGTAGAGGTCATCAGTTTTCCAGGGAGGCCGTCAAAACTGAAGCTTTGCAAATCTCCTCATTGCCCCGACTGATGTTCTCCATCATTAAGGAATAAAAGAAACGTCATTTGCACCCAAATAGGCGAAGAAAGAAAAACAAACATCTGCTTTTATTAGCAATAGAGCAGAGAGAGATGACGGGCGCAAAATCCGGGCAGGCTGCCAGGCTGGCCGACTTCAATGAATGCCCAATTTGGCACACAAAGCCCTTTGCCAACTGCATTGCTGCAATTGCAGCTGAGGTTGGGCATGTGGGCAGAAAATAAAATAAAATGAAACACAGGTCGTCCTCGACTTACTAACGGTTCATTTAGTGACCGTTCAGAGTTACAACGGGGGGAAAAAGTGATGAATGATGGTTTTTTTCACCCGCGCGGCGTCCCCTGTGATTGCGCAATCCAAATTCAGACCCTTGCCAATGGATTCGTCTTTATGACGATTGCAAATTCCGGGGCAGGGGGGCTCGTGAGCCGCTTTTGCGACCGTTTGATGAGCAACGTCCATGGGGAAGCCAGACTCCCTTAACAACCAGATTACTAGCTTATCAACTGCAGTGTTTCACTTAACAACTATGGCAAGAAAAGTTGTAAAATGGGGGGGGGATTCATTTGCACAATGCCTCACTGAACAACGGAAATTTTGGACTCGATTGTGGTCGTAAGTCGAGGACTGCCTGTACTTTGCAACATCGCCACAGGTTGCAGGTTGGGAAAATGCCAATGTGATGAGGTTACACACAGATGTGGTATTCAGACGGTTCGGATCGGTTCTGGAGAACCGGTAGCAGAAATTTTGAATAGAGAACCAGCAAATCCCACCTCTGGCTGGCCCCGCCCCCATCTATTCTCTGCCTCCCGAGTCCCAGCTGATTGGCTGGGTCTCCTTCTGTTGCCGAGCTGGAAAGCAGGTTAGTGGGGTGGGGAGGGAATGGAGATTTTGCACTATCCTTCTCCTGCCACGCCCACCGCCACACCCACCAAGCCATGCCACACCCACCAAGCCATGCCACACCCACCAAGCCATGCCACACCCACCAAGCCATGCCACACCCACCAAGCCATGCCACACCCACCAGGCCATGCCACACCCACCAAGCCACGCCCACAGAACTGGTAGTAAAAAACAATTAATCCCACCACTGTTTACACAGCTATCTAAGCATGGAAGTCAGATTCGCTTAATGACTGTTAATAGCTTCAGCGATCTGCTTAGCAACTGCGGCAAGAAAGGTTGCATCACAGAGGTCACTGAGCACATGCCTCACTGAGCCGCGTAAATTCTGAGCTGAATTGTGGTCGCATCTCAAGGACTAGCTGGGCTGGTGGTCCCAACGAGGGAAGAAAATGCCTTGAGCTCTCGGCCCAGCAGAGCGATTTTAGACTTCTCGCCTGCTGCATTTTTCCACACCGTGGAAATAGATGTTCCAGTTTTTACGCCTTCAATCTCCTCTGTTCCTCTGTTGTTTGTCTCTGTCGCGCTAACCTCTCAAACGCTCCCTCCCGTGAACCGTTCAAAATGTGCCTCGTGTTTCCTTCCAGATCTGTCGGTGTGCACGGATGCGGTCCGGTGTTTTATGGATAGCGCAGATCAGAATACAGGAGAAGAAGAGAGTTGGAAAGGGAGGGACCTTGGAGGTCTTCTAGTCCAACCCCTTGCTCAAAAAAGAGACCTTATACTCGTGATGGTAAACCTTTTCAGCATCGAGTGCCAAAAAGGGAGCACGCCCATGCACCCGTCTGGACCGAAACCCAGAAGAGGAGCTGCCCAGGGGGCATGTGCGTGCTGGAAAATGAATTTCTGGTTTCCAGCGCATACATGCGCACCGGCCAGCTGGTCTTCCTGTTACTGGAGCGGATCAGATGGACGGCGCACATGTTGGAGTACCCAACAACTTATAGAAGGCATTTCTATAACTTATGAACCATCAAAACATAAGGCGCGAAGTCATTTCTTTTTTCTGTATCCCTTGAAACGCCTTTTAATTTTGCAATTTGTGTGTGGAAACTATAAACTTTATTTATAGATTACTACGTGGTTAGGAAATAAATTCTGGGCTGGACTGGGCTCCCCACCCACCCTCACCCCAAAGCATCACGCGTTCTGCTTAATGACCTGCAAGGTCATTTAACAACCACAATTGGGAGATCTGGGATTGCAGTCGTTGAGTGAAACAATCACAAGGCTTTCTGGCTTAACAACTGTAATGACTTATGACCAAATGCTGGGCTGAATTATGGTCCGTCTGTCGAGGACTACCTACAATGAATTATAAAGAACAGTTCTGCTTTGTTTGCACTTAGCTTCAGTTGTGATCAAATCCAGGATTTCTCAATCTTGGCTATTTCATTTCATTTCATTTTATTATTTTATTTTATTTTATTATTTTATTTAATTTATTTTATTTTATTTTATTTTTTTATTTATTTTATTTTATTTTTTATTTTATTTTATTATTTTTTTATTTTATTTTATTTTATTTTATTTTTATTATTTTATTTTATTTTATTTTATTATTTTATTATTTTATTTATTTTATTTTATTTATTTTATTTATTTTATTTATTTTATTTATTTTATTTATTTTATTTATTTTATTTATTTTATTATTTTATTTTATTTTATTTTATTTTATTTTATTATTTTATTATTTTATTTTATTTTATTTTATTATTTTATTTTATTTTATTATTTTATTTTATTTTATTTTATTATTTTATTTTATTATTTTATTTTATTTTATTTTATTATTTTATTTTATTTTATTTTATTATTTTTTATTTATTTTTATTTGTTTGTTTTTTGTTTTTTATTTTTTATTTATTTATTTATTTATTTTTATTTTTTATTTTATTTTATTATTTTATTATTTTATTATTTTATTATTTTATTATTTTATTATTTTATTTTATTTTATTTTATTTTATTTTATTTTATTTTATTGGCTGTGGGTGTGTAAGTTCCAGCATAACTCTAGAGCACCTCAAGCAATTTCAACCAAACTGCAAATGACTCTGGAGACAAACACTGTGGGGGTAAGACAGCCCTAACACCCCTCGGGGTTGCGTGTATGTTCTGTTAAGATGCAGCCTGTTGTGCCTTAAAATGGCTTCTACCGTACTACCATAAAATAGCTTCTACTGTACAGCGCAGTGGAGTTGCCATGGTAACGGCTTCACAGTACTCCACAAGGGGGCGGGCCCTCTAGTAAGGGGGAAAACCCAACATTAGAAATTACATTTGGTCCAGACATTTTCCTCCTATAAATAAATACCGGGGCAACACCGAGTTATCAGCTAGTTGCTTATATTGTTGAGGACTACCTGCTGTCCAAATTAACCTGGATCAGATATGCCTTGTAAATGCAGGTAGTCCTTGACTTACAATCATTTGTTTAGCGACCATTCAAAAGTGATTTACAGCTAGTCCTCGCACTTACAACCGTCGCAGCCTCCCCAAGGTCACGTGATCAAAATTCAGAGGCTTGGCAACTGGCATGTACTTATGGCGGTTGCAGTGTCCCAGGGTCACATGATCGCCATTGGCGACCTTCCCAGCTGGCTAAAATAAATAGGAGCGAAATACGTGCCGCCCAATTCAATATTTATCCAAGCATTAAAGGGCAAACAACAGAATCCGCCAACTAAATACAACGCAGAAGAAAAATCCCAGAATGGATTAATTTATCAATCAAACCTTTACATTTGCAATAAAAGAGAGATGATACCAAAATCCGAAACTTTTCAAAGGGAGAACAGGGCTATCTCGCCAGCTGAAATGCAACATTTTAATATTTTTGTGCCAGAATCTTCCATAAATCAAAAATTACTCTAATGTTGCTGGCTTTGTTTGCATGAGTATTGTGCTAAATATTAAGCGACAATAGACCTGGGTTGTGTTATTTGTGTTATCCCTCCCCACTCTGGGACCAGACATAGGTGGCATTTGCCGGTTCTCCGAACTACTCAAAATTTCCGCTACCAGTTCTCCAAACTACTCAAAATTTCCGCTACCAGTTCTCCAAACTACTCAAAATTTCCACTACCAGTTCTCCAAACTACTCAAAATTTCCGCTACCAGTTCTCCAAACTACTCAAAATTTCCGCTACCGGTTCTCCGAACTACTCAAACTTTCCACTACCGGTTCTCCAAAACCTGTCAGCATCTCCTGGATTTCACTCCTGCCCTATGGGGTCCTATGGGGGTCATGGCTGGCTCTACAGGCAACAGGGGAAATGAAAATCCAAGGTCTGTGTTTCAGCTAATCTTGTCAGCTTTGGCTTGCCTGATTATGTTGCTTGTTAGGAGTCTCTTTGCTTTTGAGTAGGTTGGCCCAGTCTATATGAATGGACACAAAATCTCCCTTCCTAAAGACGGGCCTTCTTCACGCTTCTGCTTGAGGCTGTTTTCCAACGGCAGAAAGAATGAGGTTGCTTTCTGCCTTATTAAAATATTTTTCTCCATTTCTCCTTTAGGGCAAATATTCTATCCTGCCTCTTTTTAATATTAAGAATAAAGATTATTTTAATATGGGGGGAGGGGATGGCCTCCTGAAGCCCTCAAATATGGGAAGGCTGCTCACCAATGACTTCCTTTCTCCTCAAAGGCAAGGCCCTTCCGTCGGTTCTGACCGAGACTTTCCGAGAGCAGGAAGCATGTTTGCCCTGACAAAAATCCCTTTTATTAATTGGCTGTGAATTCTGCTCATTCGCATCCAGCAAAGTCTTTCAAGGGGGGATTTACAGTCACAGACCTTCTCTGGCTTGGAGAGCTGCCAAGCCAATTTCCAGAGGTGGGTTCCTACCGGTTCGGACCAGTTCAGCCGAGTAGGTAGTAACTCGGCCAGACATGCGCCCGAACCGGTTCTATCTTTGGCTCCATCATCTTGATTTTCAGTTCAGCACAAATTTTTTGCCGGAAGTAATGCCGCCAACAACCTACCCTGCCGATCTATGCAGAACTTGGGAGTCTCAGAGAGTCACGAACCAATTAAGCGAACTATTTATTTATTTATTTATTTATTCACATTTCTAAACCGCCCCCTCTCCCAAAAAGGGACTCGGGGCGGTGTAATTGTCTCCTGCAAACTCCACTCCCCTTTTGCTCCTCTTTGATTTCCCCTGGGAGGGGCCATTCATCGTCCACCTGTGGCCTCCCTCCCAAGAGGACCCCTGTTCTTTAGCTCTTCCCTTCTCCTGGCAGTTCTGCTCATTCGTACACTGGGAACAGGCTCCAGCTGTTCTTCTGCCTCACTGATGTCTGACTCCGAAGGCAGCTGATAACTGTCAGACGGTCCTGGCCCCCTCTCTGCCTCCGACACAGAGCCCTCATCCGAGCCTTCCCCAGACTCCAGGATGGCCCATGTTCCTCCCCAACCTCCTCACTGTCTGAATCTGCTGCCAGCTCTCCTGGCCACTGACGGGCCACAACAATGTCTTTCTGCTTAACAACCACCATTGCCCTCCACATTCCTAAGTTGCCAGGCACTCGGGTTGTCGATTATGGGGTCGGGGGAGGACGGGACAGAAAAGCCTGCGCAATTGCACAACAGCTGAGAGAACGAGAAAAGCTTTTCAGGCAGGTATCAGAAGGGGCAATCTGTAGGACAGACTCAAACAGGATGTAATATTCTGTGCGTTTCCTTGGTTCTTTTTGCTATTGTTGTGGTGGATGATAAGAGTTTTAATAGGAATGTTTGACACTTGGGGGCTTCTTGAGAATCACAATATCAACCCGATAAAGCTTTCTCAGGAACAGGGCCGAAAATATTCTGGAAGGAAAAAAAGAGAGAGAGAGATTTGGGTTATATTATAATACGGCATCCAGTTTTGGTCTCCATGATGTAAAAAAGATATGGAGACTCTAGAAAGAGTGCAGAGAAGAGCAACAAAGAGGATTAGGGGACTGGAGACTAAAACATATGAAGAACGGTTGCAGGAACTGGGTATGTTTAGCTTAAGAGAAAGAAGGACCAGGGGAGACATGATAGCAGCGTTCCAATATCTCAGGGGTTGCCACAAAGAAGAGGGAGTCAAGCTATTCTCCAAAGCACCTGAGGGTAGAACAAGAAGCAATGGGTGGAAACTAATAAAGGAGAGAAGCAACTTAGAACTAAGGAAGAATTTCCTGACAGTGAGAACAATTAGCCAGTGGAACAGCTTGCCACCAGAAGACTCTAGAAAGAGTACAGAGAAGAGCAACAAAGAGGATTAGGGGACTGGAGACTAAAACATACGAAGAACGGTTGCAGGAACTGGGTAGGTCTAGTTTAATAGAAAAGAAGAACTAGGGAAGACATGATAGCATCTTCCAATATCTCAGGGGTTGTCACAAAGAAGAGAGACTCAAACTATTCTCCAAGGCACCTGAGGGCAGAACAAGAAGCAATGGGTGGAAACTAATCAAGGAGAGAAGCAACTTAGAATTGAGGAGGAATTTCCTGACAGTGAGAACAATTAATCAGTGGAACAGAAGTTGCCTCCAGAAATTGTGAATTCTCCAACATTGGAAGTCTTTAAGAAGATGTTGAATACTCATTTGTCTGAAGTGGTGTAGGGTTTCCTGCCTAGGCAGGGGGTTGGACTAGAAGACCTCCAAGGTCCCTTCCAACTCGGTTATTCTGTTTTTCCCCTCACAGATCCAGAAAGGGAGCAAATGACAAATTCAAGCAACAGTTTGCCTGACCTCATCCCAGCTCATCTCCACCAGCCGAGCCCTCCAATCAAGACCCATAGGTTTAAAAGGGGTGTACAGGTAGTCCTCGACTTACAAACATTTAGTGACCGTCCGAAGTAACGCTGGCACTGAAAAAAGTGACTTATGACCATTTTTCAGGCTGGCGGCCGTGTGATCAAAATTTAGACGCTTGGCAGATGACTCATATTTATGACGGTCATAGCGTCCCCGTGCTCCCCTTTGGCGACCGTCAGACAAGCAAAATCACCGGGGAAGGGAGATTCACTTAACAACCACGTTCCTAACTTAGCAACGGCAGCAATTGAGAACTTGTAAAACAGGACAAAACTCACATAATGACGGTCCCGTTTAGCGCCAGAAATTTTGGACTCAATGTCGGTCGCAAGGCGAGGACGGTCTATATTTTTTTTCCCCTCCTGATTTCCCTATTTCAGACAACATTAGATTTAACAGCGCTATAATTTTAGGGATTAATTGAAGCAGAACCTGCTTTGAATGCAGACCATAAAAGAAGGGGGAAAATATCATTTTGGGAAGGGGTGGGTTGTTTAAATTTCCCGGAGCCCCCCAACTGATATCTGGACCGAGGGGTCAGTTTCTGAACATCGGGAGTGTAGCTGCCAATCAAAATGTCAGCAGTTTGATTTGAAAATCAAAGCCTCAAGAACGGGTGATGTTTTCCCTCCCCGAAAGACCTGCTGAAATTCATCGGCAGGGAATCAATGACTTTGGGTTATTCCAGTTGCTGTGACTATTTTTTTCTTTTTTATCCGTTTTTTTTTTCTTCCTTGCCTTGCCTCTGATGTTTTCGGCTTTTCATCGGAAAGGATCATGTGCTTTCTTTTTTTTCCCCCTTTTTTAATCTGTTTGTATATTTCAGAGCCGGCTGGCATGATTAAACGGATGGGGGATTTAGATATCAAAATTAATATGCAGCCAGGGGAATATCAAGGGAAGAAAAATGTTAAGATTTACACCACATGTTATATTTAGAGGAAACGGCTATGTTTTTCTCCTGGGGTACTTTTTCTAGTCTCACTTCTCCAAAGCCAGGATGGCAAACCTATGGTACACGGGCCACAGGTGGCACGTAGAGCCCTCTCTGCGGGCATGCCAACTGTTGCCCTAGCCCAGTTCCACCTCCCGCTGGCCAGCTGGTCTTTGGGTCTCTGCTGGGGGACAGGGCACAAATGTGTGCCAGAGGTGAGTTGCTCCTGGTTCGGGAGAACCGGTAGTGGTAATTGGGCATGGGTTGCCGAACCGGTAGTGACAGCTGGCTGGCCATGCCCCCGAATCTGCTCACTCGGATGCTCACCTTGCCTCGACATGTACATCCACACAACTTCCTCCACACAGGTAAGCAGTAAGCGGGCGGGCGGCGGTAAGCAGTAAGGGAAGCACGGCTGCCTCCTTCCTCCTAGAGCCGTTATGGTGGGGAAAGCAAACCAAAATGGGAGGCGCCCCGCCGGCAGAGGCTCCACATGAAAGGCGAGGGAAGGGCGCAGCGGTGGGGGAGGCTGGCCATCCCCCAAGCCGGCTCTCAGAGGAAGGAGGCAGAGATTCCAGCCGGGGCTCACTTCCTTACGGCTCGGTCCCCGCTGTCTGCAGCCCAGTCCCCACCTGCTTAACTGGGCGGCTAGCTGGGAAAGCGGTGAGTGGCCGAGCGGTAAGGGAAGTGATCCCTGCCTCCTTCCTCCGAGATCCGCAGCAGTGCGGAAAGCAAGGCTTCTTTGCCAGCCTCCCAGCTGGCAAAACAGAAATGTTTGCGGTTCTGTGGGCATGGCTAGGTGGTGAGGCATGTGACTGAGTGAGCGTGTGCATGATTGCCGTCAAGTTGGCCACGCCCACTCAGTCACATGCCCTCCACCTAGCCACGCCCACAGAACCGGTAGTAAAAAAAAAGTTGAAACCCACCCCTGGCGTGTGCCTGTGCTGGGGGTGGAGCGCATCCATGGGGAGTGCTCGCATTGCATTTTGGGGCCTTGCCCCCCCAACACCCTATTTTGGCTTCCAGGTTGGTGCAGGAGGCCTTCCAGGCCCAATGTGGGAGGTGGGGTGCGCGCACAATGCCCCATTTTGGGCCTGGAAAGCTTCCTGCACTAACCTGGAAGCCAAAAATGGGTGAAAGGGGGGCACGGCGCATGCAGGGGGGGGGAGAGAGAGAATGGGGGGGTCACACGCGCATACATCTGAGGACAAAAAGGTTAGCCGCCACTGCTCTAAAGCGTGATGTAAACCGAAAATCCAAATTGGAATTGTTTTTTCCCCACGTGTAGTCCTCACGTTACAACCACAACCGAGCCCAAAATTTCTGTCGCTAAGCGAGACAGTTGATCAATGCGTTTGGCCCCGTGTTACGACCTTTCGTGCCCCAGTTGTTAAGTGAACCATTGCCGTTGTGAAATCAGTAACCTAGTTGTTAAGCGAATCCGGCTTCCCCATTGAGTTGAGTTGTCGGAAGGTCGCAAAATGGGATCACATGACCTCAGGACATTGCAACTGTCATAAGTACATGCCAGTTGCCAAGCCTCTGAATTTTGATCACATGATGTGCAACGGTCGTAAGTTTGGGAAATGGTCATAAATCGCTTTTTTTCAGTGCCGTTGTGACTTTGAACGGTCCCTAAACGAATTGTTGTAAGTCGAGGACCACCCATATGCTGGGCCCAACCTGTAGTCCTTGTTTCTCTTGACGAAAACATCTTCCTATTTTAACTTTCAATAATCTGTTAAAACGTGGATATATCTTCCACAGCTCCAATTGGCAAAACTGTCAATCTTCATCTCCTATTTTGATTTATACCGGCTCGATTCCTGCTGTTGTAGATTACTTGGATTTTAACAATGATCGGCAATAAAATAAAATAATAAGTCCCAGCTCTTCGGGAATGCAATTTGCATCTTTAACAGTGCTATTTATTTCCAAATAATATTTAATCGCCATCTTCTCACGGTAAAATATGGGCACTTTCATATTGCATAATCAGCAGTATATTTGGCTGCTGTCGGCGCAGTTTGTTATAGCTCACCAATTAAAAAGGAATAAAATGTTGAAAAGAGACATCCATGTATGTTTCTCAGCACCGGTACCCAAGTTTCGTACCTTTCCTTCTTGGAAAGGAAGAGAAGGGAAGGGAGGGGAAGGGAGGAGAGGAGATGGAATGAAAGAGAAGAGAAGTGAGGAGAAAATAGAATGGAATAAAATAGAAGAGAAGAGAAAATGGAACGGAATGGAAGAGAAGAGAAGAGAAAATGGAATGGAAGAGAAGAGAAGAAAAGAAAAGAAAAGAGAAAATGGAATGAAATGGAATGAAATGAAGTAGAAGAGGAAAGGAGAGAAGAGAAAATAGAATGGAATGGAATGGAATGGAATAGAATAGAATAGAATAGAATAGAATAGAATAGAATAGAATAGAATAATGGAATGGAAGAGAAGAGAATTCTTTATTGGCCAAGTGTGATTGGACACACAAGGAATTTGTCTTTGGTGCAGATGCTCTCAGTGTACATAAAAGAAGAGATACGTTCGTGAAGAATCATAAGATACAACACTTAATGATAGTCACAGGGTACAAATAAGCAGTCAGGAAACAATCAATATCAATATAAATCGTAAGGATACAGCCAACAAAGGCATGCAGTCCTGCAGTCATAAGTGGGAGGAGATGGTTGATAGGAGTGATGAGAAGACTAAGAGTAATAGTAAAGCACCCTTAGTGAATGGTTTGACAGTAGTGAGGGAATTATTTGTTAAGCAGAAGATGGCATTCCAGAAAAAACTGTCCTTGTGTCTAGTTGTCTTGGTGTGCAGTGCCCTTTAGCTTCGTTTTGAGGGTGGGAGTTGGAACCATTTATGTCCAGGATGTGAGGGGTCTGTAGATATTTTCCCAGCCCTCTTTTTGACTCGTGCAGTGTGCAGGTCCTCAATGGAAGGCAGGTTGGCAGTAATTGTTTTTTCTGCAGTTCTGATTATCCTCTGAAGTCTCTGTCTGCCTTCTTGGGTTGATTTAAAAGTAGTCCTCGCCTTATGACACTTGTTAGTGACCATTCAAAGTTGAAAAAAGGGCCGTTGTGACTGACACACCGAGAGTAGGAGGAAGTGCAGACAACCACACCCAAATAGACACTATTTAAGATATATATATGTATGTATGTATGTATGTATGTATGTATGTATGTATGTATGTATGTATGTGTGTTACAACCCCTGGTATGCCCAAATATCGGAGGGAGCTCACTACTCCCTCTTTCTGTCATTCGGCTCATCACAGAAAACCATCCAGACAGAAAGCCATATTTTTATTTTTAATGTTGCCTTTTTATATTTGTGTTGTGTTTGTGCTGATAAATAAATAAAGGGAGACTAGTATAGATCCATTTCAAGCTATTTAGCTCTCATCAGCTAGCTATACCCTTACTGGGATTCGAACCAGGGCTGTATTGCATATTAGGCCAATGTAATTGCCACTAAGCCACAATAAATAAAGGAGGAGATAAAGGAGATAAAGGAGATAAAGGAGGAGAGCCTGTGGCTTAGTGGCAATTACATCGGCCTAATATGCAATACAGCCCTGTTTCGAATCCCAGTAAGGGTAGGGCTAGCTGATGAGAGCTAAATAGCTTGAAATGGATCTATACTAGTCTTCCTTTATTTATTTATCAGCACAAATACAACATACATACATACATACATACATACATACATACATACATACATACATACATACATACATACGTATATATTCACGTTGTATTTGTGCTGATAAATAAAGGGAGACTAGTATAGATCTATTTCAAGCTATTTAGCTCTCATCAGCTAGCCATACCATTACTGGGATTTGAACCTGGGCTGTATTACACACACACACACACACACACACACACACACACACACACACACACGTTTTCGTAGATTTTCACGGGTGTAGGTATGCTGGTTTTGTTGTATTCGGGTCTTTTCCCGTGTAAGGTTGAGATTGTCTTTGCAACGTTTCGGCAGGATCACACCCGCCATCTTCAAGCGTATATATTGTGTTGGCTCCCACAAGCCAGCATCTCCCTTCCTGGATTATCTTCTCAGGAACTTCTCAATAAATCCTCTCGGCTGAGTCATAAAACACTAGGAGTGACAAAGAAATATTGATAAAGCTGGGGGGGAAAGAGAATTGGAGGCAAATGTACCTCGGAGAACTGCGACCTGCGTATGATAATGTCATAAAGTAAAAATAAACGGCATTCCTAAAATGCTGCCTCTCTGGGTTTTTTCCCCAAAATGCTTTATTGCAGTGTTTCCCAATCTCAGGAACTTTAAGACTGTGTGGACTTCAACTCCCAGAATCCCCCATGATTAGCTAGGGAATTCTGGGAGTTGAAGTCCATGCCTCTTAAATTTGTCCAGGTTGGGAAACACTGCTATTGTTTTGGCTGTTTGGCCTCCATAGTTTATTTGTTTATTTCTCTAATTGTTATTTCCACCTTTGCTATTTTGGAAATAACTCAAGGTGGCAAATATACATATTTCTTCCTCCTCTTATTTTTTCTCCCCACAACAACCCTGTGAAGTGGGTTGGACTGCGAGAGAGCATGATTGGCCCAATGTCACCCAGTTGACTTCCATTCCTAAGGCGGGACTAGAACTCACCGGCTTCCAAGGCTAGCGATTCCTCCTTCCGAGCATTTTAACCATTATGCCAAACTGTCTCTCCAAGTTTCCTTGGCATAAATATTGAAACCGTTTTCCATTTCTTGCTGCTTGCGGACACGTTTTCAACTTCTTATTTTAGCCTCGGGTCTTGTGATTCCCTTGTGGTCTCTCATCCCGCTCCTAATTTGGTCTGAGCTTCATGAGCTCATTCAAGGTTAACCTGTGTCAGTGAAACGTTGCTCCCGATTATGGTAAAAATAAAAAGCGCTTCACGTTTAATATAGATCCACAGACGGGATCTCCTTGGCAACAAGGGGGAACCGTTGGGCCGTTCCTTCCTCCGATGGAGTTTCTTCAACTCTTGACTTGTGATCTCCTTTTGGTCTCCTCTCCCAAGATCTCTTGACTTTTTGAGGCCAGCCAACTCTTTTGATTGACTTGTTTATTTGGTGACATTTGGGGGGGGGAGCAGCATAAATTAATTCTCCCCCCCCCCAGTAACTACAAAGCAAAAAACAAACCATTGACGGATTAAACCACAGAACAGAATAACATTTTGTTGTAGCCCGGCAGGCAGTGGAGCTGGCAGCAGATTCGGACAGTGAGGAGGTTGGGGAGGAACCTGGCCCAATCCTGGAGTCTGGGGAAGGCTCTGATGAGGGCTCTGTGTCGGAGGCAGAGAGGAGGCCAGGACCATATGCGAGTTATCAGCTGCCTTCAGAGTCAGACATCAGTGAGGCAGAAGAACAGCTGGAGCCTGTTCCCAGTGTGCGCATGCGCAGAGTGGCCAGAGGAAGGGAAGAGCCAAAGAACAGGGGTCGACTTGGGAGTAAAGCCACAGGTGGACGATGAAGGGCCCCTCCCAGAGGAAATAAAAGGGGAGAGAAAGGGGAGTGGAGTTTGCAGGAGACAATGAGTTTGCTTAATTGGTTCCTGACTCTCTGAGACTCCTTGCTTAAGTTTTGCAGAGATCGGCCTGGCAGCTCTCCAAGCCAGATAAGGTCTGTGACCATAAATCCTCCCTCGAAAGACTTTGCTGGAGGTGAATGAGCAGAATTCACAGTCAATGAATAACAGGGTTTTTTTGTCGGGACGAGGAGTTTGCTTCCTGCTCTCGGGAAGCCTCGGTCAGAACAGACGACCATATACAGGCAATGCTCAACTTATGACCGCAATTTGAGCTCCAAATTTCTGCTGCTAAGTGAGACACAGGTTAAGTGCGTTTAGTTCCACGTTGTGACTTTCTTGCCCCCGTTGTTAAGTGAATCATGGCAGTTGTTCAAATTAGTCACACGGTGGTTAAGTGAATCTGGTTTTCCCCACTGAGTTGGCTCATCAGAAGGACGCAAAAGGGGATTGCGCGACCCCGGGGACACAGTGCCCTCGTCATAAGTACGAGACATTTGCCAAGGGTTTGAAGTTTGAGCATGAGATCACAGGCCCTAAGTCCTTTCTTCCAGGGGTGTCATGACTTTGAACTGTCACTAAGATCACACACACACACACACACAGACTTAAACAAACGCACACAGAGACACCCACATCTGGCTGTCACCTCTGCAAAATGTCACCAAGGAGAGACAAGCGGAGGATTTCCGCCTGGGAGAAAATCTTCCACTCCTGGCAAGGTTCTGTGTGTCTTTGACGCAAACGTGGGAGAGACTACAGCTGTTAGGTCTCGGTTTCGGATCCTGCCCCGCGCCGTCTGGAAAAGACCCGGTGCATGAATAATGGAGTGTAAGGATAAAAACCTGACATCTCCTCCTTCCGCAAATGGCATCGACAGACCCCCCCCCCCCAACGTGTCTAATTGTCTCTCGCAGCCAGCAGATTGCTGGGAAGTGAGACCCAACTGCCAATCTGGGCCATCTGTGCCTCCGTTGGCACCAGTGTGCGGAGAAGGTCCAGGGTTCAGCCCTGGAGAATCTTCTCAGCCCGCTCAAGCTCAAAAGTTCGAGTCCCGAGACCACACGGTCCAACACATCAGTCGGGCAACCCTTTATGGTGATATTATTCGGTTGCTTATCCTTGTAAACTGCCAGGAGTGCCTCTAGGCAAGATGGGCGCATATTCATTTAATGACAACTAAATAAACTATGATGAGGAGTCTCTAGAAACCAGGAGACGGTGAGTTCTAGCCCCACTTTAGGCATGAAAGCTGCCTTAAGCGTGAAAGACAGCTGGGTGACTTTGGGCCAATCACCAGGAGACGGTGAGTTCTAGTCCCACCTTAGGCATGAAAGCAGGCTGGGTCACCAGGAGGCAGTGAGTTCTAGTCCCATCTTAGACATGAAAGAAGGCTGGGTGACTTTGGACCAATCACCAGGAGACGGTGAGTTCTAGTTCCCCCTTAGGCATGAAAGCCAGCTGGGTGACTGTGGGCCAATCACCAGGAGACGGTGAGTTCTAGTCCCATCTTAGACATGAAAGAAGGCTGGGTCACCAGGAGACAGTGAGTTCTAGTCCCATCTTAGACATGAAAGAAGGCTGGGTGACTTTGAGACAATCACCAGGAGACGGTGAGTTCTAGTCCCGCCTTAGGCATGAAAGCCAGCTGGGGGACTTTGGGCCAATGATCCCTTCTCAGCCCTAGCAAAAAGGCCAAAACAAACCATTTCCAGAACAACCAGCGCAGGTTGATGCCAAGGTAGCAAAATTAGCAGCCGATTTTGCAGCAATAGGAACTTGCTGGGGAGGATTCTGGGAGGTGCAATCCCAGCCTCCAGGCTCAGGAGCAAAGCTGCTCTCACCTGGAGTTGCCAGCAGGGAAAGCTTCTCCATGCAGAACTGCCGGCATCAATCACACAGACAGTAGCAGATTGAAATCCGGAGGGGCTGCAAGAGGGGCGCCAGGCCAGCCTCAGCTCCTGTGCAAAGGGAGGGAGGGAAGCAAGGAAAGGAATGGAGAGGGAGGGAGGGAAGGAGAAGAAGGAAAGGAAGGATGGGAGGATGGAAATGGAGACAGAAGAAGGAGAGAGAGGAAGGAGTCAGGAAAGAAATGGGAAGGAGGGAAGGAAGGAAAAGAAGGGATGGAAGGAAATGGAGAGAAAGAAAGAGAGAGAGAGAGAGAAAGGAAGGAAATGGAGAGAAAGGAAGAGAGAGGGGGAGAAAGGAAGGAAGAGAAGGAGGGAAGGAAATGGAGACAGAGGAAGGAGAGAGAGGAAAGAGGCAGGAAGGAAATGGGAAGGAGGGAAGGAAGGAATAGAAGGAAAGGAAGGAAAAGAAGGGAAGGAAAGAAATGGAGAGAAAGAGAGGGAAAGAGAAAGAAAAGAAAGAAAAGAAAGGAAGACATGGAAGGAAGGAAAGACAATGGAGAGGAAGGGATAAAGGAAGGAAGGAGAGAGAGGAAGAACAGGAAAGAAATGGGAAGGGAGGAAGGAAAAAGAGAAAGTGAATGAGAAGGAGGGAGGGAGAGAGGGAAAAAAGAAGAAAGGAGGGAGGGAGGCAGCTAGGAAGAAGCGAGAGACGGTTGCGTGGCCCCTTCACCTGTAGCTCGGCCGATGGAGATAGTGGCTTCCCTTTGTCCATTCAGAGCCAATTTTCAAGCTGCTGGTCAGAGATTAAATATGTGACTCTCTCCCACTGAGAAATTCCTGGAAATGTCAAAGGAATTAATTATCTCCCTAAAAATTGCCAGCTTTTAATGCGGTCACTCCAGCCACGGCTTTTGGCCACATGCATTGTTTGGCAACAATTTGCCTCAAATAATGCTCAGCACCATGTCAGGAATTTCACCTGCCGAATTTAACAACCAACCAGCTCCCAACAGCCTGGAAGCCGTCACTAAAGGGGAAGGATGCCGTTTGTGCATCAGAAATTCCCCAGAATCTATCAAAGTATCCTAACAGACTGGTTTTATGGGCAGAATATTGGAATAAATCTTCCCAAAATTAAAAAAAACACATGGGGCACATGAAATTACTGTTGTTGTAATTATTGTTGTTAGTTGTTGTAATTGTTGTTGTTATATTATTATTATATACTTTATTCATAAAACATGAAACTCAGCCAACTGAACATTCAAAAATGCATCACAAATACCATTGACTGGTGCTAATGGTTGATACGGTTTGCTGCCAGCCTCCTAGGGATCAACCAAATATAAGATGTTCCGAGTAGCGCAGTTTTTTTCAATTCTGCTGGTGTTATTGCAGGAAGCTGCAATTTGTGGATGTGTCTTGTAAAATTCTTGGATATGGTGCCAAGTGCCCCGATGACAATGGGTATCCCTGTTACATGCTTCATCCATAGCCGTGTAGTCTCAATGGGCGGGTCGCGATATTTCATTATTTTTTCCCCCGGTTCTTTTTCTTCGACTGAAATAGAATATTCTGCATTCTATTCCATTCCATTCCATATCATATTCTATTCTATTCTATTCTTTCATTCTTAGTTCTATTCTATTCTATTTCCATTCTATCCCTTCCATTCTTAGTTCTATTCTATTCTAAACTATTTTTTCCACTCTATTCTATTCTTCCATTCTTATTTCTATTCTATTCTAAACTATTCTATTCCATTATATTCTATTCCATTATATTCCATTGTATTCTATTCTTTCATTCTTAGTTCTATTCTATTTTTATTCTATCCCTTCCATTCTTATTTCTATTCTATTCCATTCTATTCCATTCCATTCTATTCTATTATTCTATTCTATTCTTTCATTCTTAGTTCTATTCTATTTCTATTCTATCCCTTCCATTCTTATTTCTATTCTATTCTATTCCATTCTATTCTATTCCATTCTATTCTATTCTATTCTTTCATTCCTAGTTCTATTCTATTTCTATTCTATCCCTTTCATTCTTAGTTCTATTATATTCTATTCTGTATTTTTTTCTTTCATTCTTAATTCTATTCCATTCTACTCCATTATTCTATTCTATTCTATTCTATTATTCTATTCTATTCTTTCATTCTTAGTTCTATTCTATTTCTATTCTATCCCTTCCATTCTTATTTCTATTCTATTCTATTCCATTCTATTCTATTCCATTCTATTCTATTCTTTCATTCCTAGTTCTATTCTATTTCTATTCTATCCCTTTCATTCTTAGTTCTATTATATTCTATTCTGTATTTTTTTCTTTCATTCTTAATTCTATTCCATTCTACTCCATTATTCTATTCTATTCTATTCTATTCTATTCTATTCTATTATTCTAGTCTATTCTTTCATTCTTAGTTCTATTCTATTTTATTTCTATTCTATCCTTTTCATTCTTATTTATATACTATTCTATTCTATTCCATTCCATTCTTTCAATCTTATTCCTATCCATCACCTATTTCTATTTTATTCTATTCGATCACGTGACCACAGGGATGCTGCAAGGGAAAAAAAAACCCGGTTATAAATCACTTTTTTCAGCCCTGTTGTGACTTCGAACAGTCCCCAATGAACTGCTGTACCGTGCAATTTTTTGTGAGTGCGACAGCCGCAATGTGGAAGCATTGAATTCCTCTGCGAAGAACGGACACCCCGAGTCTTTCGGGTGGGCCTTCAAAAAGCCCCTCGAGACCATAACTCTCAGGGGCTTCCAGGCCTCTGCCAAGGACCACGAAGGGGGGGGGGAAATCTGTCCTGTCAGAAGTTTTGTCTCTGGGCCTCCGTTCTCGGCGTTATCGCCTGCATCTTTGCTGACTTTAGCGGGAATTCCGCCTTTCCTTTCGGCCTAAATCACATTTGCTTCTCCCACGGAAGGAACGGTTGAGCGATTCAAGGTTGGGCTTTCAAGATTAGGCGTAATAAATTGGATCCTGCCTTGCTGAGGTCTTGTTTTTCGGTTAGGAAAGGGGGGGGGAGGAATTCACAACTGCGGAAAGAAGGAAGGGTAGATGGGTAGGCCTCGACTTATGACCACAAGGGCACCCGGAAAGGGATGCCGCTAAGGGAGACCTCCGTTAAGTGAGCTCTTTCCCCCGTTTTTCGGCCTTTCTTGCCATGTTTGTAAAGGGAATCACCGCAAGGCAGGGGTGGAATGCTACCAGTTCGTGCCAGTTGGCCCCAACCGGTAGTAAAAAAAAAATGCTTTAAAAAGTTTTTTAAAGTTCCAAAGATCAGCTGTGCAACAATCAGCTGTGCCTGATTGTCTGCGAGGTTCCTGCTCGTTGCAGGGGACATTTTGTGTGAAGTCCAGGGGCTTTGACATGGTGTGTAGAGTCAGTTGTGCAGCCACGCCCACCCAGTCACATGACCACCAAGCCACACCCACAGAACCGGTAGGGAAAAGTTTTGAATTTCACTACTGCCGCAAGGCAACGCAGTCGTTACGTGAATCTGGCTTCCCCCGCTGACTTCGCTGGTCGGACGGTTGCCAAAGGGGACTGTGGGACCCCACCCCCACCCCGGGACGCTGCGACCGTCATAAATGTGAGTTGGGGTCGAGCAACCAAAGGTAAATCATGTGCCCGTGGGGAGGACGCAGTGGGCGTAAGTGTGACCAATGGTCATAAATCCCTTTTTCCCCAGTGCCGTTGTGACTTCAAACGGTCACAAAATGAAGTGTTGTAAGTCGAGGATTACCTGGGTGTCAATGGAGAATAGAATAGAATAGAATAATGAATGGAATGGAATGGAGTGGAGTGGAGTGGAATAAGAATAGAATAGAATGGAATGGAATGGAATGGAATAGAATAGAATAGAATAGAATAGAATAGAATAGAATAGAATAGAATAGAATAGAATAGAATAGAATAGAATAATGAATGGAGTGGAGTGGAGTGGAATAAGAATAGAATAGAATAGAAAATATGGAATGGAATAAAATAGAATAGAAAATATGGAATGGAATGGAATAGGATAGGATAGGATAGGATAGGATAGGATAGAATAGAAAATATGGAATGGAATAGAATAGAATAGAATAGAATGGAATAGAATAGAATAGAAAATATGGAACGGAACGGAATAGAATAGAATAGAATAGAAAATATGGAATGGAATGGAATGGAATGGAATAGAATAGAATAGAATAGAAAATATGGAATGGAATGGAATGGAATAGAATAGAATGCAGTAGCAATACAATACAATACAATACAATACAAAGAATACAATAGAATAGAATTCTTTATTGGCCAAGTGTGATTGGACACACAAGGAATTTGTCTGGTGCAGATGCTCTCAGTGTACATAAAAAGACAAGATACATTAGTCAAGAATCATAAGGCACAACACTTAATGAAGGTCATAAGGTACAAATAAGCAACCAGGAAACAATCAATATCAATTTAAATCATAATAAGTGTTGAAATCCTAAAAAGAGCAAGAGACGATGGTTAGATATAACCATATATTTCTTAATATGGTAATTATTTCATGAAGGGTTAGAAAAGAGAGGTTGAAGGTAGAAATTGGAAAAAGAGTATTAGGCATCCTGAGACATAGTAGAACACATTATAATTACTATATATACGCAAATCTGAGAAGTAGAAAGATTATTGTGATGTATACCTAAATAGCATTATTATTATTGTTATTAGTGTTGTGTATAATATACATCAACCCAGACAATTCACTGTTCGCTAGGCACTTCTATAAAAACTCGGTGGCTCAATGGCTAAGACACTGAGCTGTCGATCAGAAAGGTCGGCGGTTCGGCGGTTCAAATCCCAAGCGCCGCGATAACGGAGTGAGCTTCCGTTACTTGTCCCAGATTCTGCCAATGAAAGCAGGTAAAAAATGCAAGTAGAAAAATAGGAGCCAACTTTGGTGGGAAGGGAACAACGTTCCGTGCACCTTCGGGCGTTGAGTCATGCCGGCCACATGACCGGGGAGACATCTTTGGACAGCGCTGGCTCTTCGGCTTTGAAACAGAGATGAGCACCGCCCCCTAGAGTCAGGAACGACTAGCACATATGTACAAGGAGGAACCTTTACCTTTTTAAGCACTTATGGATGTTAGAGAAAAAACTATAAATAAAATTATTTCAAAAATAAGGAAGAAGAATACGAATGGTCAAGTTTACGGAAAGCCTCTCTCCTGTTTATTTAGCCCAGGGGTGTCCAAACTTGGGAACTTTAAGACTTGTGGACTTCAACTCCTAGAATTCCCCAGCCAGCATGGCTGGCTGGGGAATTCTGGGAGTTGAAGTCCACAAGTCTTAAAGTTCCCAAGTTTGGACACCCCTGATTTAGCCGAAAACTTTATTATTTATTTAGCCAAAAAAAACGCCTGTCTGTGTGGAGATATATCCAGAGCCAGTGCCCAAGGCAGCCGTCCCTTGGCAATCCCTCTGTCGACATCCCTCGCTGACTCTTTGTTTTTGGGTAGAATAAATCTGCCAGCCGCTGCCTGCCAAGTCTGTGTAGTTCCTCCATCAACACCGTTATTGACTGCTTCATCCTCTTCAAACAGTTTCCGGAATGAGGCATGACAGTGGGCTCACTCAGTAACCTGCTAAGGATCACGCTGGGCTCCGGCCATTGCCACCTCTGCCCAAACCACGTTTGCTCCGGGATCAAACAAACTTGGCCAAGATTCACCTTGGCCAAGGCTCCGGGGTCTCCTCCACCTGCCAAAGAGGCCTCTGTTTTTGCTGCCCTCCATCCAAGGAGTTCTTTGACCTTCAGCCAAGGAAAACGAGGACAAAGATTTTCCTGAAAGCGGAAAGCTGATATGGGCTTTCGTGGGAAGAAGAAGAAGAAAAGGTTTATGGATTGGGAGACTCAGGAGTAGGATTAAAAGGAAGAGGGAGGAAGGAGGGGGAAAAAAGTGGGGGGAGAGTAAGATGGAAAGGAGGGCAGAAGTGGCTTCAGCCTGTATTTTAGGTTGTTATTTTCTTGTTCTTGCTTTTGAATGCGCATACTTGGATTCCCACATTCAAATTGATTACATAGAGGATGGATGGATGGATGGATGGATGGATGGATGGATGGAAGACAGACAGACAGACAGACAGATAGACAGGACAGACAGGATGGAAAGAAAAGAAAAAAGAAAGAAGGAAGGATGGATGGACAGACAGATGGACAGACGGATGAGTGGGTGGGTGGGTGGAAGACAGACAGACAGATGACAGATGGATAGATGGATGGAAAGGAAGGAAGGAAGGAAAGATAGAAAGAAAGAAGATGGATGGGGGGATGGGGATGGAGGGATGCATGGATGCATGGATAGCTGGATGGGTGGACAGACAGATGGGTGGATGGACAGATGGATAATCATAGATAGATCATAGACCGATAGATGTAGATAGACAGACAGATAGGCAGATCATGGATAAATGATGGATGGATGGATAACATACACAGACAGATACAATAGAGACAGACAGACAGACAGACAGAGGGTGAATGATGGAGGGAGGGAGAAAGAGAGAGAGAGAGAGAGATAAAGGGTAAATGATGAATGGATGCAGGGAGGGATGGACAGATAGAAACCCAGATCAGAGACAATGAGTAAATGGATGAATGGATGGTCGGATAGATAAGATAAATGAGAGAGAAGTGGGGGGGGGGGACTTCTGTGACCTTCTTCTTGATGCCCTCTTGGAGTTAACTTTTTTCACTTAAAGATTTTTTTTTTAACTCGCCTGGAGATTGAGTGTCAATTTGGCAGCCATTCCTTGGGAAGACCTTCTCGCCCAAGAAAAGGAGATGTCAGGCCTTCAGCCATCTTTTCTTGTGGATCTTTGGCCTGCCACACTTTCTACTCTTCTACTATGCATTTTCTATTGTGGGAAAATGGAAGTAGGGATTGTATGGAGACAGGTGAGATGTAGCCATAACAGAATTCTTTCTAGAAAACCAAGGTCACTCTTTATCTCTGCACCTGACCAGAACTGGATGGGTGGAAGCTGCCAGCATGGCAGTGGGAGATTGGACCATGGGATGGACTTGTGGGTGTGTGGGCAAGATCTTGAACTTTCAACTGGGTGGGGAAAACCGGGAAGCTTTCAGATTTGGGTTTTCCCAGATGTGCCAACATGGCTCTCTTCATCAATTGGAACTTTGAGCAATATTTTGCCTTGGACTTCGATTTACTTTTGGATGCTATTTGGAACCCTGACAGGAGAAACCATTCACTACCTTCTCTCTCGGGGCCTGGCAGAAAACGCACCATCTTCCTTGCCCAGAAAGAGAATTCCCTCCCAAGAAGTCCCCAAAGCCTCTTTCCTTTCCAGAATTCGAACAAAGGCCTTGGGGGTGGGGGAAACAAACCCAGGAATATTTTTGGGGGCACAGCATGGGACAAAGCCTCTTTCAAACGCCTGCCTGTGAAGGAGAAGTGATGAAGGAGAAAAGGAGACCATGCCAGGCACGGATTTTTTTTCGGAGTGCCAGAGAAGGTTTTCATATTTGTCATGCTGGCGGGGTGCTTCAAACCAGGAGAAATGATGCCAGCGCTCAGAAGTGGATCCCTGCTGTTCAATCAATCAGAATAGGAGCTGGAAGGGACTCTGGAGGTCATCTAGTCCAGCGGTCACCCACTGGTGGTCCATGGAGTCTCCCCCTTTGGGGTCTTTTTGTGGGGGTCAGAGGGGGGCATAAATTCCCATCTAGTTTCTGCTTCAGCCTCCTGGTGGGGGGCTTTGGGCAAAGGCTGGAGGGAAGAGCCGCTGGTGGCGAAGAGCCGGAGGGCCTCGTTCCAGTGGGACTGCATCATGGCTTGGAACTGGCTGACCATCTCAGCCCACTGAGCCTCCAGGCGCCGGTACCTGGCCTTGCCCTCCCGCAGGTCTTCCCTCTGCTTGGAAAGCCTATGCTCCTAGTCCTCAGTGAGGTGCTTCTGCTGAGCCTCCTTCTTGGTCAGAACCAATTTGAACTGCGCTGTTTTGCCAACTATTTCTCCTGGGGGGCTGCTTAGCTCCAGCAACTGCTTCCCTGTTGGGGCCCTAAGAGAACAGTCACCATGTGCTTTACTGCTCAACTATTGTAACCGGAACAGGAAACTCTACTCAGAACAAAAGAGCACAGAGTATATACCACAGATCCAAATTTGCCATCTGCTGGCTGAATAGTTGTTGCACAAAAAATACATTTGAACCATGAATTCCAACAGCTCACTTAGTGACTGTTCAAAGTTACAACAGCACTGGGACAAAAATGACTTACGACCGTTTTTCACACACAGACGTACCAGCATCCTCGTGGTGACGTGCTCAAAATTGAGACCCTTAGCAACTGCCTCGTATTATGATGGCTGCAGTGTCCTAGGTCATGTGATGCCTTTTTTTTTTTTGCAACTTGTGGACTTCAACTCCCAGAATTCACCAGGTGGCAATTGCTGGCTGGGGAATTCTGGGAGTTGAAGTCCAGAAGTCTTAAAGTGGCCACGTTTGCAGACCTTTGTTATAGAGCAGTGTTTCTCAACCTTGGTGACTTTAAGTCCTGTGGACTTCAACTCCCAGAATTCCCCAGCCAGCTGGCTAGGGGATTCTGGGAGTTGAAGTCCACAGGACTTAAAGTCACCAAGGTTGAGAAATACTGTTATAGAGGAACTTACGGTGGTGTGTTGTGTGCTGCTCTCTCTCCTCTCATCCTCCCTCCCCCAACAACCCTGTGGTCAGGGAATTCTTGTGAGTAATTTCAGTTTAATAGGGACACACCCGTCAATCCCTCCCTCCAAATCAGAGCACACAGGCCACTCAACTCCGCTGGCCGAGATGCGGCTTGACGTTTATTTATTAAACATCAGCGAAGATCAAAACACTAACTGGTTCCCCTCCCCCCCCCCCACACACACACCAAAAGGGGGGGAATAAAAGGCAGCGGAAATGCAGAGAAATAACACAACCGACAAGCAGGGATTTACAAAGATGAGACGCATAGGCTGAGAAAACATGTGGCACAGACAGTCCCAAAGGAAGGGGCATGACCCACTTATGAATAGAATGCAGGCATCCTGGACTTACAATGGTTTGTTTAGTGACGGTTCCAAGTTACAACGGCACTGAGAAATGTGGCTGATAACCATTTTTCACACTTACGACCGTTGCAGAATCCCCATGGTCACATGACCAACATTGGACACTTGGCAACTGGCAACCTCTCTTCCTCTTCCTCTCCCTTTCTCCTACCTCTCTTCCTTCCTTCCTTCCTTCTTCTATCCTTTCTTTCTACCTTTTTTCTCCTTTCTCTTTCACTTCCTCTTCTTCTCTTTCTCTTTCTTCCTTCTTTCCTTCCTCCTTTCCCTTTCCTTCCCTTCCTTTCCTTCTTCATCATTTTCCTTCCTCCTCTGTCCCTTCCTTCCCTCCTTGTCCCTCCCTTCCACCTTCTATTCCTTCCTCTTTCGCTTCCTCTTTTTCTCCACTTCTTCTCTTCCCTTCCTTCCTTCAGCTCTCCCTCCCTCCCTTCACTTTCTTTTTCCCTTCTTCATCCTCCTTTCCCCTTCCTTCTTCCTTCCTTCTTTCCTTTCTTCCCTCCTTGCCCTTTCCTTTCCTTCCACCCTCTTCTATTCCTTCCTTTCACTTCCTCTTTTTCTCCACTTCTTTCTCCCCTTCCTTCCTCCCTCCCTCCCTTCTTTCCTTCCTTCCTTCCTTCTGCCCTCCCTCCCTCCTTTACCTTTCTTTTTCCTTTCCCCATCCTCTTCCTTTCCCATTCCTTCTTCTTTCCTTTCTTCCTTCTTTCCTTCCTTCCTCTTCCTTCCCTCCTTGCCCTTTCCTTTCCTTCTACCTTCTTCTATTCCTTTCACTTCCTCTTTTTCTCCACTTTTTTCTCCCCTTCCTTCCTTCCTTCCTTCTGCCCTCCCTCACTCCTTTCCCTTTCTTTATCTTCCTTTCCCCCTTCTTCTCCCTCCCTCCCTTCCCTTCTCTTCCTTTATCCCTTCTCTTTCCTCTTCCTCTTCCTCTTCTTCTCCCTTCCCCTGCAAGAACCAGCCTTTCAGCTCTTCCTCCTAAGTAAGCTTAAGCCCCCACCTGGTTTCCTGTTAGAATCAATACCTGCTAAGAGGAGCTGGGAGCTGCAAGTGAAAATGCCACCAGGTGCCAATACACATTTAATTTGGCTTCGATTTTGGTCCCAGGCTGGGGCTCGGGAAGGGGGCAGAGAGCCAGTTGCTCCCTTTGGGGGGTTTCAGCTCCCTATAGAGACCTCCCAGCGTGCTTTGACGTTAACCCAACTTTCCCCTCGGAGTACAAAAAAAGAAAGCCACTTTGTTGGGGAGAAATACATAAAAAACCAGCATATCAGAACGAAGCATTTTTCAAAGCCAGCTCAGCAACAGGGGACGGTTCAGGACAGAATTGGCTCCTGTAAGCTACCGTAGACTTTTCGGATAAAAATGGGTTTCCCTCATGCCCATATTTTTTCTCTAAGATGTTACAGGTCCTTTCGTGACTCGGGGTTTAAATCTTGCACCAGGACAAGCTGGCCTTTAGAACAATTCATCAGTGGAACAGCTTGCCACCAGAAACTGAGGGTGCTGCTTCATCAGTGGAGGTTTTTAAGAAGAGATGGGACAACCATTTGTCTGAACTTCAACTCCCAGAATTCCCCAGTCAGTTCTGTGGACTTCAACTCCCAGAATTCCCCAGCCCCATGGGTGGACTTCAACTCTTAGAATTCCCCAGTTCCATGGATGGAATTGAACTCCTACAATTCCCCAGTTCCATGGGTGGACTTCAAGTCCCAGAATTCCCCAGTCAGTTTTGTGGACTTCACCTCCACAATTCTCCAGCCAACTTGGTGAACTTCAACTCCCAGAATTCCTGAGCCATCTTGGTGCACTTCAACTCCTAGAATTTCCCAGTAAGTTTTGTGGACTTCAACTCCCAGAATTCCCGAGCCAGCTTGTTGGACTTCAAGTGCCAGAATTCCCCAGCCCCATGGCTGGCTGGGGAATTCTGGGAGTTGAAGTCCACCTGTCTCCAAGCTGCCAACTTTGAGAAACACTGTTAGTAAAAGCAACTTATCCAGGACATAAATCTTAAATTGGGATGTTGAGAGTCCAGCTCCCCCCAGGAGTAAAAATAATGGAGGGAGGGGGCAAAAGCACCGTGTTGCCGGAATACGTTCCTCCCCTTTGCAATTTCCCAAGCCTCCCGATAACTGAGTTTAGGCAGGCAGTCAAAACAAGGGCTCTTAGAGGGCTTTTATGGGTAATTTCACGGATGCAATTGAGGCTTTCAGTTTTTATTCGTAGGTTAGATTTTGTATTTGGTTTTTAGTGGAGGATAAATGCAAAGTGGGCTCCTTCTAAGCCGCTGAGAGAGAGTCCCTGCGTGCAAAGGCAGTAAGAGGGAGGGAGGGGGGGAAGAGGGGGCAGAATAATCCATACACAACAATCTGATAATGATGGTGCAAGCAACGCAGTTGGGCCCAGTTGCTGAGTACGATTGTCTGAAAGAGAAAAAAGAGAAAAAAGGAAGAGGAGGAGGAGAAAAAGGAGGAAGAGAAGAAAGAAAAAGAAAGAGGAGGAGGGGGAGGCGAAAGACCTCTTTCTGTTTCACCCACAGACCCACTCATATCTGGGGAGGGCAACTGAGGGCCAGTTGCTCATCCTGGCCATCCCTGCGAGGTTGGCCAGTTTAGGAGGGAGCAGGGTCTAGGAAGAAATCCAATTGTCTATAGTAGTAAAAAAAAAGACCTTTATCAGTGCATTTCCCCCCTCTAACAATTTTTTTATTAAAAGGCAGGAACTTGTGAGCCGCAGCCCCTCCCAGTTCTTCTCTGCCTCTACTTACAACAGACTAAATCCAAGGGAGCGTCTTTCTCCTACTACCTTACACCCAGCCTGGGCTGTGTAATTGTTCTGACCTGGACTTCCCGAGAAAGCATAAATCACAATTTTAGTCCCCCAAACCTTCTTTTATTTATACGGCTGTAAATTGTGGTCATTCACAGCCCGTAAGGATTCACAAACATTCTGTGAAGAGTCCAGCAGATGTCTGCTCGAGTTGCCACAGTCTTCCAGGGTAAGGCTGATAAGCCCCCACCTTTACCTCCCTTGAAACGCTGCCGGAGACCTCATTGCCTGTTAGTTTTGCAAGGCCAAACAGAGCACAGAGTCAAAGAGAACTTTTCAAAGCTTGAACCGACCAGATGAACTAGTTGCTTCTTGCAAAAGCTCACGTCCCATTTGCTCCGCTTTTATGTCGTACGGGAGGAGCCAATCATCTCCAAGCCTTACTCCCAAGTCGACCCTGTTTTCTTAATTGTTCTTGCCTTCTGGCAGCTTTGCGCATGCGCACACTGGGAACAGGCTCCAGCTGTTCTTCTGCCCCACTGATATCTGACTCCGAAGGCAGCTGATAACTGTCAGACGGCCCTGGCCCCCTCTCTGCCTCCGATGCAGAGCCCTCATCAGAGCCTTCCCCAGACTCCAGGACTGGGCCAGGTTCCTCCCCAACCTCCTCACTGTCCGAATCTCCTGCCAACTCCACTGGCTGCTGGCAGGCCACATCAGTAATCTCTAGAGTCCCCCAGCCATCCAACAGCTCATTTCTCTGCCTCTCCCCTTCAGGGGAGAGGGGGCGGTTTAGAAATCTAATAAATTATTATTATTATTATTATTATTATTATTATTATTATTATTATTATTATTATTATTATGGTCAGTTCTCCTAGGACTCCAGGTCCCATCAGCCTCAGCCAGTACGAGACCATCTAGACGAGGTTCCGTGACAGTGGTGTAGGATAAAAGAAGTAGAGTAGCCCTCAACTTACGACCGTTCGTTCAGTGACTGTTGTGAAGTTACAGCGGCACTGACGAAAAATGTGACTTGGGACCTTTTTTTCACACTTACGACCGTTCCAGCATCCCTGTGGTCACGTGATCCAAATTCAGACACTTGGCAACTGACTCATATTTATGATGGTCGCAGTGTCCCGAGGAGGCCCGTGATCCCCTTTTGCGACCTTCTGACAAGCAAAGTCAATGCGGAATCCAGATTCACTTAACAACCATGTTCCTAACTTATCAACTGCAGTGATTCACTTAACAACGGAGGCAAGAAAGGTTGTAAAATGGGGCAAAATTCACTTAACAAATGTCTAACTTTTACAACGGAAATTTTGGCCTCAATTGCGGTCATACGTCAAGGATTACTGTAAAGCAGCCTCATCTCCCGAATTAGAATATAGAATAATGGTGTTGGACCTTGGAGATCATCTAGTCCAACCCCCTGCTTCAAGCAGGAGACCCTCTACCATTCCAGACAAATGGTTGTCCAATCTCTTCTTAAAAGCCTCCAGTTTTGAAGCACCCACAACTTCTGGTGGAAAGCTGTTCCACTGGTTAATTGTTATAATTTTCAGGAAATCTCTCCTTAACTCTGGGTTTCTTCTCTCCTTGATTAGTTTCCATCCATTGCTTCTTGTCCTGCCCTCAGGTGCTTTGGAGAATAACTTGACCCCCTCTTCTTTAGGGCAGTCCCCCAAAGTACTGGAAGACATCTAGCATGTTACTCCTAATTCTCTTTGTCAGACAGAATAATAGAATTGGAAGGGACCTTGGAGGTCTTCTAGTCCAACCCCTTGCTTAGGCAGGAAACACTATAGTATTCCAGACAAATGGTTGCCCAATCTCATCTTAAAATCCTCCAGTGATGGAGCACTCACAACTTCTGGTGGCAAGCTGTTCCACTGGTGAATTGCTCTCACCGTCAGGAATTTCCTCCTTAGTTCCAGGTTGCTTCTCTCCTTGGTTAGTTTCCACCCATTGCTTCTCCTCCTGCCTTCAGGGGCTTTGGCGAATAGGTTGACCCTCCCTCTTCTTTGGGGCAGTTCCTCAAATATTGGAATCTGCTATCATGCATATCACCCCTAGTCCTTCTTTTCACTGGTGGAGAAGGAAAGACTGTCCAGTGGAACCCCTTGCCACCAGAACTTGTGGGTACTTCATCACTGGAGGTTTTTAACAAGAGACTGGACAGTTACTTGCCGGAAACAGTCTAGGATCTCCTGCTCGAGCAGGGGGCTGGACTAGAAGACCTCCATGGTCCCTTCCAGCTCTTATTTCCAATTCTGATTATTTTTTCCAGCCCAACAGCCGGACATAAACCCGAATCCTGCCCAAGGTTTTTGAGCCATCTCTCAAACCAGGTTCCTAACCATCCATCGGGTTTGCGGTTCAAACGTCCGTTAACCCGGTTAGCTTCTGACTTGGCCTGTCTACAAAACCTGGATGGGTTTTTGCTTTTCATGTCACAAAAGCCCCAGCCTGCAATTTTATTTATTTTATATTTATTTTATTTATTTTATTATTTATTTTAGTTATTTATGTTAGTTATTTTACTTATTTTATTTTAGTTATTTTACTTATTTTATTTTAGTTATTTTACTTATTTTATTTAGTTATTTTACTTATTTTACTTATTCTATTTATGTTATTTATTTATTTTTTATTTCATTTATTTTATTTCATCTATATGTCTGTCTGTCTGTCTGTCTGTCTGTCTGTCTATCTATCTATCTATCTATCTATCTATCTATCTATCTATCTATCTATCTATCTATCTATCTTGCAGCAGGATTGGGGTCCCCCTACCCCATCCCCACCCTCGCCTCAGGCGAAGATCTGGGTGACCCCCGCCTCTATTTTTGCGAGCCGGCGGCGGGGCGAGCTATTGCTAAGTTTGGCAACCCGCCGCGGGCTGCGAATTGGGGCTGGGGGGGGGAGGGAGAGAGCCGTTGGTGGGGCTCCTCGAGACAATCTGCTCGGGTCGGCTAGCTAGCCGGAAAGAAAGGCTTGGGGGGAGGTCGCCCAAAGAGGCCAAGCCCACCCACCCATCCCCTTCTTCTTCCCCAGCCTGGCCGCTTTCTTGGCTCGGGGACCCATCAGCCGCTCCCTAAGCGGAGGAGGAGGAGGAGGAGGAGGAGGAGGAGGAAGGCTGCATCCACAGCCTGTTCCTTTAAGAGCCGCTCCAGCCCTTCCCTTCCTTTGCCCGAGCGAGCGAGCGAGCGAGCGCAGGGGAGGCGCGCCTGCGGAGACTTTGGCGAGGGCTGACCGGGCATCAGCAAGCGGGCACGTCTTACCAGCCGGCAAGAAAAAGCCCCCCAACTCCGCCTTTGGCTCTTGCTTCCCTCCTGGGGGTCCTGGGGGGGACCCCGACTCCCCTGGGGGCTCGGGGGCGGCTTCCACGCTCTCCTCACCCACCCACCCACCCCCAGCCCAGCCCAGCCCAGCCCACCCCCGGCGCACTTGAGCTGCAAGTTTCTCCCGCGGAGAAGGCGAGAAGGAGCTGGCACCGGGGGGAGTGGGGGCAGAGCCTCGGCGGCACCTTCTCCCTCCCAGCGCGCACCTTGCCCGGCCGGCTGGTCCTTCTCGCAGGTGCCGGAGACGGGAGCGATGCTTCCCCAGCCGAAGGAGCCAGCTGGGCTCCGGAGCAGCCTCGGCACCAGGGGCTGCTTATCGACCAGGGAGTGAAAGGAGGAGACGCAGCGCAGAGCTCCGGATTCGGATCCTTTCCCCAGCCCCCTCCCCATCATTTTTTTCCCTTTGCCCAAGAGGAAGCCCCCGGGAGGAGAAGCCGAAATGACGAGGATCGTGTATATCTTCACCCTCATCCTGACAGGTGAGTGAGTGGTGGGCAAAGGCGCCTTTGAGCCATCCTTCCCCAGCGACCGAAAGCCTTAAAAAGCCAGGCGAAGGACTTCGACGCCCTGCTCCGAGCCAAACCTGGGCAAGCGGCGAAGTTTTCAGGGGGTGTGGGGAGGGGACAAGCCAGGTTGAAGGCGAACTCGGCCAGGTGGCGCGGGGGGCCGGGGGGGTTGGCAGGAGGGTCGTGGGGATGCTCTTTTGCAGAGGCCACGCTGTTGCGGCTTGGAAGAAGACCCGTGTCTAAAGCGGGGGTCTTCCTTCCCGACGTTTGGGGGGTGCGTGAGCTGCATGGATTTTTCTCCCCCCCCCCCTAGGTTAATTGGGGTCAAGCGCTTGTCAGAAGGCGCCCTGGATCTCCCCCCCCCCTTTGGATCCCCGAGGAACCAGATCCCCAGCTTGGTAGGAGAGGGGGAGAAAAAGTCGATCTGGAAGAGATCCATTCAACCAGCTGAACAGATTTATAGTGGCACAGGATCCTAGAGTGGGGTGGGGGGCTTTCTAAGCCAAAAGCTGGTGTGTGTGTGTGTGTGTGTGTGTGTGTGTGTGTGCATTCACACACCTTATATACGTGCATGTCGTGTGTTTCGACTTGGATCCCTTCAGCGTTGGAGTTCCCAATCCTAAACCCCTTCGGGTGGAAAGGGGGGGGATGTTTTTCCTCTCTTTTTAAAAAAAATTATTTGCTTTTAGTTCATTTTCTCTGGTTTTAAGGTAAACCTGCCCGCTTTCTGCCATCTGGGTGGCCAAACTTAGCGCCATGCGGAGCTTCCATTCTGGGCTTGTGTTGTGCCAGACAAGTTGATTTCGGATTGCTTAGGCAGGGGAGAATCTCTCTCGGTGGGAGAATTGTGTTGTCCTTTGTGTGTGTGTGTGTGTGTTAAACCTCCTTTCCCCAAACCACAACCACAGCAAAGGCTGAAAACGCCAGGCTGCCCGGGGGTCTCTGCATGGTGCACCTTCCTTGGGGCTTGCCAAGGAGCAAGCGGGATGCTCCCTCTCTCGTACCTCCTTCCTTCCTGGAAAACAAAATAAAATAAAAGGTTAGAACTGCATGCATTGAATTTTTTTTTATTTTTAGAGCTCTTTTCCACTGTTTTTGTGCAGTTGCTCACACTTGCAAGAAGAGCAACCGGAGATGGAGAAGGGGAAAGAGAAGGAAGGAAGTGGTGGAGTGGGAGATCCGGGCAGGTGTGACACCAGAGTTGTGTAAAGGAAGAAAAAAGCCTTGTGTGTGTGTGTGTGTGTGTGTGTGTGTGTGTGAAAGCAAGGGGGATTAAAGTGGGCCTTAAGTAAGCAGAGTTTTTACTAAGAGGTTTAAGAGAAGGCTGGAAGGGTGCGCTCCTACTACGGGGTGAAGCCTCTTTGCAAACGGGTCGTTTTCGAGACGTATCCAGATTATTTGCGCAAATTGTGCAGATTTTTTGCCCCCAAGGTGTCTCAGTGGGGTTGTTGGCTTAAGAACTGACCGGACCTCTCCAATTCGGAACCGGTAATGGAGCTGGCATGAAGGCCCTGGATGATGGGTTCTGGGAGGGTCACTGCAATATGGCCACTCTCCAGAGCCAGTAATATCTTTGGAATAAAGGTGGTGGATGATAGGATTGGGGAGCCTGGGAGGGTCACTGAGATGTGGCCTCTTTCATTCTGAACTGGTAACGGAGCTGAAAGGAAGGCAGTGGATGATGGGATCTGGGAGCTTGGTATGGTCGCTGAGATGTGGCCTCTCCAATTCAGTACCAGTAACAGAGCTGGAGTGAAGGCAGCGGATGATGGGATCGAGGAGCCTGGGAGGGTCATTGCGATGTGGCCTCTCCAGTTCAGAATCAGTAATACATTTGGAATGAAGGCAGTGGATGTTGGGATTGGGGAGCCTGGGAAGGTCACTGAGATGTGGCTTCTTTCGTTCTGAACTGGTAACGGAGCTGGAAGGAAGGCAGTGGATGATGGGATCTGGGAGCTTGGTATGGTCGCTGAGATGTGGCCTCTCCAATTCAAGACCAATAGCAAAGCTGGAAACGAAGGATGATGGGACATGGGAGCCTGGGATGGTCACTGAACATGGGCTGCATCCAGAGAAATAAAAGAGTGTTTTATTTTATTGTTGAGTTGGGGGATTCTATTGTGCTGTAAGTCAATGTTTTTTTATCCAATCATTGGGGGATTGTGGGATAGAGTCGAGATTCGAACTCGGGTTTTTCCCGGTCCAAAACCTTCTGACCAACACACACACACACACACACACACACTTTGCATTGGAATTTCCCTTGGGCAGATCCCCCAAGGGTCTGCACTACCAAAGGATGAGGATCTGGCCCTGCCTTTGGGGTGACTGCACGACAAACCTGCAAGGTAGGCCACCTCCCTCCCTAGCAGGCAGAGGAAACGACCCACAGACGGAAGGAGGTGGCCTCTTTTTCCTTCCCTAAGAGCAGCCTGGCTGGCCTCCTTCGGCACATTAGACCCACGACTCCCGTCCCCGCTCAGCTCGGGTGGGGAGGATGGGAGGTGTAGTCCAACCCATACAGACAATCCCCGGCTTGGGAGAAAAGGGGTACTCAAATGAGAATAGCAGTAAGATGAATAAGTACAATGGACCGGGAAAGAATTCTTAATTGCCCCCTTAATTCAGTATAAATCCCCCACAAAAAAAAAGGTTTTTTATTGCATCGTGAATGGAAAGGGCTGGCTACGGCAGGTAGTCCTTGAGTTACAACCACAATGGGGCCGGGCACTTTGGTCTCTAAGCGAAACATTTGTCGAGTGAGTTTTGTCCCGTTTTACAACCGCTCTTGCCGCCGTTGTTGAGGGAATCCCTGCAGTTGTTAAGTTCGTTGGACGGTTGTTAAACGAATCTTGCTTGTTGGAAGGTCTCAAAAAGGGGATAACTGACCTCGAGATGCTGCCACCGTTGTAAATATGAATCATTCATCAGGCGCCTGGATCTGGATCATGTCCATACTGGGAGCAACTTATCCAGAGTTTCCAGAGAAGATGGCACAAGCCAGAGATTGGAGAATTACAGAGTTGGAAGGGACTTTGGAGGCCATCTAGCCCAACCCCCTGAGGATGTTTGCCTCCCCTGGCAACTTCTTGGCCTTGGCTACTCAACCGAGTCAACACAAGCAGGGCTCCACCAATCCTCCAAAGCAGCTGAAGGCAAGAACAAGAAGCAATGGATGGAAACTAATCAAGGAGTGAAGCAACCTGGAATTAAGGAGGAATTTCCTAACAGTGAGGACAATTAACCAGTGGAACAGCCTGCCACCAGAAGTTATGAATGCCCCATAACTGGAGGCTTTTTAAAGAAGAGATTGGACAACCATCCCTCCAGATTGGCATAAGGTTAGGGTTAGGATGGACTAGAAGACCTCCAAGGTCCCTTCCAACGTCATTATTCTCTTCTTCTCCTGTTATTCTGATGGGAATAGGATGCGTGCATAAAATCTGGTGCATGAAACTGAGGATTTTTTGTGGAATTAATACGGTCTCTTCTCGAGAAAGCAAGGGATGGCTGAATGTTATATTAAAATAGAGCTGGAAGGGGCCTTGGAGGTCTTCTAGTCCAACCCCCCGCTCAGGTAGGAGACCCTCTACATTTCAGACAAATGATTGTCCAATCTCTTCTTGAACACCTCCTTCTGGAGGGAAGCCCTTAATTGTTCTCACTGTTAGGAGTTTTCTCCTTAATTCCAGGTTTGAAGGCCACCTGCCTCTTTCCTGGCTAACATCCCTCGCTTAGCTACTGAATGTCACTAAACATGCCTCTCGACTTTGGTTCAGTACCCAGAATGCCTTCCGTGTCCAAAAGAATGACACATCTGGTTTTAATATCCTGTGGTTGAAGGATTTTCCTTCCAGAGGTGACCAAAACTGTGTGCAAAATTCAATTTATTTATTTTTTTGCAAAGACACTGCTGTATTATTACCATTATCTCTTCCCATGTTTAAAGTTGCTACCAGGATTTGTCATCAAAGGATGAAATAACAGAATATTGCTTCATGTCCAGATGAAGATTAGAGATCTCACCACATGTTTTCCAGGCAATAAGATGGAAACGGTTTGCTGATATGGGGTGAGGGGGGGGGGGAATTAGATTTTAGGAAATAAAGGGAAGAATTGCTCCATCCTTCTCAACCATCTGTCTCGTAGGACGTTTTGTGTTGATGTTGTGTGTGCGATGGGGATGACAATACAGAAATTGTGCGCAAAGTCTATTGAATCAAGCTTCCCCTGATCGAAATGTCACTGAGATTCAGGAATGTCCCCTGCTTGCCAGTGATCTCATGTCTAATCCCGTTTAGCCTTCAAGATCAGCTAGGAAAATGCAGAAAAAGAAATTCTGTAGCAGTTTGGCTGAATCTGGATGACTTTAAGATGCATGGCTGAGGAATGCATCTGGCTGGGGAATTCTGGGAGTTGAAGTCCACCCATCCTAAAACTTGCTGGCTGGGGAATTCTGGGAGTTGAAGTCCACCCATCTTAAAGTATGCTGTCTGGAGAATTCTGGGAGTTGAAGTCCACCCATCCTAAAACTTGCTGGCTGGGGAATTCTGGGAGTTGAAGTCCACCCATCCTAAAACTTGCTGGCTGGGGAATTCTGGGAGTTGAAGTCCACCCATCCTAAAACTTGCTGGCTGGAGAATTCTGGGAGTTGAAGTCCACCCATCCTAAAACTTGCTGGCTGGGGAATTCTGGGAATTGAAGTCCACCCATCTTAAAGTATGCTGGCTGGAGAATTCTGGGAATTGAAGTCCATCCATTTTAAAGTTGCTGAGACTGAGAAACCATCTATATTTCAAGAAAGTGGTCAGCATAAATCTTGGGTTTGACCCCCAGAGATTTAAGAGCATTAAGGGAAGAGTAGAAACATGGAATGATATTTCAGGGTTGCGATTTGTCGGTGTTGTGATACAGACTCTGGCCAACGGATGGCGCCAGAGATGTTCCTATCGCTCCTTCAGGAGCTCTTAAACCTGCGATGGGTCCCGGCAGATCCAAACAGCGGCACTTAAACCGAGATGTCAGCCGGTTGGGAAGTCTGCAAAGGGAATTATAGCAGCGCAGCTCAAGGGCGCCGTTTAGAAGGGTTGGGCTGCAAAGAAGGCCTTGCGGGATCCGCTAAGCTCCACTGGGGTGGTTTGCGGAGGTTTTAAGAGCATTAGGGAGCCGCATTTCATGGTTGGGAAAACGTGACCTTAGCCGGAGGTGCAAAGCTGAAGACTGTGGTTTGTTTCATAAGCCACCATGGTTTGCAGAGCCTATGATCAGCAGAGTTTATCACCTATCTATCTATCTATCTATCTATCCACCCATCCATCCATCCATCTACCTACATGTCTGTCTGTCTGTCTGTCTGTCTGTCTATCTATCTATCTATCTATCTATCTATCTATCTATCTATCTATCTATCTATCTATCTATTTATCTATCTATTCACTGACCTATCTACCTATATCTACCTACTATCTACCTACATGTCTACCTACCTACATCCATCCATCCATCCATCCATCCATCCATCCATCCATCCATCATCTATCTATCTTTCTATCTATCTATCTATCTATCTATCTATCTATCTATCTATCTATCTATCTATCTATCTATCTATCCACCCACGCACCTGCCTATCTACCTACCTACCCACCCATCCATCCATCCATCTACCTACCTAGCTACCTACTTATGTACCTACATGTTTCTCTGTCTATCTATCTATTATCTATCCACCCACCCACCCACCCACCCATCTATCATCTATCTATCTATCTATCTATCTATCTATCTATCTATCTATCTATCTATCTATCTATCTATCTCTATTCACTGACTTATCTATGTACTTACCTACCAATGTACCTACCTACATCTATCTATCCACCCACACACCTACCTACAGTACCTATATCTACCTACCTACCCACCCATCCATCCATCCATCCACCGACCTACCAACTACCTACTTATGTATCTACATGTCTGTCTGTCTATCTACATGTCTGTCTGTCTGTCTACCTATCTATATCTACCGACCGACCTACCGATCTATCTACCTACATGTCTATGCATTTACCTACATATGTAGCTACCTATCTATCCACCCACCCACCCACCCACCTACCTACCTATATCTACCTACCTACCTATCTATGTACCTACATGTCTATGTACCTATCCACCTACCTACCTATCTACCTGCATGTCTATGTACGTACCTATGTACCTACCTAAATATGTACCTACCTACATATCTGTCCTATGTACCTACCCACCCAGCTACCTATCTATCATGCCGCCCATCAGTCCTGCAAGATGACTCTTGGTAGCTAACATTTTGCCGTACATAAAGACCTCGTCCTTGACAATTGGGCCCAGCATTTCTGTTGCTAAGAGAGACCTGTGTGAAGTGAGTTTTTGCCCCATTGTTTGAAGCCCACAAGCCACAATGGGGCCCTCTGGGCCTGGATGACCTCCTTCTTTCCTCTGTTTGCATTCTGGGAGGGGGTGAACCCAGCCAAGGCTGCTTAAGGGAAGGAGAGGCAGAGGGAGACAATGATTTGGAGATAAAAGGAGCGCAGAGGGTCTCGTGAAATCCCTTCCCTGTGGCTGAACTGCAGCCATCAAGGCTGATTCCGGTGCAGCGTCCTACGCCCCTTAGGCCTCTCCCCCCTTCGCCTGCTCTGCTCTGTCTTGACAATTCAATCAGGGCAGCAGATCATCCTGACAGGCCTCCCGTATTAAGCTTCGATTTATTATAGATGCCCATTTGGGGAAACGGGCAGCAGGATTCCTCCTACGGAGAGGGAGGGAGGGAGGGAGGGGATAAGAGGAAGGGTGGGTGGGATTTCCTGCCTAGCGTTGTCTTTATTTATTGACCATTCCATTTGCAGAGCTGGCCGGTCTCAATCCAAGGACCTGGGCAGCTGTACAAATGGAATGAATGAATGATGCTTCCTTTAAGAAGTCTGTAATCCAATCAGGGAAGGAGGGAGAGAAGGAAGGAGAGAGACAGAAAGGGAGAAGGGGGGATGGGAGGGAAAGAAGGAAGGAAGGGAAGAAGGAAGGGAAGGAAGGAGACCGGAGAGAGCAGAATGGAGGAAGAGAGGGAAGAAGGGAAGGAAGGAGGAAAGGAAGGAGAGAGGGGAGAGACAGGAAGGGAGAAGGGGATGGGAGGGAAAGAAAGAAGGAAGGAAGGAGACTGGAGAGAGCAGAATGGAGGAAGAGAGGGAAGAAGGGAAGGAAGGAAGGAAGGAGGAAAGGAAGGAGAGAGGGGAGAGACAGGAAGGGAGAAGGGGGCGCGAGGGAAAGAAGGAAAAAGGAGACAGCAGAGAGCAGAATGGAGGAAGAGAGGAAGAAGGGAAGGAAGCAGCCGGCAGGCCCGGAAGGAAGAGAGACAGACAGGAAGGTCGCCGTGGTCATGTCTGTCCCTCCTTCCTTCCTGTCGCCATTGCTCTTTCCGCCATGATGCCGCCTGCCTCCTATCCTTCCTTCCGTGCCTGGTCGTCCCTCCTCTCCTCTGGTCGCTGCCCCTTCCGTGCTCCGGGTTTCATTCTTTCCCGCCCGCCTGCCGGCACTTCTGCCAGGCGCGCCTCCGCCATGGTCCCCTCGTGCCTCCTTGCTCTTACGTCCGACCGGCTCCCTTCCTTCTCGTCTTTTCTCTCCCGTCCTTTCCCTATTTTCATGCTTGTCCCCCGGCATTGCCGTGGCTCCATGCTCTCGCCCCATTCGTGCCTTCTCTTGCCTCCGTTCCGGTGCCTCACCTGCGGCTCCCGTTCCGGCGCGCGTGTCGCTACCTTCCGTGCTCCGGTTTTCATGCTTTCCCTCCTCCTTCCTTCGCCATTCGCTCGCCATCCTTCTCCCTCTTGTCCTCCTTTCCTTCCGCCTTCCTTCGCCCTTCCGGCGCTCGTTTCCGCCCCCTGTCGCCTTTGTCAGTGCTTTCCCGCCTTCTTCGTCCATTAGCTACCTCCTCCTTCCTTCCCTCTTTCCCCTTTCCTTCCTTCTTCCCTTCCCTCTCTCTTTCCTCTCCCCCCCTCCTTCTCCAGTCTTTCCTTCTTTCCCTGTCCCTTCCTTCCCTTCTCCTTCTCCCTTCCTCTCCCCCATCTCTCCTTCTTGTCCTCCTCCTCTCTCCTTCCTTCCTCCTTCTTCCCTTCTTCCCTCCTTCTGCTCTCTCCAGTCTCCTTCCTTCCTTCTTTCCCTCCCATCCCCCCTTCTCCCTTCCTGTCTCTCCCCTCTCTCCTTCCTTTCCTCCTTCCTTCCTTCCTTCCCTTCTTCCCTCTCTTCCTCCATTCTGCTCTCCGTCTGTCCTTCCTTCCCTCTTCTTTCCCTCCCATCCCCCTCTTCTCCCGTTCCTGTGCTCTCCGCTCTCTCCTTCCTTTCCTCTTCCTTCCTTCCTTCCCTTCTTCCCTCTCTTCCTCCATTCTGCTCTCTCCAGTCCTTCCTATCCTTCCTGGTCCTCCGTTACTCGCGTGTCTTTGCGTTGCTGCCCCTGCCCCCGCCCCCCAATAAGCCCCACTCCGGACAACAAAATATCCCAAATCTGCGATGTGATGAATGTGAGTGCAGTCACCCAAACCACCCCCCCATCCCCCTATCCACCCCATCACCGTCCCACCCCTAATGGGAAGGGATGGAAGGATGTAGAGAACAATGTCCTCCCTCTGACTTCAGCTCTTCAAGGACCCTATCTGTCACTCTTATCACCCACCTAACAGACATCTGTGATTGAGGGCCTGGACAAAATGAGCATCTTGGTGAACTCCACAGGAATCAACAGCTGGCGGAAACCCTCACCTGCCTCCTCCCAGCTGTTGACATTCGGTCAATATTATCAAACACCCAGATGAAACATTATCGTTAGCAGATCTCAGATTGGGTCCATCTGACTAATTGTTCGATTTACAATTGTTTCCCTCAAGGCAGGGATTTACGGTCTTGGCCCCTTTAAGAGGGGTGGACTTCAACTCCCAGAATTCCCTAACCAGCATCCTGGTTGAGGAATTCTGGGGAGTTTGAAATTTGACTAGGGAATTCTGGGAGTTGAAGTCCACATGTCTTAAAGCTTGCTAGTTGGGGGATTCTGGGAATTGAAGTCCACATGTCTTAAAGCTTGCTAGTTGGGGGATTCTGGGAATTGAAGTCCACATGTCTTAAAGCTTGCTAGTTGGGGGATTCTGGGAGTTGAAGTCCACATGTCTTAAAGCTTGCTAGTTGGGGGATTCTGGGAATTGAAGTCCACATGTCTTAAAGCTTGCTAGTTGGGGGATTCTGGGAATTGAAGTCCACATGTCTTAAAGCTTGCTAGTTGGGGGATTCTGGGAGTTGAAGTCCGCATGTCTTAAAGCTTGCTAGTTGGGGGATTCTGGGAGTTGAAGTCCACATGTCTTAAAGCTTGCTAGTTGGGGGATTCTGGGAATTGAAGTCCACATATCTTAAAGCTGGGTAAAGAGAGAGGGACTCACTGGGCCAAAGTCACCCAGTTGCCTTTCATGGTTAAGTCATAACTAAAATTCATTTCTCATGTATAACGAAGAACTAGAATTCACCATCCCCTGGCGAATGGCCCAAAGTCACCCAGCTAGCTTTCATGGCTAAGGCAGGACTAGACCTCCCAATCTCCTGGCAATCGGCCCAAAGTCATCTAATTGACTTTCATGCTTAAGTCATAACTAGAATTCACCTGTTATGGTGAGAACTCACCATCTCCTGGTTTCAGCCTAACCACTAAACCAAATTATTATTATTATTTAACTATCTCATCGTTCTTCCTTCTCCTTCCTAAAAGGAGGACACTCCCCCCACACGCCAAACCTTCTTTGATGTCTCTTCCCAGCCCCCCACCAGACAGCGGGGGGGGGGGGGAATCCTCCTTTTCCCACAACGGCTCCGGCCTCCCCAGGCAGCCCTTGGTTACCTACAATCAGCCAGGAACCATGCTATCCGTCTTTGTAAAAAACCTTAGGGGGATGCTGGTTGCAGAAGAAGCTATAAAAAAGACCTCAATTTTAGCCTTGATTAATCGAGAGCAGCTGGGCCGGGAGTGGCATTCCCTCCTCGCTCCAGGGGAAGGATACTGTAAAATCTCCATTCCCTCCCATTCCAGGGGAAGGATGCTGCAAAATCTCCATTCCCTCCCATTCCAGGGGAAGGATGCTGCAAAATCTCCATTCCCTCCCCACTCCAGGGGAAAGGATGCTGCAAAATCCCCATTCCCTCACCACTCCAGAGGAAGGATGCTGCAAAATCCCCATTCCCTCCCCACTCCAGGGGAAGGATGCTGAAAATCCCCATTCCCTCCCCACTCCAGGGGAAGGATGCTGCAAAATCCCCACTCCAGAGGAAGGATGCTGCAAAATCTCCATTCCCTCCCCACTCCAGGGGAAAGGATGCTGCAAAATCCCCATTCCCTCCCCACTCCAGGGGAAGGATGCTGAAAATCCCCATTCCCTCCCCACTCCAGGGGAAGGATGCTGCAAAATCCCCATTCCCTCCCCACTCCAGGGGGAAGGATACTGCAAAATCTCCATTCCCTCCCATTCCAGGGGAAGGATGCTGCAAAATCTCCATTCCTTCCCCACTCCAGGGGAAGGATACTGCAAAATCTCCATTCCCTCCCATTCCAGGGGGAAGGATGCTGAAAATCCCCATTCCCTCCACACTCCAGGGGAAAGGATGCTGCAAAATCCCCATTCCCTCACCACTCCAGAGGAAGGATGCTGCAAAATCCCCATTCCCTCCCCACTCCAGGGGAAGGATGCTGCAAAATCCCCACTCCAGAGGAAGGATGCTGCAAAATCTCCATTCCCTCCCCACTCCAGGGGAAAGGATGCTGCAAAATCCCCATTCCCTCCCCACTCCAGGGGAAGGATGCTGAAAATCCCCATTCCCTCCCCACTCCAGGGGAAGGATGCTGCAAAATCCCCATTCCCTCCCCACTCCAGGGGGAAGGATACTGCAAAATCTCCATTCCCTCCCATTCCAGGGGAAGGATGCTGCAAAATCTCCATTCCTTCCCCACTCCAGGGGAAGGATACTGCAAAATCTCCATTCCCTCCCATTCCAGGGGGAAGGATGCTGAAAATCCCCATTCCCTCCACACTCCAGGGGAAAGGATGCTGCAAAATCCCCATTCCCTCACCACTCCAGAGGAAGGATGCTGCAAAATCCCCATTCCCTCCCCACTCCAGGGGGAAGGATACTGCAAAATCTCCATTCCCTCCCATTCCAGGGGAAGGATGCTGCAAAATCTCCATTCCTTCCCCACTCCAGGGGAAGGATGCTGAAAATCCCCATTTCCTCCCCACTCCAGGGGAAGGATACTGTAAAATCCCAATTTCCTCCCCACTCTTGGGCCAGCCAGTGGTGGAATTTGCCAGTTCTCTGAACTGCTTAAACTTTCCGCTACCGATTCTCCAGAACCTGTCAGAACCTGCTGGATTTCACCCCTGTGTGTAACCCCTTTAAAAATGATATTTCTGTGTCACCAGATTCCAGGAACATACCACCACATGTGGTGGAGGTATAAGATAGCAAGGAATTACTGGGTGAACATTCATAATTGGTTAGAAATGATAACTGAGCAACATATTGAGTTTAAACCAGAAACATGCCTTTTAGGTATGCTGTGGGAAATTTATGGCAAAGCAAGCATATATTTAGTGTTACATATATTCATGGCAGCAAGAATCACATATGCTAAATATTGGAATAATGCAAACACCCCATCAGACGACAATATAATTAGGAAAATCTGGGACTGTGCTGAAATGGATAAATTAGCCTTAAAAGTTAAAGATAAAGGAGACTCGACATATCATAGGACATGGAGTAAATTGTATGAATGGATAGAGCACAAGAGGTAGAAATGAGAGGGAGGTTGATGAATGCCAATAACTGTTAGTATGGAAAATAAAAATGCTATACTGTAGAATTATGGCTATAATACGGAAAAATTGTGAATAGGCTAATGTAAGTAGAAATGTAGTTAAAGCTCATTTTCTTTTCTCTTGTTTTACCATTGTTTGTATTATTATAATTACTGTAAATATATTACTGTTATAGTTATTAGCTTGTTAAGTATGTTAAGATTTGCTATTGATTTTTCTTTGGCTTTGCTTTATTTGTAATTGTTACCCTGTCTTTTCAGAAATTGATATTTAAGAAGAAAGCGTGCATTGTTTGGGCTCTTGAGTGACTTTCCAGCTCAATAAATATCAACAGAATAACGGAGTTGGAAGGGGCCTTGGAGATCATCTAGTCCAACCCCCTGTTCAAGCAGAAGATGCTGCACCATTTCAGCCAAACGGCTGTCCAGTCTCTTCTTAAAAGCCTCCCAGTGTTGGAGCATTCACAACTTCTGGTGGCAAGTTGTTCCGCTGGTTAATTGTTTTCAACGTTAAGAAATTTCTCCTTAGTTCTAGGTTGGATCTCTCTTTGATTCGTTTCCATGCATTGCTTCTGGCTCTGCTTTGGCGAATAGGTTGAACGTAGAATAACAGAGTGGGAAGGGACCTTGGGGTCATCTAGTCCACCCCACTGCTCAAGCAGGAGACCCTCTACCATTTCAGACAAGTGGTTGTCCAACCTCTTCTTTAAAACTTTCAGTGTTGGAGCATTAACAACTTCTGGTGGCAAGCTGTTCCACTGGTTAATTGTCCTCACTGGCAGGGAATTTCTCCTTAGTTCTAGGTTGCTTCTCCCCTTGATTAGTTTCCATCCGTTGTTTGGGAGAAAGAGGAGGAGAAGGATGGGAGGAGGAAGAGAGGAAGAGGAGGAGCATGGGAGAAAGAGGAGGAGAAGGATGGGATGAGGAGAAGGAAGAGGAGAGGAGAAGGGGAGAAGAGGGAGGGGAGAATGGGAGGAGGAGGAGAAGGATGGGAGGAGGAAGAGGAAAAGTAAAAGGAGGAGCATGGGGGTGAGGGGGAGGAGGAGGAGAAGGATGGGAGGAGGAGGAGGAAGAGGAGGAGGTAGAGGAGAATGGGAGGAGGAGGAGGAGAAGGAGAAGGATGGGAGGAGAGGTGGAGCATGGAAGGAGAAGGAGGAGGAGAAGCAAAAGGAGGAGGAGGAGCATGAGAGGAGGAGGAGGAGGATGGGACGATGAGGAGAACGTAGAAAAGAATGGGAGGAGAAGGATGGGAGAAGAGGAGGAGGAGGGGAGGAGGAGAAGGTGGAAGAGAATGGGAGGAGGAGGAGGAGGAGGAGGTGGAGGAGGAGGAGGAAGAGGAGGATGGGAGAAGCAAGAGGAGGAGGAGGAGGAGGAGGATAGGACTCTCATGGATGAGAAAGCCATCAGCCCTGCAAACGGATTCCCATCTCTCCCAACGTTGATGGCCAATTCCAACCTTGCCAGATGCCGGTTGTGTAAATTTAAGGCTGAAATTGTAGATTATCTCATTAACGGCTGTAGTAAAATCGCTCAGAGAGAGCATAAACCAGGCCTCCATCGGGTTGCAAAAACTGCCCGTTGGAATTTACGTGTAGGAAATTCAGCTTTATTGCCGGCCAAACCCCCACCCCACCCCCCGGCGACCATATGCCTCTGGTTCACTTCCTTATTTTGCAAACGGAGAGGCTCGACATTAAGTGAGATTTCAAGATTCCGCTAAGCGAGGCGCTTAGAACGTTTATAATCCAGGCCTACTCGAAGAGGTTTGGACTTCAACTCCCAGAATTCCCCAGCCAGCACAGCTGGATTTTTCCTCCCCCTATGCAGGTAGTCCTTGACTTACAACCCTTCATTTAGTGTCCATTCAACGCTAACAATGGTACTGAAAAAAAAGCACTTAGGACTGTGTTTCACACTTACAACCGCTGTGGGGGGAAAAAATCAGGCTTGACTCACTTAACAATCACCTTGTTGTGGTCATAACTCAAGGACTACTCATACTATCCGCTTTTTCTGCATTCATGTCTTGGTTTTCGGCACTGAATGTGTTCCGGGCCTTTGCCCCATTTGACCACCATTCTCGCCCCCCAGGTGTTAAGCGAATCGCCGAAGTTGTTAAATGAGTCACACTGTCGTTAAATGAATTGAGCTTTCCCCCTTGACTTCGCTTGTCAGACAGTCGTAAAAGCAGATCACGTGACTTCTGTCATAAATAGGAGTCAGTGGCCAAGCGTCAAAATTTTGATCACAGGGATCCGGCAACAGTCATAAGTGTGAAGAACGGTCCTGTCGCTTTTTCCAGTGCCGTCATAACTCCACATGGTCACTAAGTGAAAACTGTTGTAAGTGGAGGATCACTGTCTTTTAAGTTTTCCAAAAAAGAAAAACGAGAAGCGATCTGTTGCTCATCTGTTCCCACTTTGTAACTGTGTAAGTCCTCGACTTATGACCATCACTGAGCCCCAAATTTCCGTTGTTAAGCGAAACATTGTTCCATGCCTTTGCCCCATTTGACGACCGTTCTCACCCCAGCATTTAAGCAAATCACCACAGTTGTTAAACAAGTCACATGGTCATTAAGTGAATCGGGCTTTCCCCCCTTGAGTTTGCTCATAAGACGGTCATAAAAGAAGATCACGTGACTCGCCCTACCCCAGGGCACAGCAACTGTCGTAAATAGGAGTCAGTGGCCATCTGATTTTTGAACACCTGGCCACGGGGAATGTGGCAATGGTCGTAATTCTGAGGAACGATCGCTTTTTTCGGTGCCGTCGTAACTCGGGGACCACTTCCTTTCAAGTTTTCCGAAAAAGAAAATCAAGAAGCCATCTTTTGCCCATCTCTTCCCACTTTGTAACTACAGCTAGTCCTTGACTTATGACCATCACTGAGCCCAAAATTTCCGGTCGTAAAAGCGGACGATGTGAAGCTCCCGGGGCACAGCAACCGTTGTAAATCGGAATCAGTTGCCCACTGAATTTTGATCACAGGGACACGGCAACGGTTGTAAGTGTGAGGAACGCTCCTAAGCCGATTTTTTTCAGTGCCGCTGTAATGCCGAACAGTCGCTAAGTGAATTGTTGTAAGTGGAGGACTACCGTCTGGAGTTTTCCCCAAAAGAAAAACTGATCCGCCATCTTTTGTCCATCTCTTCCCCCTTCCAAGCTGAACGCACAAAATTTGTGCACAAATATATATATCTCCGTCTTATCTATTTGCCAAGGCGTCCTATTTTTTTAAAATCTCTAATTTAATAACAAAAGAAAAACGGAGGGAGCAATATTTTCATTTACGAGATGCTCGGAACGCCGCTACCTGCCTTGCATTTCCTCTCTTTTCTAATTCTTTTATTCGGAGAAAATGCGGCTTAAAATATGCACTTATTTAACTTCTCTTTTTCCCCCCCCCTGCTTATTTTTATTTGTTCTTGTCCGAGATGTATTTTTAATTTGCATACTTAATGCAAAAGCCACTTGCCTTTTTTTTTAATCTCAGAAGAGAGGAAAGAAAAGAATATCGAGTGGAAACGCACGTAGGGCCTGTTTACAATACAAGACAATAGCAGAGTTGGAAGGGACCTTGGAGGTCTTCTAGTCCAACCCCCTGCCTAGGCAGGAAATCCTGTACCGTTTCAGACAAATGGCTATCCAACATCTTCTTAAAGACTTCCAGTGTTGGGGCATTCACAACTTCTGGAGGCAACTTCTGTTCCCCTGATTAATTGTCCTCATTGTCAGGAAATTTCTCCTCAGTTCTAAGTTGCTTCTCTCCTTGATTAGTTTCCACCCATTGCTTCTTGTTCTACCCTCAGGTGCCTTGGAGAATAGTTGGACTCCCTCTTCTTTGGGGCAGTCCCTGAGATATCGGAAGACTGCTATCATGTCTCCCCTAGTCCTTCTTTCCATTAAACTAGACATACCCAGTTCCTGCAACCGTTCTTCAAATGTTTTAGCCTCCAGTCCCCTAATCCTCTTTGTTGCTCTTCTCTGCACTCTTTCCAGAGTCTCCACATCTTTTTTACATCGTGGCGACCAAAACTGAATGCAGTATTCCAAGTGTGGTCTTACCAAGGCCTTGTAAAGTGAGATTAACACTTCACGTGATCTTGATTCTCTCTCTCTGTTGATGCAGCCTAGAACTGTGTTGGCTTTTTTGGCAGCTGCTGCATACCTTGCTTTTTATGTCAATGGCTGTAGCATACTTTACCCCCGACAAATTGTGTCTTCACAACACAACCATGGGCTAGAGACATTACGTGATCCTCGATCTACGACCACAACGGGGGCCAACATTCCCGTTGCTAAGTGAGGCAATTGGTTAAGGGAGTTTTGCCCCGTTTTGCCCCTTTCTTGCCGCAGCGCAGTTCTTAAGCAAGTCACGGCAGTTGATAATTGTTGTAAGTCGAGGACTACCTGTATACTCATATCAGAGCCCTGGTGAGAAATACATTTCTAAATTAGACTTGCTTTCTTTAACAATACCAAAATATGGAGGAAGGGAAGGAATATTCCAGAAGACAAAAACTCCCTCTAAGCCTCTAGATATCTACAGGTGGCCCTTGATTTACGTACATTTGTTAAGCGACGGTCCCAAGTTATAACGTCGTTGAAAAAAGTTGGCAGAAAATCAACTTGGCATAATATGGGGTCCAGATTCTTATTTTAATGCAAAAGGGTCTTAAAATCATCCTCTTTTAATGATCCCCTTGCGGGGTGGAGTTCGGTCAACTGAAATGGAGCTTAGTGTTTATGGCCAGATGCCCTTCCTGTCGCCGATGAGGAGGGTTTTTTTTCCCCAGCAGATATATTCACATTGTGCCTGGAAGGGCCTTAAAACAAAGGTATAAAATTGAAACCAGAGGATTTTCGGATAGGACGACAGGAGGAGGAACTTGGAAAAGAATCTGGAACTTGGTCTTTGGATGGGCTGACTGCAGGCGGAATTCCTGATCGAAAGACGTTAATCCTCACAATAATACAATACAATACAATACAATACAATACAATACAATACAATACAATACAATACAATACAATACAATACAATACAATAATACAATACAATACAATACAATACAATAATACAATACAATACAATACAATAGTAGAGTTGGAAGGGACCTTGGAGGTCTTCTAGTCCAACCCCCTGCCTAAGCAGGAAACCCTATACCGTTCCAGACAAATGGCTATCCAACATCTTCTTAAAGACTTCCAGTGTTGGGGCATTCACAACTTCTGGAGGCAAGGAGTTCCACTGATTAATTGTTCTGACTGCCAGGAAGTTTCTCCTCAGTTCTAAGTTGCTTCTCTCCTTGATTAGTTTTCATCCATTGCTTCTTGTTCTGCCCTCAGGTGCCTTGGAGAATAGTTTGACTCCCTCTTCTTTGTGGCAACCCCTGAGATATTGGAACACTGCCATCATGTCTCCCTTAGTCCTTTTTTTCATTAAACTAGACATACCCAGTTCCTGCAACCGTTCTTCATATGTTTTAGTCTCCAGTCCCCTCGTCATCTTGGTTGCTCTTCTCTGCACTCTTTCTAGAGTCTCTGCATCTTTTCTACATCGTGGCGACCAGAACTGAATGCCGTATTCCAATGGAAGAAGGTGGGGGGGGGGATTTGACGAGGCTTCAGGGATGGCCAAATTGACCTGTTTTATTAATCAAAAAAAAAAAAAAAGGAAACCGTTTCCAGACTTGGAGCTCGAGACAGAAAAAATATATATGAGATTTTGATGTTGGGATTTGCTACAGGTAGTTCTTGGCTCTCAGAGCTTCTATTCAGCAGCTTCGGACTGGGCCCTCCCTCCCCGGTTAGAAACATGATGTGATCCCCGACCTACGACCATAACGTGGGCCAACACTCCCCTTGCTAAGCGAGACATTGATTAAGGGAGTTTTGCCCTGTTTTGCGACTTTTCTTGCCACGATTGTTTAAGCCAGGGGTGTCCAAACGTGGCACCTTTAAGACTTGTGGACTTCAACTCCCAGAATTCCCCAGCCTGGGGAATTCTGGGAGTTGAAGTCCACAAGTCTTAAAGTTCCCAAGTTTGGACACTCCTGGTTTAAGCGAATCACCGCAGTTGATAAGTGAGCAACACGGTTGTTAAGTGAATCCGTGGATTCACCCATGGACTCGACGCGTCGGAAGGTCGCAAGAGGGGATCACGTGACCCCGGGATACTGCGACTGTCGTAAATATGAGGCAGCGGCCCGAGTGTTCTGAATGTTGATCCTAACGCCATGGGGACGCTGCAACACTGTAAAGTGGTCGTAAGGCACTCTTTTCAGTGTTTTTGTAACTTTGAACGGTCACTAAGTGAACTTTTTGTAAGTCGAGGACTACTTGTATGGATTCAAGGCTCTCAAAAGCAACCCTACTCTGGGTCAGAGTAATGCCGTGTGGCCAGGATATTTTTGCAAGTTTATTTGCTTTTACGAAGCAAGTTTCTAGTCCTCAGGTTTTTTTTGACGACATTAACAGTCGAGTCATTGGAATCCTTCTGGCATAATTTAACAGTTCTCAAGAAGCCCGGCTAAAGAGCTGTAGTATTGTCTTGGGTAAGGGACGTGGTGGCTCAGAGGCTAAGATGCTGAGCTTATCGATCAGAAAGGTTGGCAGTTTGGCGGTTCGAATCCCAAGCACCGCATAATGGAGTGAGCTCCTGTTACTCATCCCAGCTTCTGCCAACCTAGCAGTTCGAAAGCATGTAAAAAATGCAAGTAGAAAAATAGGAACCACCTTTGGTGGGAAGGGAACAGCGTTCCATGCGCCTTCGGTGTTGAGTCATGCCGGCCACATAACCACAGAGACGTCTTCGGACAGTCCTTTGGCTTTGGAACAGAGATGATCACCTCCCCCTAGAGTCAGGAACGACTAGCACATGTGTGCGAGGAGAACCTTTACCCTTACCTAACAATCACTTCACAAACTCTTGACACAACATTATTGTCTCGGTTAGAATGTCCATCTTGCTTAAAAAAAAAAAAAAAACAACCCTCCAGTGTGGGTTATGTTGGCATAATTGACCTGGTGTTGAGTGGAGACTTCAACATTTCCCCCTCTCATTTCAGACCCAAACCTACACTACTATCCCAGTAGCTACAAGTAGTCCTTGACTTACAAAGGGTTGCTTAGCGACCATTCAAAGTTAATACAGACACACCCACACACCCGAAAAAGCTACTTACAAGTTCTGACTTCTAAGTTCTGACATCTTCTCACCCATCATGCTCAAAAGCTAGTGGATACTTTTGGTTTCCACAAAAATTGTCTATATGGCAGGGGTGTCCAAACTTGGCAACTTTAAGACTTGTGGACTTCAACTCCCAGAATTCCCCAGCCAGCATATGGTCTCTGAGCCTGGTTGGTTTCTTGCAGACGTTTCATGACCCAACTAAGGGACAGCATCAGTGCTAGAAGGGAGTGAGGTTTCCGCCCTATTTGTATACATATGACTTACCCTCTCAGTGTTGGTGGGAATGTCCTTGGCACAGTAGTTCCTTGATTGGGGCATTGTTTTCCGCTTGATTGTTTGTCTGGTATCAATCCTCGCTTATCTGTATTCATATTGCTGGCAATAAGGTGTGTGGTGTTTTTACCCTTTCGATTGTCTCTTCTGAATGGTATGTAGACATGATTTATTCCATAAGTGCAAAGAGGAGATGCTCATTTTGCACAGAAATTTGCACCTGAAGTTTTCTGACCCTATGGAAAGCTATGAGCAACCAGTTTTTTCTGGGAGTTGAAGTCCACACATCTTAAAACTTGATGGCTGAGGAATTCTGGGAGTTGGTCCAATTTTACTGATTGGGGAATTCTGGGAGTTGAAGTCCACACATCTTAAAACTTGCTGGCTGATGAATTCTGGGAGTTGAAGTCCAAGCTTGCTGATTGGGGAATTCTGGGAGTTGAAGTCCAATTTTACTGATTGGGGAATTCTGGGAGCTGAAGTCCACATATCTTAAAACTTGGTGGCTGAGGAATTCTGGGAGTTGAAGTCCAATTTTACTGATTGGGGAATTCTGGGAGTTGAAGTCCACATATCTTAAAACTTACTGGCTGAGGAATTCTGGGAGTTGAAGTCCAATTTTACTGATTGGGGAATTCTGGGAGTTGAAGTCCACACCTTAAAACTTGGTGGCTGAGGAATTCTGGGAGTTGAAGTCCAATTTTACTGATTGGGGAATTCTGGGAGTTGAAGTCCACACATCTTAGAACTTGGTGGCTGAGGAATTCTGGGAGTTGAAGTCCAATTTTACTGATTGGGGAATTCTGGGAGTTGAAGTCCACACCTTAAAACTTGCTGGCTGATGAATTCTGGGAGTTGAAGTCCAATTTTACTGATTGGGGAATTCTGGGAGTTGAAGTCCACACATCTTAGAACTTGGTGGCTGAGGAATTCTGGGAGCTGAAGTCCAATTTTACTGATTGGGGAATTCTGGGAGTTGAAGTCCACGCATCTTAAAACTTGGTGGCTGAGGAATTCTGGGAGTTGAAGTCCACCTACGTTAAATTAGCCAAGGTTGAGAAACACCGGCATAGCTGTTCCCTGTCGATCTCACAACAATCCCTGTTGTAGATCCCCCTGCCAGATCCTCCTAGGACAGTGGTGGGCAACCCGCGACTCGGGAGCCACATGCGGCTCTTTACACCCTTTAATGCGGCTCTTCTGTGTGCCAGGTGCCCGCTCCCCTCCCTCCTCTTGGGCTTCGGAGGGAAGCTTCTGCAAAAGCCCGGGCGAGTGACAACCAATTTTGGTCCTATGACTGCAGAATGCTGCAAAATACCATAAATGCAGGCCAGTTGTTGAGTGTTTCAAATGTGATTGGAACACTCAACAAGGTGACCACAGTGTGTGTGTGTGTGTGAGTGAGAAAGACAGACAGAGAGAGGAACAGAGAGAGGGAGTGAGGGAGGGAATCAGAGAGAGACTGACAGACAGACAGACACACACACACACAGACAGAGAGAGACAGAGAGGGGGAGGGAGGGAGAGAAAGATAGACAGAGAGAGAGAGACACACACAGAGTGAGTGATTAAGTGAATGAGTGAGAGACAGACACACCCACATACACAGAGTGACAGAGAGAGAGGAAGGGAGGGGAGAGAGACAGAGGGAGAGACAGAGACAGACACACACACACACAGAGTGAGTGAGAGACAGACACACACACACACACACAGAGTGACAGAGATGGGGGAGGGAGGGACAGAGAGACAAAGAGCCAGAGAGAGAGAGAGAAAGAAAAAGAAAAAAAGAAAGAAAGTGGGAGAGAGAGATGAAATTAAAAACAACAACATACAAACCTGACTTACTCAAACTATCCAAGGAAATGCAAGGCCAATGTTCACATTAGTGGTTGTGACTTTGTCAGTCAATGTCAGGATGTAATTTTCTCTACATTGTAAGGCAAATTTTACGGAATTTAACGTTATCGATAAATAATATCGTTCTAAAGTTTTTGTTTTATTAGTTGTGTTATTTGTATCCTCCCGACCTATGTGGATACTTGCATGCAGAATATTCTCAATAAAAACTTATTGAAACTAAAAACAGTGTACCATCCTATGTATTTTCGGTTTTAAAAATGTGGCTCTCAAAGTAAATTTCAATCGTGGTTTTGGCGAGATTTGGCTCAGTTGAAAAAAAAGGTTGCCCACCACTGTCCTAGGAGATCCCGTCAGCAATTTCCAAGGGTTTTTGGTGCCCTCCTTCCGTTCTTTCTTTCCCCCCACCTTCATCCCTCATTTGCCAGGTGTTTTTATAGTTGTTATAGCTTTCTTTGAAATAGCCCCGTTATAGCAGGAGAAGGCGTTTTGTGGGTTTTAACACTGTCGCCAATTGTGTTTATTAATGTGCGTCGTTGTTCTTCCTGTTTGTTGGGCCTCTGTTTTCCAATTTTTGCAGAGCCTTGTAATTAGCCCAAAGGGGGCTGGTTATTGTGCAGATGAGAAATAATAATAATATCAGTGGTAATTTAAATAATATAAGCCTGAATTTATTAGAGGCTTAGTCCATTGAGACACCGGGTTTCTGGAAAATAATTTCTACGAATTTCTAACACAATTAAAATAGAGATTATTTCCATTCTCTCTCTCTCTTCCACCACCCCCACTTCTTTTCTTCCTTTTCCTTTTCCTTCTTTCCTTCTTTCCTCTGTTTTTCTTCCTTCTTTTCTGTTTCTTTCTCTTTCTATCTTATTTTCTCTTTCTCTCTTTTTTGTCCTTTTTATCTTTTACTTGTCTCTCTCCACTCTCTTTTTCTTTCTTTCTTTTTACTTCTCTCTTTCTCTTCCTTTCACAGTTTAGTTTTGTTTCTCTTTCTTTCCCTTTCTTTCTCTCTGTTGTCATTCCTCTTTCTCTTTTACTATCTCTCCTTTCTTTCTTTCTTTCTTTCTTTCCTTCTCTCCTTCTTCTCTCTCTCTCCTTTTCTTCCTTCCTTTCTGTTTCTTTTTCTTTCTTTCTTTATCTTTCTACCTATTTTTCTCTTTCTCTCTTTTTTGTCCTTCCTTTTTCTCTTTTACTTTCTCTCCCTTCTCTTTTTCTTTCTCTTTACTTCTCTCTTTCTCTTCCTTTCTAGGTTTCTTTTTCTTTCTCTCTCTTTCTCTTTCTTTCTCTCTTTCTGTTGTTATTCCTCTTTCTCTTATACTATCTCTCCTTTCTTTCTTTCTTTCTTTCTTTCTTTCTTTCTTTCTTTCTTTCTTTCTTTCCTTCCTTCCTTCTTCCCTCCCTCCTTTTGTCAGTGGTGTTGTAACTTTGGACAGTTACTAAACAAATGGTTGTAAGCACAGGTAGGTTTCACTGTTTCACATCTTGTTACCACCCCGGTTTGCCCCGCACACGCCCGCTCACTTCCCCTTCCACACATGTGCTTTGCTCACATGCCTGCCTTCCACACATGCACCCAGCCTCAAAAATGTGCCTAAATAGGACAGCATAGAGCTGGGGTGTGTCCACTGATGAGTTCCACTACTGATTCGGGCGAACAAGTCCGAACCGGCTGAATGCCTCCTCTGGTTGCAAGTCAAGGACTTCCTTCCTTCCTTCCTTCTTTCTTTCCTCCCTCTCTCCCTTCTTCCTCCCTTCCTTTCCTTACTTCCTTCTTAAGACCTTCCTTCCTTCCATCCATCCATCCATCCCTCCCTCCATTCAGTTGTTAGCCTTTGGGGGAGTTTTCTGAAGTCCAGGCAGCCTCCCCAGGCCTTTGGCAGGAGGTTTGCTTGAAGAGAGGGAGGGAAGGAAGGAAGGAAGGAAGGAAGGAAGGAAGGAAGGAAGGAAAAAGAGGGAGGGAGGGAGGGAGGAAGGAAAAAGAGAGAGATGGGAGAGAGAGAGGGAAGGAAGGGAGGAAGGAAAAAGGGAGGGAGGGAGGAAGAAGAGAGATGGGAGGGAGGAAGGGAAGGAAAAAAGAAAAGAAAAAGAGGAAGGAAGGAAGGAAGAGATGGGATAGAGGGAGGGAAGCAATGAAGAAGAGGGGAGGGAGGGAAGGAAGGAAGGAAAAAGGGAGAAAGGAAGGAAGAAGAGAGATGGGAGAGAGGGAGGGAAGGAAGGAAGAAGAGAGAGATGGGAGGGAGGGAAGGAAGGAAGGAAAGAAAAAGGAGGAAGGAAGGAAAAAGAGAAAGGAAGGAAGGAAAAAGAGGGAAGCAAGGAGAGGGAGAGAATGCATCGGGCAATGTGGTATCCTTCCACTCTTTTCCTTCTTCCTTCCTTCCTTCCTTCCTTCCTCCTTTCCTTCCACCACCCACCCACCCATCCTACCCCCTCCCTCATCCTTTCTTCCCTCCCACTCCTTTCTTCCTTTCCTCTTTCCCTTCCTTTCTTCTTCTCTCTCTTTCTTCCTTCCTTCCCTCCCTCCCCTCCATCTATTCATCCATCCTTTCTACTCCCCCCTCCCTCTCCATTCCTTCCTTCTTCCCTTTCTTTCTCCCACTCCTTTCTTTCTTCCCTTTCACCACTCCTTCCTTCCCTCCCTCGATCCCTCCATCCTTTCCACCTCCCTCTCCATTCCTCTCTTCCTCTCTGCCACACCTTTCTTCCTTCCCCACTCTTCACTTTCCTTCCTTCTCCTCCCTCCCTCCCTCCTGTTATTGGGGGGCGGGGGAGCAGGAGTACCTTCCCATCCAGCCAACAGTTCCAGGACACTCCAAACTCCATCCGTCCTTCGGGATGGCTACGATGAAGCCCCTTGCCTTGTCCTCTGACATTCCCTTAAATGAATGGGAGGACGGAGGGGAAGACCTCCCCCCACTGCAAATCACTCCAGCTTTCACCTCCAGCTTAAGGGAGCAGATCCATCTTCCCCAGCCATTGATGGGCCCTGACCCCAGAGCCCCACACTGGAGGGGGGGGTAGGTTATTGCTAAAGCATTCACGCCTCTTCAAAGCTTCCCCCCTCCTCCAATTAAAAGGGGGAAGTCAGGGATCCCCTCCACCATCAAACTGCTCCATTCCAGGGGGAAGGGGGGATGAGGAAGAGGGGGAAGCTAATTTATTAAACCTTCCCCACCCCATCAAATCCACCTTTCTCGGGGTGCTGAATTCGCCTCCCCTTCTCTCCATAGCCCCCTCCCCGAGTTTTGCTTCCATTGGGTGGGCTCAGAGCAGACTCCTTCCCTCTTCTCTTATGACCTTGGCTCCGCTATAAAATTAATTTAAGATGGGGAGGGGGAGGGGGAGGGGGAGAAGAGAACGGGCGGCCCTGGCGGGGAAAAGAAGAGAAAGCAATAATAATAATAATGATAAATGATGATGATGATGATGATGATGATGATGATAATAATAATAATAATAATAATAATAATAATAATAATAATAATAATAATAATACCAGGTGATAGCAGGGTCGCCGAGAAGGAATATGAAAAAATCGCGAAATACCAGGACAAACCAGCAGTGGTAATTCCAGTGGTAATCGGCACACTGGGTGCTATTCCAAAAGCACTGGAATTACATTTAAAACAGTTAAAACTTGACAAAATCACCATCAGTCAAATGCAAAAGGCCGCACTGCTTGGATGCGCACACATATTACGAAAATACGTTACGACGTCCTAGGCCCCTGGGTGGGGCCCGACTAATAATTAATGCCAAATCCGGCGAAGCAACTGGCCGCTGTGATACAATTCTGTTGATGCAATAATAATAATAATAATAATAATAATAATAATAATAATAATAATAATAATAATAATAATAATAATAATAATAATAATAATAATAATAATAATAATACCTGACTTGAACATTCTGATTCTACAAAAAACCACCCTACCTGGAACAACTTATATCCTCTGATGCTACCTTAACAGTTCCTAGGTCCTTGGTTAGGACTTGAGCTGTTAGGCTACCAACCAGCCCCAAAGGCTGTGAATCTCACCAAAGATTGACATAATAATAATAATAATAATAATAATAATAATAATAATAATAATGATGATGATGATGATGATGATGATGATGATGATGATGATGATGATGATGATAATAATAATAATAAAGTTAAAAATTGACAAAATCACCATCAGTCAAATGCAAAAGGCTGCACTGCTTGGATCCGCACGTATATTACGAAAATACGTTACGACGTCCTAGGCCCCTGGGTGGGGCCCGACTAGTAATTAATGCCAAATCTGGCGAAACAACTGGCCGCTGTGATACAATTCTGTTGATGCAATAATAATAATAATAATAATAATAATAATAATAATAATAATAATAATAATAATAATAATAATAATAGCAGCAAACCCTCAGCCGTTTTTCCCAGCCTTTTCATTAACGATGTTGTTCATGCATAACATTCGCAGGCCCCGCAGTTTCTCAGCTTCGGTGGGAATGCTGTGCTCCCCCTCCCCGAATGATTTTCTGGCCTGCATTCCTCCACGGAGACCCTCCCCCAGGACTAGAAAGGTTCTCAAAAGGCCAAGGACCTCGGAGAGGAGAAGAGGGGAAAGGGGAGAGAAGGAAGAAAGAGGAAAGGAGAGGAAGGAGGGAAGGGATAGAAAGAGAAGGTGAGAGGGTAACGAAGTAGAAGAGGAAGAGAGGAGGAGAGGGGAAAGGAGAGAGAAGGAAGAAAGAGGAAAGGAGAGGAAGGAGGGAAGGGATAGAAAGAGAAGGAGAGAGGGTAGGAAGGGGAAGATGAGAAGAGAGGGAAGGAGGGGGAAGGAAGAAAGAGGAAAGAAAGAGGAAGAAAGAGGGAGGAGGGAAGGGATAGAAAGAGAAGGAGAGAGGGTAGGAAGTAAAAGAGGAAGAGAAGGGGAGAAGAGAGGAAAGGGGAGAGAAGGAAGAAAGAGGAAAAAAGAAGAAGGAGGGAAGGGATAGAAAAAGAAGGAGAGAGGAGTTTAGGAATTTAGGAAAAACGTGGGCTGTGCGGAAGCAGATCGGCTCACCCTTGAACTAAAAAAAATAAGGGGGAATCGGAATATTTTGAAGTTTGGAACACATTTTATTATTGGTAGAAGACAAAGACTGGAACAAACTGTAGATCATGTGATTGGATAGAAGGATAGATCATGCATTAAGTAGGCTAACAGTTACTGGATGAGATTATCCGTATCTCATGTGATTGGATGGTCACAACGACTTTGCGGTGCTGCACTGTTTTACATGTAAAAACAATACAAATAGATTTTAAAAAAAGAAAGAAAATGCCCCAGAGAGAAATTTGTCTAAGAAAGAGATGTTTTAAGTCCAGAAAAGACAGGCAGACATTCAACAGGAGCTCAGCTTCTGTTTTCCTCCTCTGGGTCATCACCCCAGCTCAGGGGCTTCTTCCAAGCCCCCCACCCAAAAGGTCTTTCTCCCCTCACCACACACCCCTTCCCAAAGTTTGGACCTCCAGCAGAAGGCCTCCATAAACACCCACCGCAACCGTCATGGGGATACGGTAGAAACGCCTGTGTCTTCAGGAAGGGCCGATTCTGCAAAAGAGACGAGAGGGCAAAAGTCACGCCTTTCCCAGGTCGCCTTCAATCCCTGTTGGGAAACGCTCGGCTCCTGGAACGGGCTTGGCTCAGGCATAGGGGTGGGCTCCTTCCTTGCCATGCTCAAGGGGAGGCATGGGGAAAGGGTGAGGGGCAGCCTGAGAAATTGTGAGGCAGGGGCTGAGGCTCAGATGCACGAAGAACCGAAGGCAGTGTTGCCCAGCCTCGATGGCTTTAAGATGGGTGGGTTTGAACTCCCAGGATTCCCCCAGTCAGTCGTGGTAGAAGAGAGTGGGGTTTGCAGAGAGGAGGAGGAGGAGGAGGAGGAGGAGGAAAACGACAACTGTGTGGGGTCCCTGTTGCTCTCTGAGCGTGGTTGTTTTCTTGCAGACATTTCATGACCCATCTAGGTAACATCATCAGTACTAGAAGGGAGTGAGGTTTATGGGGAGGGGGAGGAGCGGGAAGGAGGGGGGAAGGAGGAGGAAGAGAAGGAGGAGGACTGTGGGGTCCTTGATGCTCTCTGAGCTTGGTAGTTTTCTTGCAGACGTTTCATTACTCATCTAGGTAACATCATCAGTGCTAGAAGGGAGTGGGGTTTGCAGAGAGTAGTAATAGCGGTAGTAGAAGAAGTAGTAGTAGTAGTAGTAGTAGTAGTAGTAGGAGGAGGAGGAGGAGGAGGAGGAGGTGGTGATGGAGGACGACTGTGGGGTCCTTGTTGCTCTCTGAACTTCCTTGTTTTCTTGCAGACCTTTCATTACCCATCTAGGTAACATCATCAGTGCGAGAAAGGTGTGAGGTTTACGGATAGGAGGAGGAGATGATGGTGTTCTCTGAGCTAGGTGGTTTCCTTGCAGACATTTCATTACCAAACCAGGCAACCTCATCAGTGCCAGAAAGGAGTGAGCGGGGTTTTCTGAAGTAGCGGGGGAGGGGAGCCCATGGTCCACCTACCTGAAACTTCTCTTCCCAGCTAAGCTTCAACGATCCCACTTCCAACCACCCCAGAAGACCTTCGATCACAGGGACTAACGCCCCCAACTTCCCTTCCTCGCCTTTTGGGAAGGGAGCCGGTCAGGAAATTCTTTTACTACTGATTATTTTTTTTGCATGTGGCTTGGTCATGTGACTGGGTAGGCGTGGCCAACTTGTAAAATGTGGTGAAACTCACTTAACAACGCTCTTGCTTAACAACCAAAATTTTGGGCCCAATTGTGGTCATAAGTCCTCTTTCTTTCCTTCCTTCCTTCCTTCCTTTTTTCTTTTTCTTTCTTTCTTTTCTTTCTCTCCTTCCTTCCTTCCTTCCTTCCTTTGTTGTCTCTTTCTCCCTTCCTCTTTCTTTCTCTTTCCTTTTTCTTTCTTTTTTTTCTTTCTCTTTCTCTCCTTCCTTCCTTTCTTATCTCTCTCTTTCTCCCTTCCTCTTTCTTTCTCTTTCTCTTTCCTTCTTTTTCTTTCTCTTTCTTTCTTTCTCTTTCTCTCCTTCCTTCCTTTCTTATCTCTCTCTTTCTCCCTTCCTCTTTCTTTCTCTTTCCTTCTTTTTCTTTCTCTTTCTTTCTTTCTCTTTCTCTCCTTCCTTCCTTTCTTGTCTCTCTCTTTCTCCCTTCCTCTTTCTTTCATTCTCTTTCTCTCCTTCCTTCCTTCCTTCCTTCCTTTCTTCTCTCTCTTTCTCCCTTCCTCTTTCTTTCTCTTTCTCTTTCCTTCTTTTTCTTTCTCTTTCTTTGTCTCTCTCTTTCTCTCTCTCTTTTTTCTCTGTCTCTCCCTTCCTTCTCTCTGTCTCTTTCTGTGACTGTCTGTCTGTCTGTCTGTCTGTCTGTCTGTCTGTCTGTCTCTCTCTCTCTCTCTCTCTCTCTCACACACACACACACACACACACACACACACACACACAACCAGTAATTTTCTCTCTGGGGGAACACATTACTGACCATTTTTCCATGGGAAATTATATTTTCACAACACTTTGTCCATGGCAGTCGCGAACAAAAGACCCTTCTCTTAAAAGCCATCTCCATCTTGACTTCTGCTTTTTTGCCCGTGTCCATTGAGTAGGCAGAAATCTCTTTATTTTGGTTTCCCCGATGCCTCACAGTTTGTCAATCCGTTACCGTAATGTTCGTTTTTTTGCAAACAGCAAGATCTTTGACGATCTTTCTTGCCACGGTCGTTTAAGTGAATCGCCGCAACTCTTAAATCCATCACACGGTTGTTAAATGAATCAGGCTTTCCCGTTGATTTTGCTTGTCAGAAGTTCGCAAACAGGGACACTGTGACCGTCATAAATATGAATCAGTTGGCAAGTTTAAATCATGTGACTGTAGGGATGTTGCCATGGTTGTAAGGGTGAAAAACGGTCATAAGTCAGTTTTTTTCAGTGCCGCTGTAATTTTGAACAGTCACTAAATGAACTGTTGTAAGTCGAGGACTAGCTGTAAATGAATGTCACACTTTTCCCTAGCCAAGTACAAGAGACAAGTTAGGAATTTCTCTCCTCTCTTGATTTCATAATAAAATCTTCCAACTGACCCTAATTTTTTTTTCTTTTTGCATTGACTGAGAAACTGCTGAGACAGTTTGCTATGCTCACCTTAAGTTTTTAAATAACTTTGTGCTCCGAATAAAAGAGTTTGAGAAATGAGCAAATTAGAAGACTAATTAATTTCGTAACGGTATTGCCCTTCCTAAATAGATCTCTGTAGGACCAGTTTCTGCAGCTGGGACTCTATAGAGAGGTTGATTTACGATTCCCAGAATGCACCCTTGCGTTAGCAGGGAATTCTGGGAGTTATGAGCCAAACTGCCAGTTTAGGAAATATATATATTTCCAAAGTTGGACACCCTTAACCTTAAAACATTAAGGTTATGTCAAAGCACCTGGCATGCCCAAATATGGGAGGGAGCGCACTGCTTCCCTTTTGCCTTTCAGCTCCACCCTAGGAGCCTTCCAGGCAGGAAACCATTTTTGTGTTGCTTGAAATAGATCTATACTAGTCTCCCTTTATTTATTTATCAGCATAAATGCTGATATATATATATATATATATATGTATGTATGTATGTATGTATGTATGTATGTATATGTATATGTATATGTATATGTATATGTATATGTATATGTATATGTATGTTGTATTTGTGCTGATAAATAAATAAAGGGAGACTAGTATATATCTATTTCAAGCTATTTAGCTCTCATCAGCTAGCCATACCCTTATTGGGATTTGAACCTGGGCCAGTAAGGGTATGGCTAGCTGATGAGAGCTAAATAGCTTGAAATAGATCTATACTAGTCTCCCTTTATTTATTTATCAGCACAAATACAACACAAATATAAAAAGGCAACATTAAAAATAAAAATATGGTTTTCTGCCTGGATGGTTTTCTGTGATGAGCCGAAGGACAGAAAGGGGGAGTAGTGAGCTCCCTCCCATATTTGGGCATACCAGGGGTTGTAACACAAATATATATATATATATATATAAAATAGATTTTCAGGGGTGTAGGTATGCTGGTCTTATTGTATTTGGGTCTTTTCCCATGTAAGATTGAGAGTATCTTGGTGACATTTCGACGAGGTCCCACTCGCCATCTTCAGGTTGGTGCCTTCGGCTTCGTGCTTGTGCGAGCAAAGCGTGATCGGAGCTGCCGTCTTTCTATAAATATTGGTGTGTGTGTGTGGAGTGCTGGCTTTATTGCTGTAAGCGGGTTGGTTGGCTGTGTTGTAACATTGTGATTATTTGATGGAGTTGATGTTTGCAGATTAGTCAGCTGTTTCCTAACATCCTGTGTGGCTGAGGTACTGGCTGTGTGCTTATTGTTCTTTTGTGTTGTAACGACCTTTAGAAAACCAAGGAGTCTATGAAATACCATGCAAAATCTGCCCTGCAACATACATAGGACAAACTAATAGGAGAATAAATGCACACATCACAGTACACAAGAACACAGACAAAAAAAAAGAGAAAAAACTTCCTCCCTTTTCCAGCACCTTAAAGCTACAGGACATGAAATTGATTTTAAAAGAACCAAATTACTGTCCAAAACTGAACACTTCAACAAGAGGATAATTATGGATGCTATCTAAATAGAGAAACACTCCCACAACATGAATAAACGTGATGATACCTCCTGCCTACCAGACATCTGGAAACCAGCCCTAGTCAATAAACGAGTCCCAGCCACAAAAACCGACACCGGACCCAGAACAACAAAGGCACCATCACCAATCACCCTCACCAAACATTAATTCCATCAACCAATCAAGATGTGACAACACAGCCAACCAATCCGTTTAAAGCAACAAAACCAACATTCCACACCCACCCACCTATATTTATAGAAAAACGGCAGCTCCTATCACACTTTGCTCGCACAAGCACGAAGCCAAAGGCACCAGCCTGAAGATGACGAGTGTGACCTCGTCGAAATGTCGCCAAGATACTGTCAATCTTACACGGGAAAAGACCCGAATACGCCAGGACCTGCCCCCTCCCTCCCTCCCTCCCTGCTGGGGGAGAGAAATGGGTTCCTCTGGGGAAGCCAAGAGGAGCAGCCGTGAATGTGGTCTGCCAAGATAAGAGGTTGGGCCTTGGAAATGTGGGACGTGGCAATTTTGTCAGTCTGAGGAAGAGGAAAGTGAGTGGGCAAGCGGGAAATTAAATTTTGCAGGGCGCCCACACGGCTGTGTGGAGGTGTGAAAAGCACGGACGGCTCAGAGTCTTTGCAAAAGAAGAGAAAAGGCCCAATTCCATCTCTCCAGGCCTTTCCTGGAATTGCTTTTTTCCAAAAGGCAACTGGACCATTTTTCCTTAAAGATGTTTTGCTTCTCATCCAAGAAGCTTCTTTAGTTTTGACTGAAGGGTGGAGGAGGGAAGGGTTTATATTTCTTGCTGTCATCTGGCTGTTAGCACTCTCTCCAAGAATCGTTGAGGCCACTGGGAGGTATTATCAGATGAAATTCCAAGTGGCCTCAAGGATTCTCTAAAAAGAATGGAAATGACCAGCTGTCTGCAAGGGATACACTGTAAATCTGTCTTGTGGCCTTCCAGCGTCCAGAGGAGTTGGCAGCAGATTCGGACAGTGAGGAGGTTGGGGAGGAACCTGGGCCAGTCCTGGAGTCTGGGGAAGGCTCTGATGAGGGCTCTGTGTCAGAGGCAGAGGGGGGGGCCAGGGCCGTATGCCAGTTATCAGCTGCCTTCGGAGTCAGACATCAATGAGGCAGAAGAACAGCTGGAGCCTGTTCCCAGTGTGCACATGCACAGAGCTGCCAGGCGAAGGGAGCAGCTAAAGAACAGTGGTCGACTTGGGAGAAAGACCACAGGTGGACGATGAATGGCCCCTCCCAGAGGGAATAAAAGAGGAGCGACAGGGGAGTGGAGTTTGCAGGAGGACCATTAGTTCGCTTAATTGGTTCGTGACTCTCCGAGACTCCTTGCTTAAATTCTGCAGAGATCGGCCTGTCAGCTCTCCAAGCCAGAGAAGGTCTGTGACCGTAAATCCTCCCTTGAAAGACTTTGCTGGATGTGAAAGAGCAGAATTCTATCTTCTTTCCCTTCCCTTCCTTCTACCTTCCTTTCCTTCCTTTCTTCTTTCCATTCCATTCCCTTCCTTCTATCTTCCGTTCCTTTCCTTTTCTTCCCATCTCTCTATCTTCCTTTCCTTCTCTTCCCTTCCCTTCTCCTTCCCTTCCCTTTCCTTTTCCTTTTCCTTCTTTTGTGGCTATGAATAGGATCGCTCAGCCCTTCTGAATGGATACAAAAATCTCCATTCCTAAAGACCAGACTTTCTTACTTGAAGCTGCTTTCCTACGGCAGGAAGATTGGGGCTGCTTTCTGCCTTGAAGACCACGTTTCTCCATTTCTCCCTTGGGGAAATATTCTCTCCTGCCTCTTTTTGATATCAAGGAATAAGGAATGTTTTATTTTGGGAGGAGGAGGGAGGGGCTCGCCCGGCTTTTGAAAGGAGCAAAGATAATATGAAAACTGTAGAGGCGTAAAGCACAACTGAAGACTTGAGTGCACAGAGGAACTCGACAACAAGGTGCAAATTGTTGTGAAGCCGGCACGCAAGGCAATTAACACTCTTCTTCCTTCCAAAACTTATGCACCCGTTAACCTCCCCGCGAAATCTGCTAAATCTACGCAGCGTCTTCCTTTTTGAAAAGAACCAAACTGGGGCTAGAGAAAAACTTAGGTTAATAAAGAATCAGTTTGGTCTAGTAGTTAAGGCGTTAAGCTAGGAAGCGGGAGACGGTGAGTTCTAGTAACACCTTAGGCATGAAAGCTGACTGAGTAACTTTGGGCCAATCATTGGGAGACTAGGAGTTCTAGTTCTGCCATAGGTGTGAAAAGTGGCCACACGACTTTGGGCCAGTCACCAGGAGATGATGAGTTCTAGTTTTGCTTTAGATATGAAAGCTGATTGGGTGACTTTGGGCCAGTCACCAGGAGATGGTGAGTTCTAGTTCCACCTTAGGCCTGAAAGATGGCTGGGTGACTTTGGACCAGGAGATGGTGAGTTCTAGTCCTGCCTTAGCTATGAAAGCCGGCTGGGTGACTTTTGGCCAATCATTGGGAGACAAGGAGTTCTAGTTCTGCTTTAGGTATGAAAGCTGACTGGGTGACTTTGGGCCAATCACCAGGAGATGGTGAATTCTAGTTCTGTCTTAGATATGAAAGCTAGCTGGGTGACGTTGGGCCAATCATTGGGAGACTAGGAATTCTAGTTCTGCTTTAGGCATGAAAGCTGGCTGTGGGAATTTGGGCTAGCCCTGTTCGTCTAGTAGTCTACCTCACAGGGTTGTTGTTGTCGGGGGGAATAGGAATAGGAAGCTGTGTTGCATACTTTCTCTGTCTTGCGTTCTTTGTAAAGACAACAAAGGCAGAGACCTCGATAAATAACACCGCAGTGTTTCCCTTAACAACCGTGGCAAGAAAGGTCATAAAACGGGGCAAAACCCACTTAACAAACGTCTCGCTTAGCAACAGAGATCTGGGGCCTCCATTCTGGCCGCAAGTCGAGGATCCCTGTGTTTTGAGGTTAGTTTTCTCAAAAACTAACTAGTTTTCCTGCCTGCTTATGAAGCAATTTGTCTCGTGGTTTCTCAACATCATATCTGATTTTTATTTTATTTTTTTAGCCGAGCGAAGTGAAGACTTTCCCCCGGCTAGATTTTTCTGACATCTGCCCAAAACAACCCCATCTTTCGATGCTCCCACAATCCAACAGTTAATTTTTATTCACGTTTCTGCAACTCTTGCATCGCTCCCTTTGATCAGGGAGTTGCAGGCTGGGACAAAAACTTTCCGCAAGGTTCTTTCAAAAGGTGTGATAAAAGCCGTTCTTTTAACGTCGGAGGAAGTCTTTTAAAACGATCCGACGCCAGCAGGGTGATTAAAAAAGGAGCCACGTCGCCTTCAACTAAATTTAGAGGGTGCCCCACTTATCGCTCTGAAAGGAGCTAAGAGACGGGGTTACTCAACCTGTATTAGTACCGCTTTGTAAAGCCTTAGTAAAGCCACGCCTGGAATAACTGCAACCAATGATGATTGCCATACTACCCCAAAAGATGTTGAGACTTTGGAATAAATGCATAAAGAAGAGCAATTAAGATGATTTAAAGGCCTGGAGACTAAAACTTACAGGATTTGGGTTTGGCCAGTCGAGAGAAAAGAAGGACTAGCAGTATTTCAGGGGCTGCCCCAAAGAGGAGGGGGTCAACTTATTTTCCAAAGCACCACAAGGCAAAAGGAGAATGGAAACGAATCGAGGAGAGAAGCAACCTGGGATTAAGCAGAAACTTCTTAATAGTGAGGACAATTAACAAGTGGAACTACTTGCTACTGGAAGTTGTGAGCGCTTCATCACTGGAGGTTTAAGAAGAGACTGAACAGCTACATGTCTGAAATGGTATAGGGTAAGGGTCAGCAGACTTAAATACTCAAAAGAGCCACAAAGGTCCTAACCTGAAGCCCCCCGTTCAATCCTGGAGCTGACTGGAAGTCCGGTTCCCCACCATAGAGTCTCCTCCTAGTGTGGCATCCTTTTTCCTCCACCTGTCCTAACCCAGGGGTGTCCAAACTTGGGAACTTTAAGACTTGTGGACTTCAACTCCCAGAATTCCCCAGCCAGCCATGCTGGCTGGGGAATTCTGGGAGTTGAAGTCCACAAGTCTTAAAGTTCCCAGGTTTGGACACCCCTGTCCTAACCGGAAGCCCTATCAATTGTGGAGCTGACCGGCAACAGAGAGCCGCAGCAGAGGGGTGGAAGAGCCACATGTGGCTCCCGAGCCACAGGTTGCTGACTCCTGGTATAGGTTGGACTAGAAGACCTCCGAGGTCCCTTCCAGCTCTATTCTGATGGATGGATGGATTGTACCTTGGCAACTTGAAGACAGAGAGACTTCAACTCCCAGAATTCAGCAATATTGCTATGGGATGCATGAATGCGAAGTTGGCAGGGTACCTATCAGATCATCCAAAGAAGAAGGAGAGACAAAATGTACCTTCGCATCGTGGCTGTGATTCATTAAACATAAAGCAATTACTTCTCTTAATGCGCCTGCCACGATGGCAGTGACAAAAGTGACTTATGACTGTTTTTCACACTTACGACCGTTGCCGCATCACTGTGGTCACATGATCAAAATTCAGGTGCTGGGCAAGTGACTTATATTTATGACTCATATTTATAGGTTAAGCGGCAAACTTACCTAATACTCTTTCTTCCTATTTTCCCCGTAACAACAACCCTGTGAAGTTGGGCTAAAAAAGGGCGAGTGATCCAAAGTCACCCAGCCGGTTTTCTTGCATAAAGTCAGACTACAACTCCCTGTCTCCTGGTTTTTGACTCAAAGTCACCCAGCCAGCTTTGATGCCTAAGGCAGGACTAGAACCTACTGTCTCCTGGTGATTGCCTCAAAGTCACCCAGTCACTCTGTACCTAAGGAGAGGACTAGAACTCCCCGTCACCTAGTGATAGGCTCAAAGTCACCCAGCCAGCCTTTGTGCCTAAGGAGAAGACTAGAACTCCCCATCTCCTAGTGATAGGCTCAAAGTCACCCAGCCAGCCTTTGTGCCTAAGGAGAGGACTAGAACTCCCTGTCTCCTGGTGATTGCCTCAAAGTCACCCAGTCACTCTGTACCTAAGGAGAGGACTAGAACTCCCCATCACCTAGTGATAGGCTCAAAGTCACCCAGCCAGCCTTTGCGCCTAAGGAGAAGACTAGAACTCACCATCTCCTAGTGAATAGGCTCAAAGTCACCCAGCCAGCCTTTGTGCCTAAGGAGAGGACTAGAACTCCCTGTCTCCTGGTGATTGCCTCAAAGTCACCCAGCCACTTTATACCTAAGAGGAGGACTAGAACTCCCCATCTCCTAGTGATAGGATCAAAGTCACCCAGCCAGCCTTTGTGCCTAAGGAGAAGACTAGAACTCCCTTTGAGGTGATTGCCTCAAAGTCACCCAGCCACTTTATACCTAAGGGGAGGACTAGAACTCCCCATCTCCTAGTGATAGGCTCAAAGTCACCCAGCCAACTTTCATGCCTAAGGCAGGACTAGAACTTACTGTCTCCTGGTGATTGCCTCAAAGTCACCCAGTCACTCTGTACCTAAGGAGAGGACTGGAACTCCCTGTCTCCTGGTGATTGCCTCAAAGTCACCCAGCCACTTTATACCTAAGAGGAGGACTAGAACTCCCCATCTCCTAGTGATAGGATCAAAGTCACCCAGCCAGCCTTTGTGCCTAAGGAGAAGACTAGAACTCCCTGTCTCCTGGTGATTGCCTCAAAGTCACCCAGCCACTTTATACCTAAAGGGAGGACTAGAACTCCCCATCTCCTAGTGATAGGCTCAAAGTCACCCAGCCAACTTTCATGCCTAAGGCAGGACTAGAACTTACTGTCTCCTGGTGATTGCCTCAAAGTCACCCAGTCACTCTGTACCTAAGGAGAGGACTGGAACTCCCTGTCTCCTGGTGATTGCCTCAAAGTCACCCAGCCACTTTATACCTAAGAGGAGGACTAGAACTCCCCATCTCCTAGTGATAGGATCAAGGTCACCCAGCCAGCCTTTGTGCCTGAGGAGAGGACTAGAACTCCCTGTCTCCTGGTGATTGCCTCAAAGTCACCCAGCCACTTTATACCTAAGAGGAGGACTAGAACTCCCCATCTCCTAGTGATAGGCTCAAGGTCACCCAGCCAGCCTTTGTGCCTGAGGAGAGGACTAGAACTCCCTGTCTCCTGGTGATTGCCTCAAAGTCCACCCAGCTGATTTTTGTGCATCCGGTTGTTGCTTGGGATATTGCCACTCTAGAATGGCCAGTCAGATCCAAGTCTTGGGAGACTTTATAGTCTTCAAACCGACATTGGCGTCACGCATGGGTTAATTCCCGGCTAATCAAATCCGTGAAAGCACTGCAGGAGAAGTTAGCTTAATGAAAATCTCTCTCCCTCTCCCATTTGCATCTGATCATTCATCTCCAGCACCGTGCAAAACAGACGTTAATGAGAGCTGAAGCATAATTTTCAGTATTTACACAGAGGAGCGGAGGTGCAAACAAGCCAGAATTAGCTGCTCTTCATCTGGGGTCCAATTTCTGGAAAGCTGGCTTGCCTCATCTGTCCCTTTTCGGTCGACCCTTCTCTTCTGACCTCGGCTTCCCCAGCAGCACGAAGCAAAGTCTTCCCTCTCCCACAGTCCAGGGGTGGGTTCCGGCATTCACTAATGGGCACGAGCCTGATGCGTGCTGCGCGCGCATGAGCAGTACAATAAAAATAGTTCTGTGCATGTGCAAAGCGAAAAACAAGATGGCGGCGCCTCTGGCGGTTCCGCCTGGTGAACCGGTTTAGGGGCGTGGCAGACCTGGGTCGCTGCCAGTTCCAGCGACCCAGGCCGCCAAACCACTACCGATTCAGCTGAACCGGTCCGAACTGGTAGGAACCTACCACTGCCACAGTCTTTCAAGATAGTTCGCAATTACCGACCTTTATCAGGCTTGGAGAGCATCCAGGCCGATATCTTCCAAACTCCATGCTGTAGCAGCAATTCCTTGGCAAGAAGTCAGGAGCAGATCTTCACCCGAATGAATTGAACTCATTGTCTCCTGCAAACTCCACTCCCCTTTCGCTCCTCTTTATTCCCGATAGGAGGGGCCATTCATTGTCCACCTGTGGCCTTTCTCCCGAGTCGATCCCTGTTCTTTAGCTGTGCCCTTCGCCTGGCATCTCTGTGCATGCGCACACTGGGAACAGGCTCCAGCTGTTCTTCTGCCTCACTGATGTCTGACTCCGAAGGCAGCTGATAATTGTCAGACGGCCCTGGCTCCCTCTCTGCCTCCGACACAAGAGCCCTCATCCGAGCTTTCCCCAGACTCCAGGACTGGCCCAGGTCCCCCCCCAACCTCCCCATTGTCCGAATCCCCTGGCCACTAGCAAGCCAAAACATCTTCCTGGTGGAGAAAGGAACGAGCCTGCCTTTCGTTGACCCCTGATTTGGGGGTGCCGCCAAGGAAGAAGGAGAGTTTTTCATTTAGTCTCTGAAGAAGATGGGGAGGCCCACCTTGGAGTTAGGACTGAGGAGACCTTGCAGCAATTAGCAGAGGAGGCCCGAAGCTAGGGTGGAGATCAAAAGTCAGTCTCGTCTTCTCAGTAGGCCATGAAAAGCCCGTTCTAATGGCTTTTTTTGTCTGAGCTTCAGCCTGACCAATGCCTCAGGCCGCCTGAGAAGCGCCAACCGGACAAATGTTCCACGGAAGGATGGAGGAACAGATGAGGCACCCGGCATGGGACAACTATGCTACGGTGATTGCCAAGCATGTCAACGGTTACCCCGAGACTTGCCGGAGGTCAGTGTGGAAGCTGTCAGACAGGAAAGCCCAGCCAGAAGAAGAGAGATGTTCATAACTCAAGAGGAGGCGTCCTCGTCCTCATGAGGATGACCCGGGGGGAGGCGAAATGCGAGATACGAGACCCTTTTTGACCTCTGTGGAGTCTTCCGAACTGGGTGTGAAATGGGAAGAGAAGATGTCAAAGCCACATTGTTTGAAGACCCGTGCTCCAGATGGTGCTCTCCCAAGTTCTCCTTGCTGTCGATCAGGGTGGCTGAAAATTTGAGGGTCTCTGGGCCCCATATCTGGAGGACTACCCTCTCTTAGGACTCGGACAGGTCCAGTCTAGTCACAGAATGCAAGGTGAAACCAGAATTAACAAAAAATTAAGAGCAGAACCAGTGTGTAGTCCAAGGTTTGATTGAGCAGGGATGTCCAACGTTGGCAATTTTTTGTCTCTTCTAAAAGACAAATTGGAAGGAAGGACAGGAAGGAAGGAATAGGAAGGAAGGAAAAGAAGGAAAGAAGTCAGGGAGGGAGGGCAAAGGAAGAAGAAAGAGAGGGAGAGGGAGAAAAGAAAAAGAAAGGGAAGGAAGGAGGGAAGGAAGCAAAAAGAAAGGGAGGGAAAAAAGAAAAAGATAGGAAGGAAGGAAGGAAGGAAGGAAGGAAGGAAGGAAGGAAGGAAAAGAAGGAGGGAGGGGAAAGGAGGGAAGGAAGAAGAAAAAGAGGGAGAGGGGGAAAAGAAAGGGAAGAAAGGAATAGGAAGGAGGGAAGGAAGGAAGGAAAAAGAAAGAGAGGGAAAAAAGAAAAAGGAAGGAAGGAAGGAATAGGAAGGAAGGAAGAAAAAGAAGGAAAAGAGGGAGGGAGGGGAAAGGAAGGAAGGAAGAAGAAAAAGAGGGAGGGGGGGAAAAAGAAAGGGAAGAAAGGAATAGGAAGGAGGGAAGGAAGGAAGTATCTTTAGCAAAACTCAGGGGTTGAAAGTGTTAACAGAGTTCATAACACAATGAAATTCAGTGGAGAGAAAAGTCGGGTTCTACACTTAGGCAAGAAAAACCAGAAGCCCAAGGGTAGAATAGGTGGTACCTGGCTCTATAGTCGTAATGGTGAGAGGGATTTGTGGGGTCCTAGTGGACAATCGCTTAGCTGCTTAGCTGCGGACGAACCTTTTTGTATCTTCCCAGCGCGAGAAAATTCATAGCTGGCTTATTGTCAGACCTGCCCTGATCTGATCCCTTAGGAAAGAAAAACCATCGACTCCCTTTGGTTAAAGCAAAAGATTCTTTTACTAAAGCTGTGGGCCGCAGTAAAATCAACCCCACTCTGAATTTCCCTGTGCTAGAAAGATACAAAAAGGATTGCCTGAAGCCCATCGCTCCCCGTTCTCCAAAATATTTTGAGAATACTGAGATGTTTGAGGGGTAATCCTGTCATGGCCTCCTCAGAGCCCGGTTAGGAGGAGGGGGAGGAGGACGATGACTGTGTGGTCCTTGGTGGTTTTCTTGCATATATTTCATTACCAAACTAGGCAACGTCATCAGTGCTAGAAGGGAGTGGGGTTTGTGAGATTGGAGGGGAAGGAGGAGGAGGAGGAGGAGGAGGAGGAGGAGGAGAAGTGTGAGGTTATTGGTGGTCTCTGAGCTTGGTGGTTTTCTTGCAGACATTTCATCACCAAACTAGGCGATATCATCAGTGCTAGAAGGGAGTAGGGTTTGTGGGATTGGAGGGGGAGGAGGGAAAGAGGAGGAGGAAGAGGAGGGAGCTTTAATACAATACAATACAATTTACTGCCCTTCCGTCCTCCCCTGCCCCCTCTCCCCGTCCGGTCTATGATGGCAAGATGCCCGTGAGAGGGCAAATTGCTGCACCTGCCAAAAAAGCCAACGCAATCCTAGGCTGCATTAACAGAGGAGTAGACTCAAGATCACGTAAAGTGTTAGTAGCCCTTTACAAAGCCTTGGTAAGACCACACTCGGACATCTGCATCCAATTTCGGTCACCATATTATAAAGAAAGATGTTGATGCTCTAGAAAGAGTCCCGAGAAGAGCAACAAAGAGGATTAGGAGGCTAAAACGTACAAAGAACGATTGCAGGAACTGGATATGTCTAATGCAGGAGTTAAACTCAAGGCCCGCGGGCCGGATCTGGCCCTTGGGCTGCTTAAATCTGGCCCACGAGGCCAGCAAAGGGATAGCAAAGAACTGACCCACAATGCTTCTGGCAGTCAAAATGGCGGGCAAAGTGCTGCAGGAGGCCATCCAGACCGAAAACGGCCATGCGGGGGCTGTCTCCCTCACCCTCCCTGGGGCTCCCCACCCACGGCCCGCAGAGGAGAAGTGCAATGCTTAATCCGGCCCTCAAAAATAATCCAGTTTGACACCCCTGGTCTAGTTTAATGAAAAGAAGGACCAGGGGGGACATGATAGCAACTTTCCAGTATTTGAGGGGCTGCGCCATAGAAGGGGAGGGGGTTGACCTATTCAGTGGCATCGCCTTAATGACGTGACCAAGATCCAAACGCTTGGCAACTGCCTCGCATTTATGACGGTTGCAGTGCCCCAAGGGGTGACGAGGTCCCCTTTTGCGACCTTCTGACAAGCAAACGTCGAAGCCAGATCCACTTAACAAAAAACCTAACCACCGCAACGATCCGCTTAGCCACCGCGGTCAGAAAAGTGGCCAAATGGGGCCAAACCAGAGGTGGGCTGTGGCCGGTTTGGCCTGGATCGGCCCGAGCCGTTAGCCGCTGTAGCGGGAGGCTCCGCCCACCCGCCCGGATGCTTCTCCGCGTACGCCAGGGGTGTCCAAACTTGAGAACTTTAAGACTTGTGGACTTCAAGTTCCAGAATTCCCCAGCCAGCATGGCTGGCTGGGGAATTCTGGGAGTTGAAGTCCACAAGTCTTAAAGTTCTCAAGTTTGGACACCCCTGGCGTACGCAGACGAATGCCCAAACCAATAGGGAAAAAATTAGCAGCCCACCTCTGAGCCAAACTCACCTAACCACCATCTCACTTAGCGACCAAAAAGTTGGCCTCCGAAAACGACGGTCGTAAGTCAAGGACACACACCTTAAATACGTCTTCTCCACGTCTGTGTTAAACTGCTGGGGCCAGAGGTCCTTTTGATAGCTATTGCAGGGTGAGAAATTCTGGGGAATTGCTCCTAACTCATCCGGAGGGCAGGATATCAAAGGAACCCATCTCCCATTTATTCCTCCCCGTCTCCTTGAAGAAAATACTTTGACCTGCAGAGTCATCCGTCCAGGATCCAATTTCTTCTCACTCGCCCCCCAGCCAAATTTTCCCCTAATCGTGCAATTTTGTCTGCAAACTGCCACCGCCTGAAATATATCTGTTATGATATCCTCAAATGATAACCCTGGAAGGGAGAATTGACACTGGAAAGGGAGAAATAGTTGGGGAACTCGAAAATGCCTCCGTGAACGCAGCCGACCATCTGTTACTTTTCTGAACATCAAGAGCCCAGAGAAGGTGACGTGCCCCAAATACAATAGTCCTCGAGTTATAACCGCCATTGGGCCCACGATTTCCATCGCTAAGCGAGACGTGGGTTGAGTTTTCTTTGACAACACTCAATCTAATTCGGGATTGGAGAAGGTAACACCAGCTGCTTGTCCACTGTAAACATGCCCATTAAAGGAGGAATTTATGGAATTTATGAGAATGCCAGTCCATTTAGAATAGAGTATAGAGCAGAGCAGAGCAGAAGAATAGAGTAGAGGTATAGAGTAGAGTAGAGTAGAGTAGAGTAGAGTAGAGTAGAGTAACAGAGTAGAGGTATAGAGTAGAGTAGAATAGAGTAGAGCAGAGCAGAGGAATAGAGTAGAATAGAGTAGAGTAGAGTAGAGTAGAGTAGAGTAGAGTAGAGTAGAGTAGAGTAGAGTAGAGTAACAGAGTAGAGGTATAGAGTAGAGTAGAATAGAGTAGAGCAGAGCAGAGGAATAGAGTAGAATAGCGTAGAGTAGAGTAGAGTAGAGTAGAGGTATAGAGTAGAGTAGAATAGAGTAGAGCAGAGCAGAGGAATAGAGTAGAGTAGAGTAGAGTAGAGTAGAGTAGAGTAACAGAGTAGATGTATAGAGTAGAGTTGAATAGAGTAGAGCAGAGCAGAGGAATAGAGTAGAGTAGAGTAGAGTAGAGTAGAGTAGAGTAGAGTAACAGAGTAGAGGTATAGAGTAGAGTAGAATAGAGTAGAGCAGAGCAGAGCAGAGCAGAGGAGTAGAGTAGAGTAGAGTAGAGTAGAGTAGAGTAGAGTAGAGTAGAGTAGAGTAACAGGGTAGAGGTATAGAATAGAATAGAGTAGAGTAGAGCAGAGGAATAGAGTAGAGTAGAGTAGAGTAGAGTAGAGTAGAGTAGAGTAGAGTAGAGTAGAGTAGAGTAGAGTAGAGTAGAGTAGAGTAGAGGAATAGAATAGAATAGAACAGGAATGGAACAGGAATAGAATGGCATAGGAATAGGAATAAATGGAATGGAATGAGGCAGAACAGAGAGCAGAGCAGAACAGAAGAGAATAACAGAGTTGGAAGGGACCTTGGAGGTCTTCTAGTCCAACCCCCTGCTTAGGCAAGAAACCCTACTTATTCCATTTCAGACAAAAGCTTGTCCAATCTCTTCCTTTGTGCTAACTGATGCTATGCATGTTCCTTTTTCTTCTTTCATTTCTTTATTTTAGTCTTGGGAAATTTCAAAAATGAAACAGTTGGGGAAAAGCTTGAGCCCCTATCTAGGGCAGTACGGAGTGGAGCTTTTGCTCCCTGTAGGGGTCTCATTTTGTGTCCTGCCACATCATTAAAATGAGATAAACATCTGGAAGATGGTTGCCTTATATATACTGTATATATTTTTTGCTAATTGCATACGCCCCAAAAAAAAGGGACCATTTTCATAGCACGCAGGAGGAATCCTCCTCCTTCATCTTCCAATTTCTCTTCACTTTTTGGGTGGTAAAAAATCCATTCGCCATGCCCAGTACAATTGCATAGCAGGATATTTTATCCCTTTTCTCTGTCGTTATCGTTGTATTTTATTTTATTCATTATCTAGCCTCTCCTTCCTGCTCCCCTGCCAGATAGCCCCGAAGAGGCTTCTGAGAAGCTCGGATGCCGTAGATTAAAAATAATAAAGCAGGAAAAAAAATAAAACACGAAGAAATAGTCATGGCTCATCATGAAGCAGCAGAAAAAAATGTCCTATTAAAACAACCGTATCTGAGATATTGGCTTAGTACCTCCCATGTTGTCGTTTTTTACGGCATAACAGAATAGCAGAGTTGGAAGGGACCTCGGAGGTCTTCTAGTCCAACCCCCTGCCCAAGCAGGAGATCCTACACAATTTCTGTCTCTTCTTAAAAACCTCCAGTGATGGAGGACTCACAACTTCTGGTGGCAAGTTGTTCCACTGATTAATTGTTCTCACAGTCAGGAAGTTTCTCCTTAATTCCATGTTGCTTCTCTCCATGATTAGTTTCCATCATGGACGGAGGGAGGGAGGGAGGGAGGGAGGGACGGACGGACGGACGGATGGAGGGATGGAGGGATAATAGACAAACAGAATGAGAAACAGTATAAGCAAAAGATTAATGGAATGATGGGTGGATGGATAGATATAATAGAGATAGATATAATACAGAGATTATAGATGGTAAATGATGAATGGATGGATGGAGAGGTACAATATGTGATAGGTGGATGGATGGATGGATGGATGGATGGATGGATGGATGGATGGATAGATAGATAGATAGATAGATAGATAGATAGATAGATAGATAGATAGATAGAAAGATAGATAGATAGATAGATAGATAGATAGATAGATAGATAGATAGATAGATAGATAGATGATAGATAGACAGACAGACAGATGGAGAGAGAGACAGTTGGATATGAGAGAGAGAGAGAGAGGATGGATGGATGGATGGATGGACAGAGGGACGGATGAGAGAGAGAGGAGAGATAGAGATAATGGATGAATGGATGGATAGGTACAATAGATGCAATTGATACAGTGATACATACGTACGTACATACATACATACATACATACATATATATATTAGATATAGATAGGTGATAGAGAGAGAGAGGAGAGAGAGAGAGACAGACAGACAGACAGATAGACAGATGGATGGATAGAGGGACGGATGGATGGATCGATGGTCAGATCGTGGATGGATGGATAAATGGACAAATGGATTAGAGAGAGGTGGGAGAGGGAGAGATAATGGATGGATGATGGATGGATAGGTACAATGGAGATGCAATAGATACAGTGATGGATGGATGGACGGACAAACAGAGGGATAGATGGATTGTATGTATGTATGTATGTATGTATGTATGTATGTATGTGTGTATGTATGTACGTACATATATAGAGAGAGAGGGAGGGAGAGAGAATGGATGGATGGACGGATGGACAGATGGATGAAGGCTAGATGGAATACCATTTCCTTTTTTTGCCCCCCCTTTTAAAAAATGTTCCCCACTTCCCCTCCCGCTCCCTCCCCGTCCCACAGGCCCCTCCCAGCCTAGGACCCGTCCTCCTTTCCTCTCAGGGCAGCGGGTGAAGCCCCTTCCTCCCCCCTCCCGCCCTCCCCCTCCGGGCGCCAATCATTCAGGCCTTCGGGGTGGGTGTTTCTTCATCAGCTTCCCTGCTCAGCTATTAATTGTTTCATTGACTTGTTTATTGTTGCCATCGATTTCCCCAAAGCTCTTTGCCAATTGCAAAGGAGAGTCCAAAGCATTTAATAAGCAAAGTTCCTCTGGGGGCAACAAGGGGGGGTGGGAGGTAAATTTTAAAATACTACGGGTGGTCATCCCCCCCAATTCCCCCCACAAAAAAATTCAGTGTGGAGCCAGATGTTGCTACTGGTTGCGTTTCTGCAAGAAATGATATAATTTCTGAAAAAATGCTTTACTTGTTATTAAAAGACAATTGTGGTCCTCGGCTTACGACCACAATTGAGCCCCAAATTTATGTGGTTAAGCAACCCATTTCTTAAGTGAGTTTGCCCCCTTTTACAACCTTTCTTGCCACCGTTGTTAAGCGAATCATTGCATTGGTTGTTAATCAGACGGTTGTTAAGTGAATCCAGGTTCCCCATTGACATTGCCAGTCAGAAGGTCGTAAAAGGGGATCGTGTGAAAAACCCCACCCCCGGGGACATTGCAACAACCGTCATAAATATGAGTCAATTGCCAAGCATCTGAATTTTGATCAGCTGACTCTGGGGAGGCTGCAACGATTGGCAACTGGTTCATACTTACGACCATTGCAGCATCCTGGGGTGACGTGATCCCCTTTTGCGGCCTTCTGATGAGCAAAATCAATGGGGAAGCCGGATTCACTTAACAACCGGGTGACTAACTTAACAAATGCAACGATTCCCTTAACAACTGTGCAAGAAAGGGTCGTAAAAATGGGGTAAACTCACTTAAACAATGTGTTGCTTAGTGACATAAATTTGGGGCTTCATTGTGCATTGATTCACTTAACAACAGTGGGAAATACAATGATTCACTTAACAACAGTGGCGAGAAAAGTCACAGAAACGGGGTGAACTCAGCTAACACATGTTTCGCTTAGCGACCTCAATTTGAGTCTCCATTGTGATCATAACTTGAGGACTAGCTGTGCAGCCAAAGGAGCTCAATTCTCATCTTGTCCTACTCTTGCGAGTTTTGTTTACTCTTTTCATGAATCTCCCACCCTGCATTCACACAGGACACTAAGCAAGAACTTCATTTTCTCGCTAGAGACAGAATCCCAGATTCCAGGATCCACTGGGTCTCTTCCCCATCACACTAAATAGCCCTTCGAATCAGGGATGAAGTGGTACCGGTTCGGAGCGGTTCCCCCGAACCAGTAATAAAAAAAAAATTGCTACCGGTTCGTCTGACGAACTGGTAGCATTTCACCCCTGATTCCGACGATCAGCTGTGACGTGCGATTTATATTAACTAGAATCGTCATATTTCCTGCTTTCTAGCTAATCTAAATCGCGTGGCACAGCGGATTCCCCTCCCCCCCGTTGTACTTACCTTTCCAGCCGCACTCGGTAGCAGACCTGTCCCGTTTTGACGCTCTGCACATGCGCGCAAGGTCCTGCCCGAACCAGTAGCAAAGGTAAGCTGATTTCATCCCTGCCTTAAACGTCTCCAAAGCAGCCGATCCAATGCTGTGGGAAATTGGCTAAAATTAACAGGCAGTGTCCTTTTCTTTAAAAAAAGAAAAAGAAACTTTATTAGGGGAATCCTCTCCGTAATTGGGCTTGATAAAATCCTGGGGCCATTTCCCCCAAAGTCTTTGCGAGGCTTGGTATCTGTTTAAGCACTCAATTTTTGGAGAAATGGACCAATTGGAAGAACAAGGAGAAGCAACCGGCCCCCCGAGAGGCTCCATTAACCCCAATTGATTATGTAATAGAAAATGTAATTCCCTTTTAAGATGTGAGTCGATAGAGAGGTGGAAAAAGGAACGGCGGGAATCTTAAGAGGAACGTGGTTTTCCCCAGTGAAAGTCCCTGAGTTTTCAATCTTCCTCTTTGTACCCTTAGTTTCCCCGAAAATAAGACCTCCCCGGATAATAAGCCCAATCGGGCTTTTGAGCGCATGCGCTAAAATAATCCCTCCCCCAAAATATTGCAACACAGCAGCAGCCACGAGGTGACCCCGCTCGCCGCCTCCTGCACCTCAAAAATAATAAGGGCTCTCCGAAAATAAGGCCAAGCGCTTATTTCGGGGGTCAAAAGAAAACAAGACCCTCAAACATACGCTCAAAATTGGAAATTATCTAGTGTACCTTCTGAAAACATGATAATTTAAAAAATAAGGGACTGCACGGAAATGATCAAGTTAACTTTTAAACTGCAAGATGAAGAAGATAAAGAATATTATACAGTATGGAATAAATGGTATCATTGCTTAGAGAACAGGAATACCGAACGAAAGTAGAATATATCAGGGTTGGGTTCCTGCCAGTTCTAACCTCTTCCATAGAAGAGGTTCCACAAATCTACTGTGCCATTTAGAACCGGTTCCAGCTCCCCCCCCCCCCCTCCGGACATCATCAAGATGAAGAGCAAGAGGAGGAATTCTGGGAGTTGAAGTCCACAAGTCTTAACGCTGTCAAGTTTGAACACCCCTGGTTTTTTTTTTTCCTAAAGGGTTAGGTGTGCAAGGGTCTTGTAACTTGACAGCTTTAAGACTTGCACACTTCAATGCCAGAGTTCCTGAACCAACATGACTGGAGGAGGAATTCTGGGAGTTGAAGTCCACAAGTCTTAAAGCTATCAAGTTTGAATACCCTTGGGTTTTTTTTTCTAACGGGTTAGGGGAGCAAGGGTCTTGTAACTTGACAGCTTTAAGACTTGCGTGCTTCAAATGCCAGAGTTTCTGAGCCAACATTTTGGTTGCTAAGCAAGAGCGTTGTTAAGTTAGTTTCACCACATTTTACAAGTTGGCCAGTCACATGGCTGCCAAGCCACTCCCACCCAATCCCATGGCTGGCAAGCCACTCCCATCCGGTCACATGGCTGGCAAGCCACTCCAACAAAGCAGGCACACCTACAGAAGAGGTTCTAAAAAAATTTGAAATCCACCACTGGAATATATATGTAATATTAGGTTATAAGCATTATAAATGTAAAGAGGAAATTGCAAATGTAAAACGGATGGAAAGGATGTACGACGATAAACAAAATGGGATCTGCCGATGTCTTAGGAATGGGGAGAATGGATGTAGAATGTGGTTTTTTTGTTTGGTTTTGTAAAAACCTTAATAAATATTATTAATCAGAAAAAAAGAAAATAAGACCCTGTCTTAATTTCATGGAAACACGGTAAATCTTCGGGCATTGTCTCTCACACAGGGTGATGCAAGGAGAAAATAATTGTATTTTGGCACCCCCAACGTGTATGGACTTTAGCGAGATTAGCCTCACAATGGACGAGCGGACGAGCATTATTAATAAGGAGACGGGTCTCCATTCAAATAAAATTAATGAACGCAGGGCCCTGTCTAATAAAATTAACTTCAACCGGGGGGGGGGGGGGGAGGAGGTAAGGTTCTACATTTAGGCAAGGAAACCCAAATGGACGAGTATCATACAGGTAGACGTACGACCGCAATTCACCCCAAAATTGATGTTGTTAAGGGAAGACATTTGCTAAGTGAGTTTTGCCCCATTTTGCGACCTTTCTTGCCCTAGTCGTTAAGCGAATCACAGCAGCGGTTAAGCCACTCACACGGTTGTTAAGTGAATCTGGCTTTCCCATGGACTTTGCTTGTCAGAAGGTCGCCGAAGGGGGTCGCGTGACCTGGGGACACTGCAACCGTCATAAGTATGAACTAGTTGCCAAGCGTGGGAATTACATCATCATGGGGATGTTATGGGGGTCCTAAGTGTGAAAAAGGGTCATAGTCACCTTTTTTCAGTGAACTGTTGTAAGTTGAGGACTATTATTTAATAGGTCAGCAACCCAGCTCCCAGTTCGGCCCAGTTCGCTCACCCGCAGCATTTGCGGTGATTCACTGAAGTCGCTAGAAAAGTCGTAGGATGGGAGGAAACTAACAACACTTTTCTGACTTAGCAAAATAAATTGCGGTCGTTAAGTCGAGGACTACCTGTAAAGGCGGCAAACTACAACTCCCAGGATCCTTTGCAAGGGCTTCTCAGGTGTTGTACAAGTACACAACCACAGCTGGGACCACAATTTTGTGTGACCAAGTAAGGAGGTTGTGGAGCGGGATGTCCTGAGAAACCCCAGAGAAATCTGGATGGGGCTGTTGGGTGTGTTTGTGGGTGTGTTGTTGTTTTTCCAAGACCCAACCAGGGCTGCACATTCTTTAAATCAGGGGTGTCCAAACTTGGGAACTTTAAGACTTGTGGACTTCAACTCCCAGAATTCCCCAGCCAGCTGAAGTCCACAAGTCTTAAAGTTCCCAAGTTTGGACACCCCTGATTTAAATTAACTCATTAGGGGGAATGAAGGGGAGCCTCCAGGGCGCGGTGAAGCTAAATCCATTGTGTGAGTTCAGCCGACACCGGGGAATTTCTTGCTTGTGAGAAATTCAGGCCACGTGAGACCTTGGCCCTCGAAGAGCCTTTGGGGGGGGGGCTTTAGAAGTCTTTAAACTGGTTCTGATGATCACCAGCCCCCCCAAGTGCCCTTCATGCAGGAGGGAAAAAGAAGGGGAGACAGTCTAAGTCCCTCCCTCCCTCTTCCTTCTTTCCTTCCTCTCTCCTTCCTTCCCTTCTCTCCCTCCCTCTTTTTCCTTCCTTCCTTCCTCTCTCCCTCCTCCTTCCTCCCTTCCTTCACTCTCCTCTCCCCCCCTCTCTTTTTCCTTCATTCCTCTCTCCCACCCTTCCTCCCCTCCCTAGCTATCCATCCATCCATCCATCTGTTGTATTCCTACTTTCCTTTCTTTCTTCCTAACTACCTCGCTATCTATTTACCTACCTACTCTATCCATCCACTCATCCATCCATTTGCATCCATTGTATTTCTTCCTTCCTTTCATTTGTTCTTTCTTTCTCTCTTTCTTACCTCTCTTTTTCTTTCTTTCTCTTCCTTCCTGCCTTTCTCTTTCTTGCCTTCCTTCTTTCCTATCTTTCTTTCTCCTTTCTTTCTTTTGCTCTGTCTTGTCTATCTGTCTTTATCTCTCTGCCTTTCTTTCTTTCTTTTCATTTTTCTTTCCTTCTTTCTTCCTTCCTTCCTTTTTTCTCTTTATTGCCTTCCTTCTGTTCATTTATTCTTCCCCCTTAAATAAATAAATCTTTCTCCTTCCTTCCTTCCTGTCTTTCTCTTTCTTTCATTCTTGCCTTCCTTCTTTCCTGTCTTTTTTTCTCCTTACCTTTCTCTCTCTCTCTCTCTCTCTCTCTCTCTCTCTCTCTCTCTCGTCCGTATTTTCTCTCTGTCTTTCTCTTTCTTTCTTTTTCTTTCCTTCTTCCTTCCTTCTTTCCTTTGGCCTTCCTTCCTTCTACCTTCCTGCCTTTCCTTCCTTCCTTCCTTCTTTCTTGCCTTCCTTCCTTCTATTTATTCCTCTTTCTTTCTTTTTCTTTCTTTCTTTTTCCTCCCTCCCTCCCTCCCTTCCTGTCTTTCTCTCTTGCCTTCCTTCTTTACTGTCTTTCTTTCTCCTTCCCTTTCTCTCTCTCTCTCTCGTCTGACTTTTTTTCTCTGTCTGACTTTCTCTTTCTTTCTTTTTCTTTTTCTTTCCTCCTTCCTTCCTTCCTTTTTTCTTTCTTGCCTTCCTTCCTCCCACCCTCCTGCCTTTCCTACTTTCCTACTTTCCTCCCTTCTTTCCTTCCTTCCTTCTTTCCTTCCTTCCTTTTTGCCTTCCTTCCTTTTTGTTTACTTCTCTTCCTCCCCCCCCTTCCCTCCCCCTCTCTCTCTCACATGATACAAATAAAAGAAGAGGTCATTTGCAACACTCCAATTGCTGCAGCATTTAATTTTGGCATAAACTCCAATATCTCAGGGTGGTAACTGCCCTCCCTATTGCTCTGCCTCTTGAAGCAGAGATCTTCCTGGAGGGCACCGTTAGAGGATTTCCTTTGCTGGCGCATTTTTGTGGCAATCCTGGTTTATGTCTTTATGCAGTCCAAAACAAAACTCTACCATTGAAGTCAACTGCAAAGACCTCATATCCCTACGCCATCCAGGGTCCTTCATCGCTGTTCCAGAACCTGGGGCGCTCCAACTAGTAAACTGGGGGTCCACTCTGGTCTTTGGCCACGGGGAAAAAGCTGTGGACACCAATTTCTATGGACATTAAAGCTACGTGGACACACCTTTATGCCCTTATATAAACATTGTTTATCTCACCAAGGAATAAAGTCCAGTGTTTCTCAATCTTGGTGACTTTAAGTCCTGTGGACTTCAACTCCCAGAATCCCCCAAACAGCTGGCTGGGGAATTCTGGGAGCTGAAGTCCACAGGACACTGGAATCAACGATGAACATATAGTTCCTTTATTAGAAGTTGCATTTTTATAAAATATGGAATAGAATTTATAAATGGCTAGAAAACAGAAGCCAAAACAGGAAGTAGAAGTCTTTTTTTTTCTCCTAAACTAGTATTGAATAAAAATGAACCAAAGTTTCTGTTTTTTTGTGTGTTGGAAAGAGAGCATAGAAAATAGAGTCCACAGACTTATGATTCTGAGATAGATCCCTTCTTAGTGAGTCCGTGAAAGCAGATTTTCTTTGAAGCAGCTGTAATGAGGTCTCCTGTTGTTTTATGGCTCAAATGTAGACATATTTGTCTTTCTCGCTCAGCTTCTAAACCAGGGTTTTTCAAACGGTGTCAGGGTTCCAAAGAGCATCCAAAAATTAAATCAGAATCCGAGGCAAAGGATTCCTCAAAGTTCCAATTGATGAAGAGAGCCATGTTGGCACATCTGGGGAAACCCGGATCTGAAAGCTTCCCGGTTTTTCCCACCCAGTTGAAAGTTCAAGATCTTTCCCACACACACACATCCACAAGTCCATCCCATGGCCCAATCTCCCACTGCCATGCTGGCAGTTCCAGTTCTTTGCAGAGGTGCAAAGACAAAAGGATGACCTTGGTTTTCTAGAAAGAATTTTGTTATGGCTACCTATCATCTAACTCCGTACAGACCCATTTTCCCACAATAGAAAATGCATAGTAGAAAGATAGAAATTGTGGCAGGCCAAAGATCCAAAAGAAAAGATGGCTGCAGGCCTGGCACACGGCCCTTTAAACTGGGAGGACTTCAACTCCCCCACATCTCCAAGGCTCTTGCCAAGTTTGTGAAAACACGACAACAGGTAGTCCTCAACTTACGACCACAATTGGCAGCCGCATTTCCATCGCTAAGCAAGGCGGAGACGCCCCCTATTTTTACAGCCTTCTGGGCCACCGTTCATTCAGCGAAATTGTTAAGCCGTTGTTAAGCGAATCTGACGGCTGTTAAGCTAATCCGGAACCCTCCATTGACTTGGCTGGCTGGGAAGGTCGCAGAGGGGCAATGACGTAACTCTGGAACGCTGTGACCATCATAAAGCATGCCAATGGCCAAGGGCCGAATTTTGTGCCGAATTTTGATCGTGTGACCTTGGGGACACTGAGACGGTTGTAAATGCGAGGATAGGTTGTCACGGCCAATTGCTGTTTTCAGTGCCACTGTTATAGGTACTCCTCGACTTACGACGGTTTGCTTAAGGGCCACTCAAAGTTACAACAGCACCGAAAAAAGGGACTTATGACTGTTATTCACCCTTGCGACCATTGCGGTGGCCCCGTGGTCACAAAATTCAGACGCTTGGCAACTGACTCGTATTTACGACGGTTGTCATGTGATCCCTTTCTGGGACCTTCTGACAGGCCAAGTCAATGGGGAAGCCGGATCCACTTAACAACCGTGTTACTAACTGAGCAACTGCAGCGATTCGCTCAACAAATGTGGCAAGGAAGGTCGTAAAATGGGGCGAAACTCACTTGAAAAATGTCTCACTTAGCCACCGACATATTGGGCTCCGTTTTGGTCATAAGTCGAATGGTTGTAAGCCGAGGAAACCTCCCAGCAGATCCGATTAGAATCAGAAAAAGAGAGTTGGAAGGGGCCTTGGAGGTTATCTAGGCCAACCCGCTGCCGAAGGAGGAAAATCCTCATTTCTCTTTCTCGTTTCTCTCGCTCCTTTCCAGAAGGCATGACCATCAGCTCAGCTCACGACTGCCTGCAGGCCGGAGAAGCCTGCACCAATGACCCCAGCTGCAGTTCCAAATTCCGCACTCTCCGGCAGTGCATCGCTGGCAACGGCGCCAACAAGCTGGGGCCGGGCGCCAAGAGCCAGTGCCGCAACACGCTGGCCACCTTCCTGTCCAGCCAGCTGTACGGCTGCAAGTGCAAACGGGGCATGAAGAAGGAGAAACACTGCCTGAGCGTCTACTGGAGCATCCATCACACCCTGATGGAAGGTCAGTTCCCCCATGGAGGGGGCGGAGGGGGGGCTGGGGGTGTTCTGCCTGTGGGGGGACCCAGCGAGCGATGGAGGATTTGATAAAGGAAGGAGAATGTTTGCAGCTCAGGGTTGAAATGGGGGGGGGGCTTGGTGCTCTCTGAGCTTGGTGGTTTTCTTGCAGATGTTTCATGGCCCAACTAGGGAATATCATCAGTGCTAGAAGGGAGAGGGGTTTGCAGAGAGAAGGAGGAGGACGAAGGAGGGAGGAGGAGGACTGTGGGGCCCTTGGTACTCTCTGAGCTTGTTTGTTTTCTTGCAGACATTTCATGGCCCAACTAGGTAACGTCATCAGTGCTAGAAGAGAATGGGGCATGTGGAGAGGAGGAGGGGAAGGGGAATGGGTGGGGGGAGGAGAACTGCGGGGTCCTTGGTGCTCTCTGAGCTTGGTGCTTTTCTTGCAGGCGTTTCATTACCAAATTAGGTAATAGCATCAGTGCTAGAAGGGAGTGGGGCTTGTGGAGAGGAGGAAGGTGATGACTGTGGGGTCCTTGCTGCTCTCTGAGCTCCATTATTTTCTGCCCAAATGTTTCATGACCCAACTACGTAACAACATCAGTGCTAGAAGTGAGGGGTTTCTGAAGGAAGAGGGGGAAGACTGTGAGGTCCTTAGTGCTCCCTGAGCTTGGTGTTTTCTTGCAGGTGTTTCATGACCCAACTAGATAACATCATCATCATCATCAGGAGGAGGAGGAGGAGGAGGGGGAGGAGGGGGAGGAGGAGGAAGACTGTGGGCTCCTTGGTGCTCTCTCTGACCCTGGTTCTTGAGGACATTTCATTACCCGACAAAAAAGAAAGAAAGAGAGAAGGGGGAGGGGGGAGGGAGAGACAGACAGACAGACAGCGGAAGGAAAGAAAGAGAGAGAGTGAGTGAGGAAGGAAGGAAAGAAAGAAATGTGTGTCTCTGTGTGTGAGGAAGGAAGAAAGGAAAGAAAGAGAAAGAAAAAGAGGAAGGAAAGTGAGAGAGAGAGGAAGGAAAAAGAGGAAGACTGAGGTTGGAAGGAAAAAAAGAGAGAGAAAGGGAGGGAAGAAGGAAAGAAAGAAAGAGAAAGAGAGGAAGGAAGGTAAGAGAGAGAGGAAAGAAAGAGGAAAAGAGTGAGGGTGGAAGGAAAGAAAGAAAGAGAGGGAAAAAGGGAGAGGAATGAAGGAAGGAAAGAAGGAAAAAGAGAGAGAGGAAGGAAAGTGAGACAGAGGAAGGAAAGAGGAAAAGAGTGAGGAAGGAAGGAAAGAAAGAAAGAGGGAGAGAGAGAGGAAGGAAAGAAGGAAAGAGAAAGGGTGAGGAAGGGAAGAAATAAAGAAAGATAGATGGATGGATGGATGAATGGATGGATGGATGGATAGATAGATAAGATATATAGAGGGAGGGAGTTTTGGATGGCCTAGGATGACCATTTATCACAGAAGCTTCCAAGAACTCCAGATTGAGGGCTAAAGATGGTGAGGATAGAAGGAAAGTTGAAGGCCGGAAGTTGCTTTCGTTGATAGATAGATACCTTGCTTGCTTGGCAACTGACTCACATTTATGACGGTCACCTGATCCCCTTCTGACAAGCAAAGTCCAGGGGGGGGTGACCCGATTCGCTTAACGGCCTTGTTCCTAACTTCACAACCGGAGCAATTCACTTAACAACGGTGCCCAGAAAAGTTGCCAAATGGGTCAAAACTCACTCAATAAGCACCTTGCTTCGCAACGACCATTTTTTTGCAGTCGTAAGTCGAGGACTCCCTGGATTTTCTCATTTTTGTAAGCTCGTCTCAGCCGGTCTCTCTCTCTCTAGACCAGTAAATTCCAAAGGTACCCTTAGAGCAGGGGTGTCCAAACTTGGGAACTTTAAGACTTGTGGACTTCAAGTCCCAGAATTCCCCAGCCAGCATGGCTGGCTGGGGAATTCTGGGAGTTGAAGTCCACAAGTCTTAAAGTTCCCAAGTTTGGACACCCCTGGCTTAGAGCATGCAAAAAAATCCAGACGCAAAGACAAATACGGATAAATAAAAATAACCCCAACCAGGCAGCCCTTCGATTGTAGCCTTGTGGCCAACCACTTACCTTTTCTTTCTTTCTTTCTTTCTTTCTTTCTTTCTTTCTTTCTTTCTTTCTTTCTTTCTTTCTTTTTGAACAATTCAGCCCCCCCTCCCCCCCGGTGCCTTGACTCCCCCACCCCAACAACGTGTGCCGTTTTTTCATTGCGCTGACATTTTTACATTGCCCGTTTCCTCGGGGGCCGCATTTTGGCACTGGCAGATTCTGCAATTTTGCCCGATGCGATGCATGTTTTTCCTTAATAAGGTACGGTACACCGAGGTTGTTTCCCCCCTCCCTCCAAAGAGGCAGCTCTAGCGCAGCTTCAGCTTTGCAAATATATTCCGTTCGTTTTAATTACGCTCATTGCTTTTACATCCAAACGCAGAGGAAAAACCCTCACGGAACGCATCCCCTCGAACCAATTCCAAGCCCAGTTTTTGAAAGCATGTTGTTAATCCTCAAACACAGGCCGGCTTGCGCAAGTCCTCGACGTACGACCGCAATCATGCCCAGAATATATGTTGCGGAGTGAAAAAGGCATTAAATGAGTATTGCCACCTTTTACCATTTCTGTGCCACCTTTGTCAAGTGAATCGCTGCGGTTGCTGAATGGGTCACTGAAAAACGTGACTTATGACCATTTTCCACACTTAACAACCGTTGCAGGATCCCCGCAATCATGTGAACAAAATTCAGACGCTTGGCAACTGACTTGTCTTTATGACAGTTTGCAGTGTCCCGGGGTCACGCAATCCCCTTTTGCGACCTTCTGATGAGTCAGTGGGGAGGCCAGATTCACTCAACAAGTGACTTATGACCGTTTTTCACACTTACGACCGTTACCACCTCCCCATGGTCACGTCCCCATGATCAAAATTTAGACACTTGGCAACTGACTCATGCTTATGACGGTTGCACTGTCCCGGGGTGTCGTGATCTCCTTTTGTGACCTTATTACAAAAATCTTTCACCCTCCGCTTGTCATCAATTTGCCAAAGGGTTTCACAGCTGTTGTGTTCTAATTTTTCCCGACACACTTCCAGGTTGTTGTTTTTTTAAGCATGCTGATTCATGAATAGGCCTCACACTGTCCGTTCTTGGAACAGCTTCAATACTGATTTTTTTTCAGAAAAAGGGGGGTCAGTTTTCTTCTAAACTATTTTTTTTTCAGATTAGGTAGAATCTTTCCATCAGCTCGTAGAAAAGTTTCTTTTCTCAGCCTTCCGGGGTTGAAGCAGCCGATCATCGGATTAAACAACCTTAGCTCACCCAAGGTTGTGTCTCTAGATAGAATTGGGGAATCTGAAAAAGATGCTCTCGAGAAACCGGTTGAGTGATAGATTTAGGTAGCCACATACCCACGTTTAAGGGGTTGGGGGAGCATCCGACTTGTGGGCTTCAACTCCCATAATTCCCTCAACCAGCCTTGCTTGCTTGCTTGAAGGCTTGTGGACTTCAACTCCCATAATTCCCTCAGCCAGCCTTGCTTGCTTGCATGAAGACTTGTGGACTTCAACTCCCAGAATTCCCCTAGAGAGCCTTGCTTGCTTGCTTGCTTGAAGGCTTGTGGACTTCAACTCCCAGAATTCCCTCAGCCAGCCTTGCTTGCTTGAAAGCTTGTGAACTCCCAGAATCCACCCCAGCCAGCCTTGCATGGGTTGGCTCTGAATTCAGGAGGTTCTCTCTTGGTTTGAGGTCCACCTTGGACATTGGACCTTCTGCTCTGCCTCACCTCAAGGTGAGCCAGTGCCTTCTGATCCATTGGCATGGATGGAATAACAGAATGACAGAGTTGGAGGGGACCTTGGAGGTCTTCTAATCCAACCCCCTGTTCAGGCAGGAAACTCTCTACCATTTCAGACAAATGATTGTCTGATCTCTTCTTAAAAGCCTCCAGTGATGAAGCACCCACAACTCCTGGAGGGAAGCCGTTCCACTGATTCATTGTTGCCTGTCAGGAAATTTCTCCTTAATTCCAGTTTCGTTCTCTCCTCGATGACTTTCCATCCGTTGCTTCTTCTCCTGCTTTCTGGTGCTTTGGAGAATAGGTGGACCCCTCCCCTCTTCTCTGTGGAATCTATGAGGTCTTCTCCTTCAGCTGAGGTTGGGGATCCTCAGGCCATCTCACACAGATGGTTCTCCAAAGGTGGTTTGGAAAATCTCCAAGGATGGAGCTCAGATACAGCTTGTCTGCCTGGAATCCACACTGTATATCGGACATTAATACGATCGAGCAGGTCCAGAGGTATTTCACGAGAAGAGTCCTCCGCTCCTCTGCTCACCATAGAATCTCTTACGCCACCAGGCTCAAAATTTTGGGCTTGGACAACCTGGAACTACGTCACCTACGGTCCGATCTAAGCATACTACACAAAATCGTCTGCTACAACGTCCTACTTGTCAACGACTACTTCAGCTTCAACCTCAACAATACTCGGGCAAACAATAGCTACAAACTCAAGGTAAATTTGCTCCAAACTCGATTGCGGAAAATACGACTTCAGCAACAGAGCGGTCAACGCCTGGAATGCTCTACCGGACTCCGTTGTTACATCCTCAAATCCCCCCATAGCTTCAACCTGAAACTGTCCACCATGGACCTCACCCTAAGCGGTCCGTAAAGGGGGGGTGCATAAGCCCACCAGCATGCCTACTACCGTCTCCGTCCTACCGTCCCCATGTATTCGTCCCCGTTTCCTTCGTCCACGTCCATGTTTATATTTATACCTGCTGTCTTGTACATGTTTAACAAACTAATAAATACTACTAAATAGAATACGCCGGGAGAGAGGCTGTTCCATTGAATTTATATCTCCTCTGGTCAAAACATTCCTTTTTTAAAATTTTGAGTTCCTTTTGTATAGCTGCCCCCCCCCCCCCCCCCCCACGAATTGCACATTGTTCAAGTCCTGCCTCTGGGCACGACAGAAAATAACTCCCCCTTCCCTTCCCTGCAACAACCCTTCAAGAATTGGAAGACGACGTTATTAAGGGCGCTCTTAGCTTTCTCTCCATTAGGCTAAAATTACTCACCTCTTTTCACCATTCTTCCGAAGGATTTAGCCTTCAAGTCCCTCGCCCCTTCTGTGGGATGCTTGTCGTTGCACATCTAGGCTTTTGAATGTGTGCCCACGCGCCTAAAGTAGCAAGCAACAACCTTCATTAGTACAATCGCTCTCCGAGGCCTCTTGCAGAATCCTTCGAGCACGCTGACTTTTGGATTTTTGCCCCCCCCCCCCCCCCGTTTTAAGCCTCTCAGACATCTCAAGATATTGCTTTTATTTAACAGGAACGCGAGTATTTTCTCAGCAAACGGAGATAAGTGGGGAAACGTGCTTCGGAGCACCCCAGTTGTACGGTTATGTGCAAAAATGCGATTTGAAGCCAATGTTCCCCTGTTTTATAATACCATTGGCGCCAAATGACTTTGATTCTCCTACTTATTCCAGAGGAGAAGGCTATTTCTAGCATGGCTCCCCCGTGGCTTCCTTCGCAAGTGGGTAATTAAAAATAAGAGAATAGCAAAAGTTGGGAGGGACCCCTCAGAGGTCTTCTAGTCCAACCTCCTGCTCAAGCAGGAAACCCTACACCAAAGGGCTCTCCAATCTCTTCTTAAAAACCTTGCGTGATGGAGCACCCACAACCTCTGGTGGCAAGCTGTTCCACTGGTTAATTGTCCTCATTGTCAGGAAATTTCTCCTTAGTTCTAGGTTGCTTCTCTCCTTGATGACTTTCCATCCGTTGCTTCTTCTCCTGCCTTCCTTCAGGTGCTTTGGAGAATAGATTGAATCCGTCTTCCCTGGGGCAGCCACTCAAATATTGGAAGACTATCATGTCATCTCTAGACCTTTTCTTCTGAACTTTTACAGAATGACAGACTTGGAAGGGACCTTAGAGGTCTTCTAGTCCAAGCCCCTGCTGGAGCAGGACACCCTATTTTTTTCTTTCTTTCTTTCTTTCTTCTTTCCTTCCTTCCTTCCTTCCTTCCTTTCTTTCCCTCTATCCATATCTATCTCCATCCTATCCATCCATCCATCTATCTATCTATCTATCTATCTATCTATCTATCTATCTATCCCTCTATCCCTCTATCCCTTTATCCCTCTATCTATCTATCCATCTATCCATCTCTCTATAAATCCATCTATCCTTCTCTATCTATCTATCTCTCTATCTCTCTCTCTCTATCCCTCTATCCCTTTATCGCTCTATTTATCTATCCATCTAACCATTTCTCTATCAATCCATCTATCCTTCTATATCTCTCTATCTATCCCTCTATCCCTTTATCCCTCTATTTATCTATCCATCTCTCTATCAATCCATCTATACTTCTCTATCTATCTATCTCTCTATCTATCTATCCCTATCTATCTATCTCTATCTCTCTATCTCTCTATCCCTATCTACCTACCTACCTACCTACCTATCTATCTATCCCTCTATCAATCTCTCTATCCATCTATCCCTCTCTTTTGCTCTCTCTCTCTATATCCCTCTATCCACCTCTCTATCAATCCATCTATCCTTTGATATCTATCTCTCTATTTATCTATCTCTCCCTATCTATCTATCTATCTATCTATCTATCTATCTATCTATCTATTCCTCTCTCTATCTCTCCCTATATCCATCTTTCTCTCTATCGATCTATTCCCCCCTCTCTCTATCCCTATCTATCTACCCATCTATCCTTCTCTCTTTCTCCCTCCCTCTCTCTCTATCTCTCCCTCCCTAATCTATCTATCAGTTTTCAAGAAAATGTTGGACAACCCTTTGTCTCTGATGATATAAGAACGCCTACCTCGGGCAGCAGGTTGGACTAGATGACCTCCAAGGTCTCTTCCAGCCCTTGGATTCTAGGATTCTAAGAAATGCCACCCCCTCCCTCAAAGAAATCACAGCAGGTGCACAATGGTGTGTGGCTTGTAGAATGTGGCCTAAAAGTGAGGAAATGGATGGAAACATGTCACGATGTGGAGATGTCGGAAGAGGCAGTCAATGGTGAGGAATGCTTGTTTGTCAAAAGAAGCTGAGATTTTCGGGTGGTTGAAAGGAAGGGCGTCCCACAAGGAGAAGCGAGGTGAAGAGTGAAGGCATGGACTGAATACAAACACAAGGGTCTGATAAGCAACACTGGCTAGGGAATTCTGGGAGATGAAGTCCACGCTTCTTAAAATGCCTGAGAAACACTGATCGACAAAGAACGAATGAGGCTCGGACTGCAGCAAAGAGATAGAAAGGATGAACGAATGGGTGAAGAAGAAGAAGAAGAAGAAGAAGAAGAAGAAGAAGAAGAAGAAGAAGAAGAAGAAGAAGAAGAAGAAGAAGAAGAAGAAGAAGAAGACATTGACGTGCTGTTGAGCAAGAGAAAAAGCGAGAAGTCCAAAGGACAAAATGGTGGAAGGAAGGCATACAAAACATGGAAGGGACGGTCAGATTTAGCCAACGCTGTCATGTAAACTGGTTTTCTGCTCCCTTCCCATTTGGTTAGTCTACGTTTTTATTACACACACACACACACACACACACACACACACACCGAGAGCTTACTCTTTAAAGCTCCTTGTTGCTATCTTTAAAGTAAGCAGAATGAAAAAAAAATAGATTTTTCACTGGGCGTTTTGTCCCTCTCTCTCTCTAAATTCCAGCTTTGGACAAAAAAATAGAAAAGGAAAGGAAAGGAAAAAGGAAAGGAGAGGGAAGGGAAGGAGAAAGGAAAGTAAAGGGAAAAAAGGAAGGGAAGGAAAAGAGAAGGGAAAGGAAAGGAAAAAGGGAAGGGAAGGAAAGGAAAGGAAAAAGGAAAGGAGAGGGAAGGGAAGGAAAGGAGAAAGGAAAGTAAAGGGAAAAAAGGAAGGGGAGGAAAAGAGAAGGGAAAGGAAAGGAAAAAGGGAAGGGAAGGAAAGGAAAGGAAAAAGGAAAGGAGAGGGAAGGAAGGAAAGGAGAAGGAAGGAAAGGGGAAAAAGGAAGGGGGGAAAAAGAGAAGGGAAAGGAAAGGAAAAAGGGAAGGGAAGGAAAGGAAAGGAAAGGAAAGGAAAGGAAAAAGGAAAGGAGAGGGAAGGAAAAAGGAAAGGGAAGAAAAAAGGAAAGGAAGGGAAAAAGGAAAGGGAAGGAGAGGAGAGGAGAGGAATGGAAAGGAAAGGAAAAAGGGAAGGGAAGGGAAGGAAAGGAGAAAGGAAAGGAAAGGAAAAGGAAAGGGAAGGGAAGGAAAGGGAAGGAAAAAGGAAATGAGAGGAAAGGAAAGGAAAAAGGAAAGGAAAAGAGAAGGAAAGAAAAGAGAAAGGAAAGGAAAGGAGAAAGGAAAAGAAAAGAGAAAGGAAAACAAAAGAGAAAGAAAAGAAAAGAAAAGCCTCCATACAGAGAGAGGGGGGGGGATTTGAAGACATGAATAACATCCTTTGTTTGTGTGTCCTTGATGGTGTGATGTTGCCAAAGAAGCCGCCCTGTGCTGAAATTGCCTGTCTGGTTATTCTTATAGTTTCTTTTCCGCAAGAGTAGCAGATGGAAATCTCTCTGGTTCTCCCATTGTTCCAGCCTGTCCTCCGGGGGAGAAGAGCTCCGGCCGTCCTCAGAGGGCTTCCTGCTTTCCAAATAGTTATCTCCATGACCTTCTTGGAGAGTTTTCTGTCGCACATCATGCCAGGCTGGTTGGCATGACAACCTTCTCAAGCTCTGGAAGGTGGGCCTTTCAGAGTCCGGGGGAGAAAAGAGAAGGATGGAGGCAGGCAAGAAGAAAGACCAAACCTACCAGAAGTAGATCTCGAAGCCATCAGAGATGTTTGGTGGAAGATGGACTGAAGGCTGGGACACACATAGAACGTAGTATCATAGAGCTGGAAGGGACCTTGGAGGTCTTCTAGTCCAACCCCCTGCTTGAGCAGGAGACCCTGTTCCATTTCAGATAAACTGATTGTCCATTCTGTTTGTTGAAAGCCTCCAGTGATGGAGTATCCACAACTTCTGGAGGCAAGTTGTTCCACAGGCTAATTGTTCTGACTGTCGGGACATTTCTCCTTGGTTCTAGGTTAGATCTCTCCTTGATCAGTTCCCACCTGTGACTTGTTGTCTTTGGGTGCTTTGGAGAATGGGTTGACTTGACCCCCTCTTCTGTGCGACAGCCCCTCAAACATTGGAAAACTGCTAGCATGCCACCCCTTAGTCCTGGTACAGAATAACAGAATAACAAAGTTGGAAGGGACCTTGGAGGCCTTCTAGTCCAATCCCAAGCTCAAGCAGAAGACCCTATACTCTTTCAGACAAACAGCTGCCCGTCTCTTCTTCAAAACCTCCAGTGATGGAGCATTCACAACTTCTGGTGGCAAGGAGTTCCACTGGTTGATTGTTCTCAGCGTCAGGAACTTTCTCCTTAGTTCTAGGTTGCTTCTCTCCTTGATGACTTTCCACCCGTTGCTTCTTCTCCTGCCTTCCTTCAGGTGCTTTGGAGAATAGGTGGACCCCCTCTTCTTCTTTGGGGCAGACTCCTATCAGGTTCACCCCTGCTTCTACTCCTCTGAGCATTTACAGAATAACAGAGTTGGAAGGGACCCTGGAGGTCTTCTACTCCAACCCTCTGCTCAAGCAGGAGACCCTCTTCCATTCCAGGCAAGTGTCTGTCCAGTCTCTTCTTCAAAACCTCCAATGAGGGAGCATACACAATTTCTGGTGGGAAGCTGTTCCACTGGTTAATTGTCCTCACTGTCAAAACCTTAGTTCCAGGTTGCTTCTCTCCTTGATTAGTTTCCATCCGTTGCTTCTTCTCCTGCCCTCAGGTGCTTTGGAGAACAGGTTGACCCTCTTCTTCTTTGGGCCAGCCCCTCAAGTATTGGAAGACACCTGTCAGGTAACCGCTAGTCCTGAGGCAACATCTGGATCCATCTTTTCCCTTGTTTAGAAGTTGAAAAGGAGGTGGAGAATCGGACATCGCCCATCCCTGACAGATGCCCTTAGATATTGTCCAGCTTCGTTTTCCTGGGTCTCCAAACCAATTGCAGAATTCCAGCTTCCGTAATGGGTGATTTGCCCAGCCAGGCTCCACCGGGCAGAAAGAGGTCAAATAACTTCATTATTCCTCTTCTCAGCTTCCTTGGAAGCTAATTGGCTTTAACACCCAAGGTCCTGATTAGGACCTACAGGGCAGAAATTTGGCAGAAGTTGCAAACAAAGTGTGTGTGTGTGTGTTGCTGTTGTGTAAATCCTCTGGCAAACCACACCGCCTCTACACACACACACACACACACACACACACACACACACCAGCGGCCAAGAGTCGGCCTTCCACGGCAGGTGCGATTGGCGTAGGGCACACCCAGGCGCCCAAATTGTAATAATAGCCACTTAAGCATGATAATTAGAGCATCTCTACCGTGGCCGATATATTTTATCCCTCCAAGAGAGACTAATTTTTTTGGCAAGTCGGGAGTTTTTAAAGGGACCTCGTAAAAAACGCGGCGTTAACTCCGGGATCATAACTCTTGCCTTGTCAGGACATTGGGAGTGTTTTATGCGCCATGGAAATTAAACCGGGAGTGAAAGAGGCGCACCCGAGCATGGGTTGGGAAATAGATGGATTAATAAAGTGCCACCGGGGGACTTGGCAGACAAGGTAGGCAGGCAGGCTGAGGAGGGGGGGGGGCAAAAGGGGGGTTGGGTTGAATTGCAATCAATTTGGGGAACTGGGGAGGGAGGGAGGGAAATTATTTTGCTGGAGAAAAATATGGAAATCGGCCCATCCCAGCCAGCTAAAGATAATCCAGTAGTAGCCTCGAGTAGCAAAACTACGAACACCAATATTTCATTCTTCTCTTAAAAGATCCAGGCGCTTTCCTGCCTGTGATATCAAGACATCTCCATAATTGCTTTTCTTCTTTCTTTCTTTCTTTCTTTCTTTCTTTCTTTCTTTCTTTCTTTCTTTCTTTCTTTCACTTTCCTTTCCTTTTTTCTCTTTCTTTTTTCCCTTTTCCTTCTTTCTCTTTCTTTCTTTTTATTTTCTCTTTCTTTTCTTTTTTCTTTCTTTCCTTTCTTCTTTGCTTTTTTTTTCCTTTCCTTTTTCTTTTTACCCCTTTCTTTTTCTTGCTTTCTTTTTTACTTTCCTTTCTTCCTGCCTGATCTTTCTTCCTTTCCTTTCCCTTCCCTTTCCTTTTTCCTCTCTCCTTTTCTCTCCTTTTCTCTCTTTTTCTTTCTTTTCTCTTTCTTTTCTCTTTCTTTCATTTCTCTTTCTTTCTTTTTCTTTTCTTTCTTTTCTTTCCTTTCTTTTTCCTTTCCTTTTTCTCCCTTTCTTTTTCTTGTTTGCTTTTTTGCTTTCCTTTCTTCCCGCCTTCTCTTTCTTCCTTCCTTTTCCTTTCCTTTCCCTTTCCTTTCTCCTCTCTCCTCTTCTCTCTCTTTTTCTTTCTCCTTTTCTTTCTTTCTCTTTTTCTTTCTTTCCTTCCGTCCATTCTTATGCTTGGGCTCCAAAGGGCCTTTCCATACTCTGTCTCCTAACTGCCTGTGTCTTTTCAAAAGCGGTCTTGGGCCTCTGCTCTTTTAGCATGTAGAAAATCTCTTTTGCTGGGCCTCCACTTCTTTAAGGATATTTGATCGTGAATTTTAACTGTGTTTTTCCCTTGACTCTTCAGCGGAGTAGAGGGACCGAGGTATCAATCAAAAGCATAAAGATATATTTATCCACAGCATTATTATCCTTCAGGTTCTGAATAAATACAGGAAACCACAGAGTAACCCCAGCAAACCTGCGTGTTCTTTGATAGGGTTGTTTGAAGGTAGTACTCAGTCTTTCTCAAACTTTAAAGTGTGTAGACTTCAATTCCCAGAATTCCCCTGTCAGAATGTATGGACCTCCACTCTCAGAATTCCCCTGTGTGGACTTCAACTCCCAGAATTCCCCTTCAGAACGTATGGACTTCAACTCCCAGAATTCCCCTGTCAGAATGTGTGGACTTCAGCTCCTATAAATCCCATGTGGACTTCAACTCCCAGAATTCCCCTGTGTGGATTTCAACTCCCAGAATTCCCCTGTCAGAATGTGTGGACTTCAGCTCCCATAATTCCCATGTGGACTTCAACTCCCAGAATTCCCCTTCAGAATGTATGGATTTTAACTCCCAGAATTCCCTGTCAGAATGTATGGACTTCAGCTCCCAGAATTCCCCTGTGTGGATTTCAATTCCCAGAATTCCCGTCAGAATATGTAGACGTCAGCTCCCAGAATTCCCCTGTCAGAATGTGTGGACTTCAGCTCCTATAAATCCCATGTGGACTTCAACTCCCAGAATTCCCCTGTGTGGATTTCAACTCCCAGAATTCCCCTGTCAGAATGGTGGACTTCAATTCCCAGAATTCCCCTGTCAGAATGTGTGGACTTCAGCTCCCAGAATTCCCATGTAGACTTCAACTCCCAGAATTCCCCTGTGTGGATTTCAACTCCCAGAATTCCCCTGTCAGAATGGTGGACTTCAATTCCCAGAATTCCCCTGTCAGAATGTGTGGCCTTCAAGTCCCAGAATTCCCCTTTGTGGATTTCAACTCCCAGAATTCCTCTGTCAGAATGTGTGGCCTTCAAGTCCCAGAATCCCCCAGCCAGCATGTGTGGGCCTCAATTCCCACAATCCCCCACTCCTAGTCTGGGGAATTCTGGGACTTGAAGCTCACCCATCTTGAAGTTGCCAAGGTTGAGAAACACCGACGCAACCATCCCTCACAATGATCACACAACAATGAGCCGCGGTGGCCTAGTGGTTAGAGTGCAGTACTGCAGGCTACTTCTGCTGACTGCCGGTTGCCTGCAATTTGGCAGTTCAAATCTCACCAGGCTCAAGGTTGACTCAGCCTTCTGTCCTTCCGAGGTCAGTAAAATGAGGAGCCAGATTGTTAGGGGCAAGAGGCTGACTCTGTAAACCCTTTAGAGAGGGCTGTAAAAGCACCGTAAAGCGGTATATAAGTCTATTTCTCTCACCTACCCTTGCCCCTTTCTTCTTTTCGCGTCCTTCTTTCTTTGCGGCGGCTGAGTCTATTTTCCTTCTCTCCCCAAGAAACTCGAATGCCGCAATCTTTCCTCCGAATAGGGCTGTGTGAGCCACCTAATCATCCCTCTTGTCCTGCGTGGGACCTTTGCCACGTCTGTAATAGCTTTCTTTCTTTCTTTCTTTCTTTCCTTTTTTTTCTTCTCCAAGCTCCCTCGCAGAAAGCAGGATGGCCCTTCTCTCCGACGTTGACCTGCAACTTTCTGGCCTCATTTTCTCTTCCCCAGAACGCCTCTTGTTTTCCATTCCGTCCCATTCCTCTTTCAATTGCTTCCCTTGTCAAAGGCAATTCATCGCACCAGAACCCGGCTGGCCTCTTGCGATCCCTCCGCATCTTTCTTGGACGCGACGAAAACGGTTCCCGCGAGCCTTGTTCCGAGCAGGGAAGGCCGCTTCCCCCACGCCCTGCCTTGTCTCCCAACGTTTAAGTGATGGATGAGTCTTGAGCGGAGGCACCGGAGACGATAGCGTCAATATTCACACACGCACACACACACACAACACACACAGAGGCCTCCAGAGGCCATCCACGCTTGCGAAGTGTCATTTACACAATCGGTTATCTCCGCTGGGGCAGCCTTTGGCAATCGGCGGAGCGTATTATTTACTTAGCTCCGAAGAAAGCACAGAGGAGGTGGAGGGCACCTGAATGCACCTGGCCGATCACAAGCGAGCCCCAAATTTATCTTGCAGAGCGAGACATGCGTTGAGTGAGCTTTGCTCCCTTTTACGACTTTCCCTGGGACGTTTCTTAAATGAACCCCTGCGGTTGTTAAGTGAGTAACAGGGTTGTTAAGTGCTCTGATTTGGATAGAGCAGTATCTGCCAACATTGGCAGCCTGAAGATGAGTGGACTTCCACTTCCAGAATTCCCCAGCCAGTATGTCTGCAGCTTGACTTGCTTTACTGATCCCTCCCAAGTTCCATCCTTTCTCACTCACTCACTCACTCCCATCCCTTCCTTCCTTCCTTCCTTCCTTCCTTCCTTCCTTCCTTCCTTCCTGCCTGCCTGCCTGCCTGCCTGCCTGCCTGCCTGCCTGCCTGCCTATGCCTTCCTATCCTATCCTATCCTATCCTATCCTATCCTATTCTTCCAACCATCCATTTTCTTCTGTTGTAGGCTGGCGGTTTGAACTGAGGTAACAGAATGTGAGGCAACTAGCAGTTGGAACAGAGTTCTTTTCAGGTGGGGAGGGGGAGTAGAACGTCTAACTCCTTAGCATCAGAGCATATTAATTACTGTAAAAGAAATACTAATGATCTGATGGTCATTTTGAAAAATTCTTTCTTAGCGAACACCTAGAAGCCAAGAGCATACGTGCCAAATTTCAAGTTTGTAGGTACGGTATATAGAGATTAAGGCCACACTTGGAGTGTTGCATCTAGTTTTGGTCACCACAATACAAAAAAGATGTGGAGACTCAAGAAAGAGTGCAGAGAAGAGCAGCAAAGAGGATTAGGGGACTGGAGGCTAAAACATATGAAGAACGGTTGCAGGAACTGGGTGTGTCTAGTTTAATGAGAATAAAGACCATGGGAGACTTGATAGCAGTCTTCCAATATCTCAGGGGCTGCCACAAAGAAGAGGGAGTCAAACTATTCTCCAAGGCACTAAGGAGAGAAGCAACCTGGAATTAAGGAGAAATTTCCTGACGGCAAGGACAATTCACCAGTGGAACAGCTTGCCACCAGAAGTTGTAGGTCCTTCATCACTGGAGGTCTTTAAGAAGAGATTGGACAGGTGGTTAAGGTCTTCCTGTTTGAGGAACTGGACTAGCAAACAATTATTCTGTTATTTTGACATGGACTAGCAACATGGACAGCTCTTATTCATATTGGTAGCTTTCGACGTGCGACCACAACGGAGCCCCAAGCTTCCATTGGCAAGTGGATTTTGACCCATTTTACAACCTTTCTTGCCCCAGTTGTGAAGTCAATCCCTGCAGTTGTTCAGTTAGGAACACCGTCGTTAAGTGAATCCGGCTTCCCCCCTTGACGTGGCTTGCCCGAAGGTCGCAAAAGTGGATCATGTGACTCCCGGTGACACAGCGACGGTTGTAAATATGAGTCCGAAGCCAAGTGTTCGAATTTTGATCACGTGACCACGGGATGGGTGCCACGGTTGTAAAGTGTGACAAAGCCACTTTTGTCAATGCTGTTTGAATAGTCAATAAATGAATGGTCGTCTGTTCTGACCGAGGCTTCCCAAGAGCCTGAAGGCAACTCCTCATCCCGACAAAACCCCCTTTTATTAATTGGCTGTGAATTCTGCCCATTCACATCCAGCAAAGTCTTTCAAGGGAGGATTTACGGTCACAGACCTTCTCTGGCTTGGAGAGCTGCCAGGCCAAGATCTGCAAAACTTGGCAAGGAGTCTCGGAGAGTCACGAACCAATGAAGCGAACTGATGGTCTCCTGCAAACTCCACTCCCCTTTCGCTCCTCTTTTATTTCCTCTGGGAGGGGCCATTCATCGTCCACCTGTGGCCTTACTCACACGTCGACCCCTGTTCCTTAGCTGTTCCCTTCCTCTGGCAACTTTGCGCATGCGCACACTGGGAACAGGCTCCAGCTGTTCTTCTGCCTCACTGATGTCTGACTCTGAAGGGCCCTGGCCCCCTCTCTGCCTCCAACACAGAGCCCTCCTCAGAGCCTTCCCCAGACTCCAGGACTGGCCCATCTTCCTCCCCAACCCTCCTCACTGTCCGAATTGGCTGCCAACTCCCGTGGCCACTGGCAGGCCACAAGAGGTTGTAAGTCGAGGCCTGCATGTACGGCATTCCCTTCTCGAGATGGGAACTTGGTGGAAAAAATGAACCATTTCAAGCGTGGCAAATGTCAGTCTCACTTTTCGGTCCCGGCTTCGAAATTTACCTTTTTTTCATGAAATTCTGGCTGGCTGGAAATTAAAGTTGATTGTACGCGGCTCAAAGAAAATGGCGCGTTTTATTCTCCTCTCTTCTTGCCTTCCTTTTCATCTATTATCCAGCCTGTGTCGAATTTTATATTCTAAGTTTTCAGAAAAGGAAAAAATGCCCTCTTGGACTCCATAACAGTCTTTGCACACTGATTGCTCTGCAGTCGTATCCACTCAATAAATATTTTTCCAGCTTCTTCCATTTTTTTTAAAAAAAACACGAGATGCCTTTATAGGGAGTCCTGGATTTACATCCATTCGTTTAGTGACCGTTCCAAGTTACAAGGGCACGGAAAAAGCAATGCATGATTGTTCTTTGCACTTATGACCATTGCAGTGTCCTCCAGGGTCAGGGGATTGAAATTCAGACGCTTGGCAATGGGCTCGTATTTATGACGGTCGCAGTGCCCCGGGGGGGGGGGAAATCACGTGATCACCTCCTGTGACCTTCTGGGCAGCAAAGTCAACCGGATTCACTTAACAACCGGGTGACTAAGTTAACAGTGATTCGCTTAACGACTGTGGAGAGAAAGGCTTACTCACATAACAATTGTCTCAGCAACAGTAATTTTGGGCTCAATTATGGAAGGAAGGAAGGAAGGAAGGAAGGAAGGAAGGAAGGAAGGAAGGAAGGAAGGAAGGGGAATACAATGGATGGTTGGATGGATGGGATAGGATAGGATAGGATAGGCTAGGATAGGGTAGGATAGGGTAGGATAGAAGGAAGGAAGGAAGGAAGGGGGAATACAATGGATGGTTGGATGGATGGGATAGGATAGGATATGATAGGGTAGGATAGAAGGAAGGAAGGAAGGAAGGAAGGAAGGAAGGAAGGAAGGAAGGAAGGAAGGAAGGAAGGAAGGAAGGAAGGGGAATACAATGGATGGTTGGATGGATGGGATAGGATAGGATATGATAGGGTAGGGTAGGATAGGGTAGGATAGGGTAGGATAGGGTAGGATAGAAGGAAGGAAGGAAGGAAGGAAGGAAGGATAGGAAGGAAGGAAGGAAGGAAGGAAGGAAGGAAGGGGAATACAATGGATGGTTGGATGGATGGGATAGGATAGGAACAGGAAGGAAGGAAGGAAGGAAGGAAGGAAGGAAGGAAGGAAGGAAGGAAGGAAGGAAGGAAGGAAGGAAGGAAGGAAGGAAGGGGAATACAATGGATGGATGGGATAGGATAGGATAGGATAGGATAGGAACAGGAAGGAAGGAAGGGAGGGGAGGGGAGGGTTGGGTTGGGTTGGGGGAGGGAGGAAGGGGGGGAGGGAGGGAGGAGGGAGGGTTGGGAGGGATCAGGAAAGCAAGCCAAGGCTGGGGAATTCTGGGCCTGGAAGTCCGCTCATCTCCCAGCTGCCATGGTTGAGAAAGGCTGCTCTCCCCAGATCTGAGCAATTGCATTCCCCATACAGCTCAGCTAGGAGGGGAAGGAGCTTGTTACTTATTTAATAAACATCAGCAAAGATCAAAAGAAGGGAGATTAAAGAAAGTGCAAGATAAAGGAGAGGTTATATATCTGCCTGCACAAAACTTTCCTGAGCTGCTGGAACCAAACTGGTGAGAAATGAGCACATTCAGCCCCAAAGGGAGTGCGTCAAAGAGCCGTCCAGAAATGGAAAGTAGGTCACCAGGTGATCCTCCTTCCACTACTCTGTACCGTGCAGGGAATAAGTGGAGGAGCAGGGATCAACTTATCCAAGATCCAGGAGTGAGATTCTCTGGACTAGAACACCAAAGCTTCATAAAATAGATTTTAGCCTTTTTCTCTGGCCCTTGAGTATTCTGCTACTTTCTTTTAAATGATATGCAGTAATTTTTTGGGTGTAACAGTAAAAACAGGTTGATTTACAATGGCACTAGCATTTCTCCCTGGGATTCTTCCGTCTGTGGCACCCGTCTGAAGCAAGAAGCATTTATTTGAACAATTATAGATTTTTCCCCACTGCTCAGGAATAGAGATATATCATGCATGCGCATTTTACTGCCTCGGAAAACAAGGGACGGTTAAATAGCTTATTGTTCAAAATAACTCCCCACCCAGGTTTAGTAAGAGAGTGGAGAGAAAATAGATAAAGATAAAAGAGGGAAAAGGGAGGGAGAGATTTGGAGAGGGGAGGGGAAGAGAAGAAGGTGATATGGGAGGGTGGGAGCGAGGGAGAGAGTGAGGGAGGAATGAAAGAGAAGGGAAGGCTAGAGAGAGTGGAAGGGAAGGGGGAAGGGGAGAAGAGAGGGAGGAAGGGAGGAGAAAATGTGGGGAGAAGGGAAGGGAAGGGAAGAGAGGGTAAGGGGAGGGAGGAAGGAAGGAAGGAAGGAAGGAAGGAAGGAAGGAAGGAAGGAAGGAAGGAAGGAAGGCATGTGGGAGGAAGGGAAGGAGAGAGGGTAAGGGGGAGGAAGGAAGGAAAGAAGGAAGGAAGGTGGGAGGAAGGGAAGGAGAGGGGAAGGGAAGGGGGAAGGGAGGGAGGAAGGAAGGAGAGAAGATGGGAGAAATGCAAGAGAAGGGAAGGAGAGAGAGGGGAAGGGGAGGGGGAAGGGGAGAAAGGGCAGGATGGAGAGAGGGAGGAAGGAAGGGGGGAAGGAAGGAAGGAAGGAAGGAAGGAAGGAAGGAAGGAAGGAAGGAAAGAATGTGGGAGGAAAAGAAGGGAAGGGTAGGAAAGAGAGGATAAGGGGAAGAAGGCAGGCAGGAAGGCAGGAAGGCAAGTGGGAGGAAGGGAAGGAGAGAGGGGGAGGGGGAGGAAGGAAAGAAAGAAAGAAGGAAGGAAAGAGGGAGGGAGGATGGGAAGCAGAGGGGAAGGGAAGGGGGAAGGGAGGAAGGAAGGAAGGAGATAATGAGTGAGGAAGGGAAGGGAAGGAGAGAGAGGAAGGGGAGGGGGAGAGGGAGGAAGGAAGGAGAGAAGATGGGAGGAATGCAAGAGAAGGGAAGGAGAGAGAGGGGGAAGGGAGGGGGAAGGGAAGGAAGGGCAGGAAGGAGGGAGGGAAAGAAGGAAGGAAGGAAGGAAGGAAGGAAGGAAGGAAGGAAGGAAGGAAGGAAGGAAGGAATGTGGGAGGAAAAGAAGGGAAGGGTAGGAAAGAGAGGATAAGGGGAAGAAGGCAGGCAGGAAGGCAAGTGGGAGGAAGGGAAGGAGAGAGGGGGAGGGGAGGAAGGAAAGAAAGAAAGAAGGAAGGAAAGAGGGAGGGAGGATGGGAAGCAGAGGGGAAGGGAAGGGGGAAGGGAGGAAGGAAGGAAGGAGATAATGAGTGAGGAAGGGAAGGGAAGGAGAGAGAGGAAGGGGAGGGGGAGAGGGAGGAAGGAAGGAGAGAAGATGGGAGGAATGCAAGAGAAGGGAAGGAGAGAGAGGGGGAAGGGAGGGGGAAGGGAAGGAAGGGCAGGAAGGAGGGAGGGAAAAGAAGGAAGGAAGGAAGGAAGGAAGGAAGGAAGGAAGGAAGGAAAGAATGTGGGAGGAAAAGAAGGGAAGGGTAGGAAAGAGAGGATAAGGGGAAGAAGGCAGGCAGGAAGGCAAGTGGGAGGAAGGGAAGGAGAGAGGGGGAGGGGGAGGAAGGAAAGAAAGAAAGAAGGAAGGAAAGAGGGAGGGAGGATGGGAAGCAGAGGGGAAGGGAAGGGGGAAGGGAGGAAGGAAGGAAGGAGATAATGAGTGAGGAAGGGAAGGGAAGGAGAGAGAGGAAGGGGAGGGGGAGAGGGAGGAAGGAAGGAGAGAAGATGGGAGGAATGCAAGAGAAGGGAAGGAGAGAGAGGGGGAAGGGAGGGGGAAGGGAAGGAAGGGCAGGAAGGAGGGAGGGAAAGAAGGAAGGAAGGAAGGAAGGAAGGAAGGAAGGAAGGAAGGAAGGAAGGAAGGAAGGAAGGAAGGAAGGAAGGAAGGGTGATAAATTCTTTTAGTAAGCTGGGAGTTGAAGTCTTCCGTCTTCCAGCTGGTCTACATGGAGAAAGTCTCCAAAGCCTTTGAAGTCTGCCCAAGGAAGAGAAGGGCCTGGGGGGGAGGGGGCTTCCCTGTGTCCCCTTCATGCTTCCTGCATTTAAGCTGCCCTTGTAATCTGCTTTTAATTGGGCTTCACTTCTCCAAGAGGCCCAGGCGATTCTCTCCCAGCCCTGAAGCAAAGGCTCGGGTTTCATTTGGTAAATCATAGGCAGAATAAAAACAATGGCACCAGTCTTTCCCCAGAAACATGTCCATGTGTATTTTCCTCCCTAGGCATGAACGTCATGGAAAGCTCCCCCTACGAGCCCTTTGTAAGAGGCTTTGATTACGTCCGCCTGGCGTCCATCACTGCAGGTAAGGCGTGAAATCCACGGAAGACAGATGGTTGCAACCTGAGGGAATTAAGAAACCCCTTTTAATGCTTTAGCTTTCCTTGCTCACTTTTGTAAGTAACTCCAGGTGGCAAACCTTACCTGGTAATCCTTTTCTTCCCATAACAACAACCCTGTGAGGTAGGTTGGGCTGACAGAGGAGGGATGGGACTGGCCCAAAGTCACACTGGCTTGAAAGCCTAAGGTGGGACTAGAACTCACTGTCTCCTGGTGATCGGCCCAAAGTCACCCAGTCTTCCTTCATGCCTAAGGTGGGACTAGAATTCACAGTCTCCTGGTGATCAGCCCAAAGTCACCCAGTCTTCTTTCATGCCTAAGGCGGGACTAGAACTCACAGTCTCCTGGTGATCAGCCCAAAGTCACCCAGTCTTCCTTCATGCCTAAGGTGGGACTAGAACTCACAGTCTCCTGGTGATCAGCCCAAAGTCACCCAGTCTTCTTTCATGCCTAAGGCGGGACTAGAACTCACAGTCTCCTGGTGATCAGCCCAAAGTCACCCAGTCTTCCTTCATGCCTAAGGCGGGACTAGAACTCACAGTCTCCTGGTGATCAGCCCAAAGTCACCCAGTCTTCCTTCATGCCTAAGGTGGGACTAGAACTCACAGTCTCCTGGTGATCAGCCCAAAGTCACCCAGTCTTCCTTCATGCCTAAGGCGGGACTAGAACTCACAGTCTCCTAGTGATCAGCCCAAAGTCACCCAGTCTTCCTTCATGCCTAAGGTGGGACTAGAATTCACAGTCTCCTGGTGATCAGCCCAAAGTCACCCAGTCTTCCTTCATGCCTAAGGTGGGACTAGAATTCACAGTCTCCTGGTGATCAGCCCAAAGTCACCCAGTCTTCCTTCATGCCTAAGGCGGGACTAGAACTCACAGTCTCCTGGTGATCAGCCCAAAGTCACCCAGTCTTCTTTCATGCCTAAGGCGGGACTAGAACTCACAGTCTCCTGGTGATCAGCCCAAAGTCACCCAGTCTTCCTTCATGCCTAAGGCGGGACTAGAACTCACAGTCTCCTGGTGATCAGCCCAAAGTCACCCAGTCTTCTTTCATGCCTAAGGTGGGACTAGAACTCACAGTCTCCTAGTGATCAGCCCAAAGTCACCCAGTCTTCCTTCATGCCTAAGGTGGGACTAGAACTCACAGTCTCCTAGTGATCAGCCCAAAGTCACCCAGTCTTCCTTCATGCCTAAGGTGGGACTAGAACTCACAGTCTCCTAGTGATCAGCCCAAAGTCACCCAGTCTTCCTTCATGCCTAAGGTGGGACTAGAACTCACAGTCTCCTAGTGATCAGCCCAAAGTCACCCAGTCTTCCTTCATGCCTAAGGCGGGACTAGAATTCACAGTCTCCTGGTGATCAGCCCAAAGTCACCCAGTCTTCTTTCATGCCTAAGGCGGGACTAGAACTCACAGTCTCCTGGTGATCAGCCCAAAGTCACCCAGTCTTCTTTCATGCCTAAGGCGGGACTAGAATTCACAGTCTCCTAGTGATCAGCCCAAAGTCACCCAGTCTTCTTTCATGCCTAAGGCGGGACTAGAACTCACAGTCTCCTGGTGATCAGCCCAAAGTCACCCAGTCTTCCTTCATGCCTAAGGCGGGACTAGAACTCACAGTCTCCTGGTGATCAGCCCAAAGTCACCCAGTCTTCTTTCATGCCTAAGGTGGGACTAGAACTCACAGTCTCCTGGTGATCAGCCCAAAGTCACCCAGTCTTCCTTCATGCCTAAGGTGGGACTAGAACTCACAGTCTCCTAGTGATCAGCCCAAAGTCACCCAGTCTTCTTTCATGCCTAAGGCGGGACTAGAACTCACAGTCTCCTGGTGATCAGCCCAAAGTCACCCGTTTCACTTCTAAGGCAAGACTAGAACTCACCCTCTCCCACTTTCTAGCCTGCTGCCTTAACCACTAGGCCGACTCCACCCTGACTCTGTTCTACTCCCTCCGTCCAAAAGAGGCATTGGGCACATGCTCCGAGCAGCAAAACTCTTGAGATCTTTTCTAAGGTGGTTATCCGAGAAGCCTCGTTAGCCCCCGGGGAGCATTTTCCCACAGGCAGGCTGGGTCTCCCTTGCGCCTGGCCGACAGAGACGGAGAGCTCCAGCCGCTTCCAAGGGAACAACACATCATAGGTTCTGCAAGGGCCCTAATTAGGACTACCATTAGGCCCGGTAATTGGCCGATCAATCCAGCTCTCCTGCTCTCCACTTGCCGAGAGGGGCTCAAGGTCACACAGGCCCAGGAAATGGATTCCCCACATGCTCCATTAGACAATTCCATCACATGGAGGTCGCCCAGCCGAGGCGGCCTCCACTCCGACCAGAGAGACTCCGGCAGAAAGTATCGCTTTGCTGTTGTTTCTCAGCCAATTTAAGATGGGGACGGACGGACTTCAACCCCCAGAATTCCCTAGCTAGCAAATGAATTCTGGGAGTTGAAGTCCATCTCTCTCAAAGCATGATGGGTGAGGGATTCTGGGAGTTGAAGTCCATCCCTATCAAAGCATGATAGGTAAGGGATTCTGGGAATTGAAGTCCATCCCTCTCAAAGCATGATGGGGAGGGATTCTGGGAATTGAAGTCCACCCATCTTAAAGCAGGATGCCTGGGGTATTCTGGGAATTGAAGTCCAGCCATTATAAAGCATGATGGGAGAGGGATTCTGGGAGTTGAAGTCCACCCATCTTAAAGCAGGATGGCTGGGGGATTCTGGGAGTTGAAAAACAATCACAAATCCCTTTTTTCATTTCTGTTGTAAATTCAAACAGTCAATCAATGGATGGTTCTAAGTCGAGGAACTATCTAGGGATCAATAAAAGGGCTCCATTCGCTTCCATGCAGACAATTCGGACTTTCTGGCCATCTTTAGGCCCGAGAAGAAGAAAAAAATTAAACAGGGATACGATCGCTCTCCTAAAAGTTTTGAAACCCGAGGGTCTCCAGGGAGACAGCCACAACAACGAAGAAGGAGTCTGTGGCTGCCCAAACTTGCTTTTTGACATTTGTGACAGTCACGCACGCACACCCCTGTGGGAACGGAAGTCTTGACGGGGCTGTCACAGAACCGGAGATCCCAGTGACAGGAAGTCAAATGCCGGCTGAGTGTTGGAGAAACGTCCCCAGAGAGAAAATGGAGGTTGACCCAAGAGAGGCTAAAACCGTAACCCGGTCTAGGATTTCTGGGGGTTTTTTTTCACTGCAATGCCTGCCCTTGAGCAGGGGGAGTTGGGGTTGGACTGGATGACCTCAAGGGTCCCTTCCGCCGCATGCCATAGCCCTCCTTGGTGCCTTTCTCTTCCGCAGGCTCCGAGAACGAGGTCACGCAGGTCAACCGCTGCCTGGATGCCGCCAAGGCCTGCAACGTGGACGAGCTGTGCCAGCGGCTGCGGACCGAGTACGTTTCCTCCTGCATCCGCCGGGGCCCCCGGGCCGACCCCTGCAACCGCTCCAAGTGCCACAAGGCCCTGCGGAAGTTCTTCGACCGGGTGCCGCCCGAATACACCCATGAGCTGCTCTTCTGCCCCTGTGTCGACACGGCCTGCGCCGAGAGACGCCGCCAGACGATCGTGCCCACTTGCTCCTACGAAGCCAAGGAGAAGCCGAACTGTTTGACGCCACTGGACGCCTGCCGGGGAAACTACGTTTGCAGGTACCAACGCTGGCCTGCGGAGAAGGTCACATCCACACAACACGCTGACCCAGGTTGCTGAATTAGCCCTTTAGTGGCTAAGCGGAAGCATCGATTTTAACACAACACGCTGGGTTCACCCAGGGTGTCACTCTCCCGTCACCCCCCCTCCCCCAAATAAATACTATCGGGGGTGAATCCTAACTAGGTTTATCAAGCGGCTGTCTTCCCTCTGTCGGATTCAGAGGGTCGTGGGAACCCGGTCGGAGTGGCTGGAGGCAAAAAGGTATGGGGCAGGACTAGAACTCACTGTCTCCTGGTGGTCAGCCCAAAGTCACCAAGGCAATTTTCATGGCTAACGCGGGACTAGAATTCACCGTCACTTGGTGATCGGCCCAAAGTCACCCAGCCAACTTTCATGGCTAAGATGGGACTAGAACTCCCAAAGACCACACAGTCCTCCTCCTTCTCCTGCTTTCCCCTCCTCCTCCTCCTCCTCCACTCCACAAGCCCCACTCCCTTCTAGCACTGATGATGTTCCCTAGTTGGGTCATGAAACGGCTGCCCGAAAACCACAAAGATCAGAGAGCATCAAGGGCCCCACAGTCCTCCTCCTCCTCCTGCTTTCCCCCTCCTCCTCATTCTCTTCCTTCCTCCTTCACTCCGCAAACCCCACTCCCTTCTAGCATTGACGATGTTCCCTAGTCGGGTCATGAAACGTCTGCAAGAAAACCATCAAGATCAGAGAGCACCAAGGACCCCACAGTCCTCCTCCTCCTTTCCCTCCTTCCCCCTCCTTCTCTCCTCTCCTCCTCCTCCCCCCTTCCTCTCCACAAGCCCCACTCCCTTCTAGCACTGATGACGTTACCTAGTTGGGTCATGAAATGTCTGCAAGAAAACCACCAAGCTCAGAGAGCACCAAGGACCCCACAGTCCTCCTCCCCCTCCTCCCCCTCCCCCTCCTCCTCCTTAGAGAGCACCAAGGACCCCCACAGTCTTCCTCCTCCTCCTGCTTTCCCCCTCCTCCTCATTCTCTTCCTTCCTCTTCCTTCGCTCCGCAAACCCCCCTCCCTCAGACGACTTCTGGGAGTTGAAGTTGGCCGAAATGTCTGACGCGGATCACAGCAATGAGCACCTTTGTCCCCCATTCCATCTCTCTTCTTCTGCCGGCCAAGCTTTCCTGTGGCTCTTGGAAGTTTTGACTCCCTTAGATAAATGTAAATAGAAATATAAATAATGTAAAATGCTGTTGTTCGCATCTCTCTCTGCCTCTGGGCTTTAGCAGGCCTTTCATCCCTTTTTTCGCTTGTTAACTGTTTTGATCTTGGTTGATGTTTAATAAATAAATGAAGACTGGGGAGTTGGGGGGGGAGTGTTATCCTCGCTGGGCTGAGTGGCAGGTGTGCGAGCTCTGATACGGAAATGTCCTGGTTGCAAACTAAGGTGGAAATCAGCCCCTGCAAGTTCTATCTCTCTCTGTCTGTCATCTTTCTCTCTCTCTCTCTCTCTCTCTCTTTCTTTCTTTCTTTCTCTTTTCCTTCCTTCCTTTCTCCCTCCCTCCCTTCCTTTATCTATTTACATCTATCCATATATCTGTAGTTATATATCTCTCTGCCTCTATCTATCTATCTATCTATCTATCTATCTATCTATCTATCTATCTATCATCTATCTATCATCTATCTACTTCCTATATCTATCTATCTATCTATCTATCCACTGAGGGAGAGGTCTGGCAGCTCCCTTTTTAAAGGGGAGCTGGACAGCTCTTCAGCCAATCGGTCTCTCTCTGTTCCCGCCTGAAAGGAGAGGACCTGACTGGGAACTACTGTTGTCCTTGCAACAACTAGAGGGGGGAGTATCTAACAATATAGATAGATATATCTATCTATCTACATATACATATACATATACATATATATCTCACTTTATTTATTTATCAGTACAAATATAACACAAACATATACATATACATATACATATACATATACATATACATATACATATACATATACATATACATATACATACATACATACATACATACATACATACATATATATATATATATACACACACACACATAACGGCCCCCCATTTGCTGCCCTTCCCTCTCTCCTAGATCTCGTTATGCTGAGTTCCAGGTCAACTGCCGGCCATCTGGGCTCCTCTCGGGAACTGGATGCCACAAGGAGAACTACGCCGCCTGCTTGTTGGCCTACACCGGCATCATCGGTAGGGACTCTGAGGTGTTTTTGTTTTATTTTTAAGGCTATCAAGAACGACGGGCGAGGGGGGATTCTGCCTTTGTTTCGTTAATTTAATGCATCTGTTCATTGGCTACTGAAATACACAGACATGCCTGCTCCTCTGATCCCCAGAAGCAGCGTCCAGTGGGAGGCTGGGCAAATGGACAAGATGCTGGACACAGCTTGCGATGCGTCCAGTATATTGTCCATTCGGACAGACTGGGCCATTCTGTAGTGGTCTCTAACCTCAAGAGAGAAATTCCCCCTCCCAGGACATTATTTTCACGATCCTTGAGAAATTCCTGGAAAACCTCTCTCATCTCTACAAGTGCAGAGTAGCTGATGAAAATAATGAGGACTAGAAACTTGCTAACCTGAATCATGTATTACGTTGTTTTGTGTGTTGCACAGACAGACAGACAGACAGACAGACAAGGTGGATGGATGGATGGATGGATGGAGAGAGAGAAAGAGAGAGAGAGAGAGAGAGGGAGAGAGAGAGATATGATTGATAGATGGATAGACAGACAGATGATAGATAGATAGATAGATAGATAGATAGATAGATAGATAGATAGATAGATAGATGATAGATAGATAGAGAGATAGATGATAGATAGATAGACAGACAGACAGATGATAGAGAGATAGAGAGATAGAGAGATAGAGAGATAGGAGAGATAGAGAGATAGAAATAGATTGATTATAAATAGAAGATGGATGGATGGATGGACAGATAGATGGATGGATGAATGGATGGAGAGAGAGAGAGAGAGAGAGAGAGAGACAGACAGACAGACAGACAGACAGACAGACACAGACAGACAGACAGACAGACAGACCGATAATAAATAGATAGATAGATAGATAGATAGATAGATAGATAGATAGATAGATAGATAGATAGATGATAGATGGATGGATGGATGGATGGATGGATGGATGGATGGATGGATGGATGGATGGATGGATGGATAGAGATTGATTATAAATAGGAAATGGATGGATAGATGGATGGATGGATGGATGGACAGATGGATATAGATAGATAGATGGATGGATGGATGGATGGATAGATAGATAGGTAGATGATAGATTGATATCATCAATCGTCCCTGCGACCTATTCGCTCACACAGGGAGGGGACTCCTCCTGGTGCCGTCCGCTAGGCAGTGTCAGCGGGCGACACCTAGGAGTAGGTCCTTCTCTGTGATGGGCCCAACCCTCTGGAATGACCTCCCCCCCGACATTCGAACCACCACCGACCTCCGTTCCTTCCGTCAAAAGTTCAAAGACTCACCTATTTCAATCAGCTGGCCTGGCACTTCCTTAGTTTTACCTCCCGGGGATTTATTTTAACTTGGGTTTGGGTTTTTAATTGGGGATGTTTTTAGGGTTTTAGAATATATTTATTTCTTGTACAGCCTATCTCCTCCATCCAAATGTATTTAATTGTTTTATGATTATATTTTTATCTGCATTGACTGTACACCGCCCCGAGTCCCTTTTTGGGAGAGGGGGCGGTCTAGAAATCCAAGAAATAAATAATAAATAAATAAATAAAATAGACAGACAGACAGACAGATAGACAGGCAGGCAGGCATAGGCAGATTGATCATAAATAGAAGATGGATGGATGGATGGATGGATGGATGGATGGATGGATGGATGGATGGATGGATGGATGGATGGATGGATGGACGGATGGATGAATGGATGGATGGACAGATGGATAGAGATAGTGGGAAATAACTCAGTGATAAATGAGTTAAATGTTAAGTTGATTTACATTCAGAAATTGTGAAATATAATCTTTACTGGGGAACTTTGGCTACAACAGGCATAGGTAATTACTAAGAGAATTATTTTGATAATTGGGAAAGTGTTATTATTCCAAATATTAAGGTTTGGATTCAGGCCATGTGTAATGCATCCATCTTTTTTTAAAAAATATTAAATATGAATAATACATTACCTTCTTTGGATACAGTGGTATTTATACCATGGGGACTAGAGATTGTTAACACTCTGATGACTTAGAATCCTTTAACCTTTAAAACTAGTGAAAATAGATTTATCTCAATGTTAACTAAGATTTCTAAAGTATTCATGTTGATAAGCCTAAGGTTGCTTATATTTTTATATCTAAAAGCCGAGTGTGGCATCGATAAACATCTGCCAAATAATGTTAAATTATTTATTGTATGCTGAAGATTTCTATCTGTAGCTTAATACTTAAAACTGTGGTCTCCATGGTATTGTTACTTGTTTTTGCATATTAAAAGAAAGAAAAAAATGAAACTTCCCCTTCATGTACGCACTGGCAATTTGCAGCATTTATAAAAATGAAACCCCCATTAAAAAAAATAACTTATCCATTTTTGCAAATAAATTTATTTTCTGCTCTTCCAAAAAGGCTTCAATCTGTATCCCTTTGCATGGAATGTGTGATGCTGATTTCTTTTTTTTTTCATTTGAAACCTTCCTGCAGTATTCTGTTAAATAATTGAAAGCAAAGTAATAGGCTTAGAATGTTTATACAATTTTTATTTTGTTTGGCATTTTAGTTTTCATCGTTAATTCTGACATTTCTAGTTTGTTCTGTACTTTTTTTTAAAAAAAAGTCATTTTTTTTCCCAGGCTTGCAACAAAATAAAAGGTTTTTTTTTTAAAAAAAAAACGCTGTACAAATAGACCTGGACTTACGACCACAATCGAGTCCAAAGTGTATGTTGCTAAGTGAAACATTTGTTAAGTGACTGCCCCATTTTACAACTTTTCTTGCCACGGTTGTTAAGTGAATCATTGCATTTGTTAAGTTAGGATCGAAGCTGTTAAATTAGCAATTAGGTCATTAAGTGAATCTGGCTTCCCCATTGACTTTGTGATGAACTGTTGTAAGTCGAGGACTACCTGTATAACAACGTTTCTCCACCTGGTGGGTGGACTTCAACTCCCAGAATTTTGGAATTGAAGTCCACAAGTCTTCAAAAGTTGCCAACTTTGGACATGCTGGCTGGGGAATTCTGGGAGTTGAAGTCCACAAGTCTTAAAATTGCCAACTTTGGACATGCTTGCTGAGGAATTCTGGGAGTTGAAGTCCACAAGTCTTAAAATTGCCAACTTTGGACATGCTTGCTGAGGAATTCTGGGAGTTGAAGTCCACAAGTCTTAAAATTGCCAACTTTGGACATGCTTGCTGGGGAATTCTGGGAGTTGAAGTCCACAAGTCTTAAAATTGTCAACTTTGGACATGCTGGCTGGGGAATTCTGGTCCACAAGTCTTCAAAAGTTGCCAAGTTTGGAGTTCTCTGCTCTAGATTGTCCATAGCAACTTTTAAAGTTTTAAAAGTTGTAAAGTTTCCCTTGCTTTCTCAGAAATGTTCTCTGCTCCTTCCCCCTCTCGGCAGGCAGCACCATCACGCCCAACTACATCGATAACTCCACCGCCAACATCGCACCCTGGTGCACCTGCAACGCCAGTGGGAACCGGCAAGAAGAGTGTGAACGCTTCCTGCACCTTTTCACCGACAATCTCTGCCTCCGTAAGTGTGGCCTCTGGTCTCATTGAGATCCGGCGCCTTTGGAGACAATTAGATGGGGGTTGGAACTGTGGTCCTTGAGAGCCGATACGAGGGTATTTAGTCCTTTAAAGGAAGTTTTTCAATTTGTTTTCTTTATCTGCAACAAGACTGACAGGGCAAGCCACTTATATATATAGAGAGAGACAGCAAACGTCTCTCCCTTCTAGCACTGATGATGTTAGCTAGTTGGGTGATGAAACGTCTGCAAGAAAACTACCAAGCTCAAAGAGCACCAAGGACTCTAACGTCTTTTTCACCCTCCTCCTCCTCCTCCTCCCCCCCTGCACATCACACTCCCTTCTAGCATTGATGATGTTACTTAGCTGGATAATGAAATGTCTGCAAGAAAACAACTCAGCTCAGAGAAGATCTCACAGTCGTTTTCCTCCCCCTCTTCCTCCTCCTCCTTCTCCTCTTCCTCCCTCCTCTGCCCTTCCTTCTCCTTCTTCTTTTCCTTGTTTATCTACTTGTTCTTCTTCCTCCTCCTCCTCCTGCTCCTCCTCTTCTTCTCCTTCTCCTCTTCTTCTCCTTCTCCTCTTCCTCCCCTTCTTCTTCCTCTTCTTCCACCTCCTCTTCTTCCCCCCCTCTTGTTTTCTCCTCCTCCTTTTCTTCTCTTCCTCCTCCTCCTTTTCTTCTCTTCCTCCTCCTCCTTTTCTTCTCCTCTTTTCCTCTTCCTCTTCTTCTCTTTCTCCTCCTCCTCTTCTCCTTCTCCTCTTCCTCTCCTCTTTCTTCTCCTCTTCTTCTTTCTTCTCTTCCTCCTCTTTTTCCTCTTCCTCCTTCTCCTCTTCTTCTTTCTCCTCCTCCTTTTCTTCTCTTCCTCCTCCTTTTCTCCTCCTCCTCCTCTTCTGCTCCTCCTCCTCCTCTTCTTCTTCTTCTTCCTCCTACTCCTTGTTGCTCCTCCTCCCTCCTCCTCTTTCTCTTCTTCTCCTTCTTCCACCTTCTTCTCCTCCTCCTCTTCTTCCCCTTCTCCTCCTCCTCTTCTTCTTCTTCCTCCCCCTCCTCCTCCTCCTCTTCTTCTTCCTCCTCCTTTTCTGAGGAGGGAAGGTTGAGTGTGAGGCCCAGTGTGAATCCTGATGCTTTGGAAAGAGCAAAAACTGTTAGTTTCCATCCATTCTTTCTTGTCCTGCCTTCTGGTGCTTTGGAAAATAAGTTGGCCCCCTCCTCTTTGTGGCAGCTCCTCAAATACTGGAATACTCTTATCATGTCACCCCTAATTCTTCAGTTTAACTCCTTACCATCAGAGCATTTTTCAGGTGGGGAGGGGGAGTGGAATGTCTAAACTCCCAACCCGCAGGCCAGTTGAGTCATGCCCATGCCCAAGTGGCAGTTGGAACAGAGTTCTTTTCGGTGGGGAGGGGGAGTAGAACTCCTTAGCATCAGAGCATGTTAATAATAATAATATAAGAAATACTAATGATCTGATACAAATGTTTTGGTCTCCAGGTCTTTAAATCACCCCAGTTGCTCTACTTTGCACTTTTTCCAAAGTCTCAAGGTCTTTTGTTTTTGTAACATGGTGACCGAAACTGGAGGCCGTTCTCCAGGTGTGGCCTTATGGCTGTATGGCTCTCTCTCACACACATACCTTCCTCCTCTTCAGAAAATGCCATCCAGGCCTTTGGCAATGGGACGTATCTGAGTGCCGCCACTAGTCCGTCCACCTCGCCCACCACCCAGATGAGGAAGCAGGAGAGAAACCCTGCCACTCGCCAGGAGAACATTCTGGAACAGCTGGAACCAACCAAGGTAGTCAAAGGCCTCGGGCGGAGGGGGGGTGGCACCTTGGGTCTGGACCCCCCCACCAGATGTTTTCAGACCTCCGGGTTCCATTTGCACCCAAGGCTCTGGTTGCTTCTCAAGCCTGGGTTTGTTGTTGGTGCTTAGCAGGTTGTGAGAATGGTTCTCTTATTACAACTATTCCTTTAGTGGCTGTTTGAAGTTACTACAACACTGAAAAAAGTGACTTCGTCTCTCTATCTGCTTTATTCTGTCTATATCTGTCATCTATCTATTGACCTTCTAGCTCTTCTTTCTATTTATGATCTATCTATCTTTCTCTCTATATATATGCATCTATATCTCTATATCTATCTGTCTGTCTATCTATCTATCTATCTATCTATCTATCTATCTATCTATCTATCTATCTATATCAATCTATATCTCTATCTTTCTCTATATATATATGCATCTATATCTCTATCTATCTATCTGTCTGTCTGTCTATCTATCTATCTATCTATCTATCTATCTATCTATCTATATCTATCTATCTATCTATATCTATCTATATCTATCTATATCTCTATGTTTCTCTCTATATATATGTATCTATATCTCTCTATCTATATTTCTCTATCTATCTAGCTAGCTAGCTAGCTAGCTATCTCTACCTCTATTTCTATCTTTCTATCTCTCTCTATCTCTATATCTATATTTATCTATCTATCTATCTATCTATCTATCTATCTATCTATCTATCTATCTATCTATCTATCTACCTAGCTATCTAGCTATGTCTATCTCTCTATCTCTCTATCTATATCTATCTATCTCTCTCTCTATCTATCTATCTATCTATCTATCTATGTCTATCTATATCTATCTATCTCTATCTCTATATATCTCTATCTTTCTATATCTCTCTATGTCTCTCTATCTATCTCTATCTCTATCTATCTTTCTTTTTCTATCTCTATCTCTCTATCTATATCTCCCTCTGTCTCTGTCTCTGTCTCTCTCTCTCTCATCTACTTACCTACCTACTTTCCTACCTATCATCAAGTGACATTTACATTCCCAGCCTCAACGCCTCCTTCCTTCAGCTGCAGCGTTTCTGCAGCCGTGACCCTTTTCCTGCCCTTGGGAGAAGTGGGGGGGGGGTGTCTCCGGCCATTGTCTCTCGCTCCCCTCCTCCTCTGCAACTGCCTGCTCCCCAGCCGGTGGATGGCTTGTTGGTGAACCTGATTGTATCCCTTGTAATCGGCCTCAATTTCCCCCTAATTGCTTTCTAATCCCTATTAAAAGCTGCTTGTGAAAAGTCACATCAGCATCAGGGGTTTTTTCCGTGGGCAGCATCCCAACAAATAAAACGGAAAGCATCAGAGTGTTTGAGCCCCCAGCGTTAAAGAACACGGGTCTTCCAGCTTCATTTTATATATATATATGTGTGTGTGTGTGTGTATATATATATGTATGTATGTATGTGTGTGTGTGTGTGTGTATCTATACACACACATATATATTACACATACACCCCATAATAAAAGCAGGCTGAAGGGGAAGGAAAATGGATTGTTATATAGTCAATAGCATCAGAACTGAAGGCTGCAGCCTATAATTTGGGTATGGGAGAAATTAGCAAACAAGTCAAGTCAACAAGTGTTGGCTGTCTTGGTTTTAGCGAAGGAAGGAAGGAAGGAAGGAAGGAAGGAAGGAAGGAAGGAAGGAAGGAAGGAAGGAAGGAAATGAAGGGAGGAAGGAAGGAAGGAAAATTAGGGGAAGAAGGAAGGAAAATGAGGGGAGGAAAGATTGAAAATGAGAGGAGGGGAGAAAGGAGGGAAATGAGGGGAGGGAGGGAGGAGGGAAAGAGGGAGGGAAATGAGGGGAGGGAGGAAGGAAGTGAAGGAAAGAAAATGAGGGGCGGGAGGGAGGGAGGAAGGAAGGAGGGAAAGAGGGAGGGAGGGAAATGAGGGAAGGAAGGAAGGAAGATAACAAAGGAAGGAAGTTAAATGACGGGAGGGAGGGGAAAAGATAACACAGGAAGGAAGGAGGGAAGGAGGGAGGAAGGAAAGAAGGAAGAAAAAGAGAAAGTAAGTGAGAAAATAAATGAGAAAAAGAAAGAAGAAAGAAAGAAAGAGACAGTGTGAGAGAGAGAGAGAGAGAGAGAAAGAAGAAAGAAAGAAAGAAAGAAAGAAAGAAAGAAAGAAAGAAAGAAAGAAAGAAAGAAAGAAAGAAGTGTACAAACGTGGGGTGAGAAAAACTCTTCAGTCACAACTCTCCAAGCAGGGCTCTTTCTAAACTATCATATATCTGACCGCAACAATAACAGTGGCCTCTGGGTGGCAGCAAAGAGAAACACTTACACCCTCTCTGCTGCCCTCTGGGGATGGACCACAGTATTGCAGCTCAGGTAGGGTAATGCTGGACTGCAGCTTTTGACGGGGTCTCTCTGGGCCTGCGCCCAGGGTCCAAATGCAGCGTTTTGGTTTCCCCCTCGCCTATTCCGACCCTCCTTGCTGCCGCCGAGAGGAGCTGCTCTTTTATGGCCTGATAAAACTTCAGCTCCGGCAATCTTGCTATTCCTCCGCCGTATTTATTTATTCCCTTTCTAGCAGACGTCGGTTTGATCTCCCAGGCGTCTCTTGCTCTGAGAGAGCTTTGGAAGGCCTGCCTCATCCAAAGCTCTGTTCCTTTTGCTCCTTTTAAATACATTTTTGTTAGGATGTTATTCGCCTTTTTTCAGTGCAGTCAAAAGCCCACGAAACAAAAGCCGAAAGAGAGAAAATGCAAAAGACAAAAAGAAAAGGAAAGGGGATGGGGAGAAAGCATAGTTAGCCCTTCTCCCCTCCTGTTCCTGGCAAATAATTGTCAGTCAAATTTAATTATTTGTTGCAACGAAACCATTAACAAACCGTTCAAAGGAAAAGGAAGGGAACCACAGATACAAGTCGAGCTAAAAAGAATAAGAGGGATTTTTATTGTCACTATTGTTGTCACTGCAAACTATGTCACTGGGAACAAAACAAAAAAAACACCCTTATTTGTCTAAAACTACGTAAGGCATCAAGCTAAAATTTTAACTCCAAGGAGTCCTCAGCATGCAACCATGGAGCCCTACAGCTCTGTTGCTAAGCGAAACATTTGCTAAATCTTGCCCCCGTTTTATGACCTTTCTCGCCACAGTTGTTAAGCGAGTCGCGGTTGTTAAGTGAATCTCGCTTCACTCTCGACTTTGCTTGTCAGAAGGTCACCCTCTTCCTCCTCTTCCTCTCTGCAAACCCCTCTTCCTGCTAGCACTGATGGTGTTACCTACTTGGGTCATGATACGTCTGCAAGAAAACAAACAAGCTCAGAGAGCCACAAGGACTCCTGATTTCTTCTTGGTCTCCCATCCACGTCCTAACCAACAGCTTTGTTTTTTTGCAACATCCATCCGCATTGCTCAGGGGCGCCACCTGCTGGGGAAGGGAAAAATGGACGTTTCCACCACTTTTTAATCTGCAACTAAACCAGGGGTGTCCAAACTTGGGCACTTTAAGACTTGTGGACTTCAACTCCCAGAATTCCCCAGCCAGCAGAGCTGGCTGGGGAATTCTAGGAGTTGAAGTCCACAAGTCTTAAAGTTCCCAAGTTTGGACACCCCTGAACTAAAATCTTCCTATTTGGTTATTGGTCTCCAATACTCTAAAACAATCTCAGTCCGGTTCATTCCCTTTTCGGGAACCCCGATTGAGGGAGGGGGTGCAGAAGAAAAGAGCAGATTTCAGGGGCCCCCAGCCCCATCCTCCACCCCTACCCCCCCTTCCTTACAAAGAGTCTCAAAGTTGTTTATTTTTCTTTATATCTCACACTCCTTCACCACCCATCCAGCTCAGAGAGGGATATCTGGGTGGCATCCAGCTGAATGTTAAATGCGGGGATTAAATCCACATTTTCTGGAATTGCGGTTCTTCTGCAGGGGACCCTATCTCTGAAAAAAATAAAATAAAAACAGAGGGAGGGAAAGAGGGAGGGAGGGAGGGAGAGAGAGAGTCTTAATCCTCACCATTTCTTGAAAGACTTGCAAACAATGCCCCACTAGGCGTGATAAGGATGCCTGCTGCCCGTAATGCCTGTTGCTGTTAAGGCTTCTCTTCCTCCACGTGAAGCTTCCTAGCCGTATTAAACTGGTGGAATCCGGAGGCAGTCCACATTTTACAAAGAAAAAGGGAGTGAAGCCAATTGCAAGCACCGTCAATTTCCAAGGAGCGATAAAAAGCCTTCCTGGTTTTTATAGGAGCTGGGTGTCACAGCTCTCTCCCTGCCTGCTCTCCGAGGATTATGGAATAACAGAGTTGGAAGGGACCTTGGAGGTCTTCTAGTCCAGCCCCCTCCTCAGAAGACAGAATAACAGTTGGAAGGGATCTTGGAGGTTTTCTAGTCCAGCCCCCTTCTCAGAAGACAGAATAACAGAGTAGGAAGGGATCTTTGAGGTCTTCTAGTCCAACCCCTCCTCAGAAGACAGAATAACAGAGTAGGAAGGGACCTTGGGGGTCTTCTAGTCCAACCCCCTCCTCAGAAGACACCCTATGCCATTTCAGGCAAATTAAAAAAAGAGAAAGAGAGAGGAAGATACCACAGGTAGTCCTCAACTTACGACCACAATTGAGCCCCGAATTTATGTTGCTAAGCAGGACATTTCTTAAGTGAGTTTCACCCCATTGTACGACTGTTCTTGCCGCAGTCGTTAAGGGAATCCCTGCAGCTGTTAACTTAGCCACCCGGTTGTTAAGTGAGTCTGGCTTCCCCGTTGACGCTGCTTGTTGACAAGGTCACAAAAGGGGACCACGTGACACCCCTCCCCGGACACTGTGACTGTCATAAATATGAGCCGGTCACCAAGCGTGCAAATTTTGCTCACGACAGCAGGGGGATGCTGTAATGGTTGTGTGAAAAACGGCCGAAAGTCCCTTTTTTCAGAGCTGTTGTAACTTGGAAGGGTCACTAAACGAACTATCAAGGATTTCCTGTCATGCTTTGTAATATTTTGTTGTGGCCTGTCGGCCGCCGGCCCCTCCAGCAACTGAATCAGAGGAGGAGGAGGAGGAGGAGAAGGAGGAGGAGGAGGAGGAGGAGGAGGAGGAGGAGGAGGAGGAGGAGGAGGAGGAGGAGGAGGAGGAGGAGGAGGAGGAGGAGGAGGAATAATCAGGGTCAGCATCAGGACAACCTGAGAGCTCCGAGGGGGAAGAGGGAGTGGAGCTGGCAGAGAGAGAAAGAGGGAGGGGGAGAGGGAGAAGGCAGGGGGGGGAGAGAGAGAGAGGCGGAGCCTGGGCCATCCATCAACCTTCAGATGGAGAGAGCCCCCAGGTCTGGAGGTGGCTGATGAGGAAGAGGAAGAACAGCTGGGTCCAGTGCCTGACGCACGTGGATGTGCAGGAGGCAGAGGAGAGGAGAGCAGTGGAAATCTATGGGCCGGTCCTTGCGACAGAACAGCCTCTGCTGCTAGCAAAGCCCCACTCTGGCTCTGGGGATAAAAGGCAGGGGAAGGAGATGAATAGATGTGCCAGACAACTATTCATTTTCTGACCGGACGGACTCGTTAGCTTGCGGTGAGAGATAAATGTTTTGCCGGGGCTGCCGGTGCTCCTAATAAAGGGATCATGGAGTTCACTTCAGAGGGTTTGTTGTTTTGGGGGAGGTGGGTCAGCACACATTCCTTCTGAACTTCTCCGCTGCTCCCCTTTTTCTTGATTTGGCCTCCATCCTTCGCCCCCTGGGGAACCCAACGAGTCCCACCTCCTCACGTTCTCCATTTCTCTCCTTGTCCTTCTAGATGTCCACAGAAGAGAAGCTGCTGCGTGATGCATCTCACCTCGCACCCGGACCCTCAGACGCTGCCCTGGCCTTGACCGTTGACCTCTGGATGATGGTGTGGAGCTCCACAGCCACCAGTACTGTCCTCCTGATGGCCATGTGAACCTGAGGAAGCCTTGCTCAAGGCCGCCCAGCAACCGAGGGGGCTGCTCGGTCTTCTAATTTTCCAACTTGGGACTCAGGAAGGTGGCCCCGCCCAAAACCACCGTCCACTGCATCGACTTTGTAGCAAGAGGACAACACAACAAAAAAAATGAAACTCATCCCACGATCTTGTCTCTGAACGTCTTTCTGGAGAGCAAGAAGGAATCAACCATGAATGTCTTCAAGAAATCCTGCGTACTTCATCATCGACGTGAAGTCACGGACAGAAACCGATTCACGCAAGCGTCTTCTTCTTCATCTTTGACCCGTGAGTCAAAGCTGCCTTTCTTTATTTTTAATTTTTTGGTGCAAGGAAGCCCTCTTGCTTGAGAACGAGAAGCTCTTGCAATCTTAGGAAGACCTTCTGAAATCATGTTGAGATCCAAGTTCTCCACGCTTAGTGTGGGACGATTGCTGTGCCACTCCCAAGCCAATGTGTGGTCTAAAAACTGTGCCCGGCCCCCTTATTTTTCAAAAGGGTTGAGTGGTTTTAATGAAGTCGAGCGAGGCCCGACCCCACCCCACCCCCAAGAGTCTACACACAACCCAACAAGGAGAACCTTCCACCACGGTGATCTGGTGAGAACCAGAAAGTAGGGGGAGATGTGTTTTGAGATGTGAGATTTGCTACAGATGGAAATTATCCACTCTTCTCATGGGCAGTTGCATTCATTGGATTCAGTTGAGGTTCTTCACCAAGGGAGCTTTGTACAGGACCTGAAGATTCTCCTACGGGGTTGACGTATGGGGTGTCTTCCCCGGGGACATCTTCTCTTCCCCTGTCCATTCTCAAGAGCAGAAAGACAGCGTGGGTGGAACATCTCAAAAGCGTGTGTGGGATGGGCATCTCATGCATAAGTTCTCCACGAGATGGATGTCTCACACGTAGGTTTCCACACCCTTTGCAAAATTGGGAGTGGGTTCCAAAAGCCAACCTATCATGGTTGGTGCCTCCAAGCCTTGGCCGGTTTCAAAGCCGAATTGAGCTTCTCGACCAAACACACCAAAGCCGTCCAGCTTGCGTTGATTTCCCGGAGAAGGTTGGTGCTTTGAGCCGAGACTAAGTGAGTAAGTGAGAACAGATGGTCCATCTGGATTGAACCCTGCTGATTCGCAGACCTGGCTCATCCCTTGACCTCACCAGGAGGCCCCAAAGCACCGACTCGAGCTTCATCATAAGTGGCTTTTTCATCCCGTCCCTCAGCTGTCTCTCTCTGTGGCCATGATGGATGAGTGTCATCATGTCACCACTTTCAGACCATAATTAATCCCAGCTTGGAGCTAATTCGGAGAGGGGATTTGAGGTTGTCTGGTTGGGGTTCCTTCTACAGCTGCGGGAAATTGTTCTGACGCTCCGGGACTCTGCAGCAGGGGGCCACGGCCTTCTAAGAAAGGGTGAAAAATCGGACGTGCCCCAGAAAGGTTGCGGGCACCGCACCTGTGCCACACGGAGTGTGTACCCTCACAATCAGAGGTGGCCGTAGCAAGGTTGAATGTTACCTATAGGTTCATAGCAGAGGTGGGTTGCGACCGGATCGGACCAGTGCAGCCAAATAGGTAGTAGCTTGGCGGCCTGGGCCGCTGGAACCAGCAGCGACCCAGGCCTGCCCACGCCCCCGAACTGGCTCTCCTACGGTGGCGCCATCTTGATTTTCGGTACTGCGCCCACGCAGAATAATTTTCATTGCACAAATTTAACTTTTTTCCATTTTTTAACGTTTTGCGCATGCGCAGACAATTTTAGATGCAAATATGAGCGAAGCTCCCGTGCAAAAAAATTTGCGCGCTAAACCGGCAGTCATGCCGGAAGCATCTCACCCCTGGTTCATAGGAAGGAAAACGGCCCCCAGGTTGCCTTTCGCGATATCATTCCATGCTCCGTGGACAACGTCAGAGACTCCACCACCGAAGCAAGAAATCTTCATTTTGTGTAATTTTATACTAATCTGGGTCTTTGTTGCTCCGTTCAAGAGCTCCGGGTGAATTGGGGGTGAATTGACCCCCGCAAAATGGGGTCAGGTTATAGCAGTCCCACGTTGCTACGACAAGATGTTGCTTTAGAGGCTCTGCCACTGTGACATGGACTATGGCATCACACTCTCGCAAAAGGTTGTCATCGGTCAATTTTATTAACACTCACAGGCCAGCGTTACAAACAAAAGCATTAAAAACCATAATATACAGACAAGATAATACGATTCGTGGTGGATTATCAGTTGGAGTCGGCCTAATTTTATATCCAGCACAGGTAGTCCTCGACTTACGACCACAATGGAGCCCCCAAACATTCCTGTTGCTAAGCAAGACGTTTCTTAAGCGAGCTTTGCCTCGTTTTGCAATCTTTTTTTCCAACCGTCATTAAGTGAATTGCGGCAGCTGTTAAGTTAGGAATATGTTTGTTAAACGAATCAGGCTCCCGCCCCCCCGTTGACTTTGTTTGTCCAGAGGTCGCAAAAGGGGGTCGCGTGACCTTGGGACTCTGCCACCGTCATAAATATGAGTCAGTTGCCCAAGCGTTTGGATTATGTGCCGATGGGAATACTGCAACGGTCGTAAATGTGAAAAATGGTCCTAAGCCACTTATTTCAGGGCTGTCTTTGAACGGTCACTAAACAGAACGGTTGTAAATCGAGGACTATCTGTATTTGGGTTCATTCGCGACCTGTGTTATGGTAGGCGTTAATGTCAGAAAAACGGAAGGCTTGCTGTGAATTTTTTTCCCTGCGTCTTTGCATTTCCAGAATTCTAAGCAATTTTTGCCGCTTCGTTCCTTTTTTGCCAAAGAAGCAAATAAATTAAGAAATGGCCGTATAAGATATGACAATGAGGAGATTTGGGGAGAATTCAAGGGCATTTGGTCAATTTAGCTTCCCTTATAGAATGGTGTTTTTTTCAAGCGTGGTCACTTTAAGATGTAAAGTGACCACACTTGGAAAAAAAAACCCATAATTTTAAAGTGACCAATATTGGAAAAAACTATTCTGTCAAATATTTCTCCGACACTTCTTCAGGCACTGGACAGGTGAAGTCAATCTCCTTGCACCCAAAATTTTGTTGTCGTGCACAAAAAGTATTTCACAACTCCACCCAAATCTTTTGCCTCGTAGTGCGCAAGATTGAGGAATGTAAAATTAAAAAAAAAACAGATCAAAATGAGAAAACCTAGCCAAAAAGTAAAAATTACCCCCAGAATACCTAAAAGTAAATCCAAACTTGGAGCAAATGTAACACAAACATAATAACTCTCTTATCCTTGGTGTCCTATGATTATTCTTTTTAAAAATCTTATCCAAAGGTAAACATCTAAAATAGCAAATATTCTGCTTTTTTTTTAAAAAAGCAGATCTAATCGAACGGACACAACCCAAAGTGTTTATATATCATATCTTCAATAATCAGCTCCATCAAATCTTTTGATTGGCAGTTTTGTTCACCGATAAATCACACACACTCACTCTTTCTTTAAAAAATTGGCGTGAAACCAACATTTCCTTAATAATGGATTAAAACACCGACCCTATTAACAATGCATTTCTTTAATGCGGCAAAGCTAATTAAAAAGGAAATTGATATCTCTACACCAGGGGTGTCCAAACTTGGCATCTTTAAGACTTGTGGACTTCAACTCCCAGAATTCCCCAGCCAGCTGGCTGGGGAATTCTGGGAGTTGAAGTCCACAAGTCTTAAAGTTGCCAAGTTTGGACACCCCTGCTCTACACATTTTTAATAGCCAATAACATAATCCTGGTTTCTCCTTTCGCGTGTTTAAAATGGAACCCGTCCAGTTTTACGATTATAAACGGGTAGTCCTCGACTTACGACCACAATTGAGCCCAACATTTCCGTTGTTAAGCAGGGCATTTGTTCAGCGAGTTGTGCCCCATTTTACGACCTTTCTTGCCACTGTCATTAAGTGAATCCCTGCAGTTGTGAAGTTAGTAACCCCGGTTGTTAAGTGAATCTGGCTCCCCCAGCGACCGTCGTAAATATGAGTCAGTGGCCGAGCATCTGAATTTTGATCATGTGACCAACAGTCGTAAGTATGAAAAACAGTCCTAAGTCACTACGAGTAATGTTGTAACTTAGAATGGTCAGTAAGTGAATTGTTGTAAGTCAAGGACTACCCATATATTAAAAATTGTCTTTGGGATTCACAAGCTGTGCTAGGAATTAAATACAATACAATACAATAGTAGAGTTGGAAGGGACCTTGGAGGTCTTCTAGTCCAACCCCCTGCCTAGGCAGGAAACCCTAAATGCCATCAGTCTTCTGGGACTCCTGCCTTAACCACCTTCCCCGACCTGGTGCCCTCCAGGACGTCTGAATGGAGCATGTTGAGAAAGCCGCCTCTAAATTACTGGTAGTCCTCGACTTACGACCATTCATTTAGCGACCGTTCAAAGTTATGACAGTACTGAAATAAGTGACTTAACACCATTTTTCACACGTACAAACGTTGCAGCAACCCCGTGGTCACATGATCAAAATTCAGACTGACTTGTATTTACGACGGTCGCAGTGTCCCGGGGTCACTTTTGCGACCTCCTGACGAGCAAAACCAATGGGGGAAGCCTGATTCGCTTAACGACCGCGTTCCTAACTTCATAACTGCATGGAATCACCTAGCAAAGCTTCTAAAACGGGACAAAACTCACTTAACAACTGTCTGGCTTAGCGACAGAAAATTCAGCCTCAGCGGTGGTCATAAGTCGAGAATTACCTGTAGTTTTTTAGAATTGGTCTACAGAGGAATTGGTCTTGCAAATGCCGACTTATAATTACAACATTTGACTTGGAATGAAGAAACAACTAGTCCTCTAGTTATGACCAGCCACTTAGCGACTGTTCCAAATTATGATGGACCCTCCCCCACCCCCCAAAAAAGGGACTTCAACCCAGATTTGAAGTTTTGACATCTGGGGCGCTCGGCAACCACTCTGAATATTTGTCATCATTTGCAGAATCCCAGAATCATATGACCGTAAACTCTGATTTGGTCATAAACCCGGATTTGCTTCTGGTTTTGCAGCAAAATTCACCCCATAGTGAGCCATGGCTTCACTTAATGGCCATGCATTTGCTTAATGACCACCGTGGTCGCTTACAACCGCCGCCTTTGCTTTATTGCCGTTGCAAAAAGGGTTGTCAAATTGGTCGCGCGATGGCCCATTTTCGGATGGCTGCGACTTACAACCAAAATTGCAGACTCACTCACGGTCGTAATTGGAGGACTACCTGTATTTTTTTTCAGGAGCAAGGAGGCGCCTGCTCCCAGGGTTGCAAAGAGCCTTTTTCCACACAAGAGGTGACCACTGCAAAGATAATCAGCCTGGGATATAGTGACCAATCGTCCTTTATTACATCGGACAATCCTTTATTGTTCCATAAAGCTTCTTCTCCCTTAGATGTATTTATTTTTCAAAACTCGCTCTGGTTCTTCTTCTTTTATCATTCATGGAAATTAAATTGCCTTTTTAAAATAAATTGTACAATCGATACAAATGCAGTACTGTTTGATCTGAGGTATTATTTTAGTAGAATTTGCTCTCTCTTTTCTTTTTTTTGTAATGCTTTTCTTGAGTTTTACTCCTGAATTTGCCTTTGTAAAGCAAAGGTTAAGGCGCCAGACTAGAAACTAGGAGACAGGGAATTCTAGTCCCACCTTGGCCATGAAAGCCGGCAGGGTGATTTGGGGGCCAAACACCAGGAGATGGGGAATTCTAGTCCCTCCTTAGGCAGGAAAGATCGGTGGGTGACTTTATGCCAATCACTAGGAGATGGGGAGTTCTAGTCCCTCCTTAGACATAAAAGCCAGCTGGGTGACTTTGGCCCAATCACCAGGAGATGATGAGTTCTAGTCCTGCCTTAGGCAGAAAGATCACTGGGTGACTTTAGGCCAATCACTAGGAGATGGGGAGTTCTAGTCCCTCCTTAGGCAGGAAAGATCGGTGGGTGACTTTACGCCAATCACCAGGAGACTGGGAGTTCTAGTCCCGCCTTAGGCAGGAGCATGGCTACATGACTTTAGGCCTATCAATCTCTCTCAGCCCAGTCCTACCTCACAGGGTGGTTGTTGGGGGGGGGAAATAGGAAGGAGAAAGTATATATGCTCACTGCCTTGAGTTCATGATAAAGTGATAACGATAAAGTCATAACAAAGGCAGGATAAACATCTAATGAATGGATTAAATAATAATTATAGTTTATCCTTAGGAACCTCCTTCAGAATTGCAACTTGTTCACACAAGGGCTTTATGGGTTCCATGAAACTACGGTTGTTTTACACATGGGAAGAAAACCTGCTACTTGGTGTTTTTTTTAATTGGCCCCCATTTCGAGCAAGTTTTAAGCTATTTTGAGACTGGTGGACTTCAACTCCCAGAATTCCCCAGCCAGGAGTTAAAGTCCACAATTCTTCAAAGTCGCCAACATTGGACACCCCACCTTATGAAATCTTCCTAGATTTGTTGAAAAATCACAAATTAAGCCTGTCTCGATTCTTTGGGGCCAAAATTCTTACAAGATAAGGGAAAGCGGTTTATAAATCTGGACCAACCAAAATGAAACGATGCCTCCAAAGCAGTGGTGGGTTTCAAAATTTTTTAGAACCTCTTCTGTGGGTGTGGCCTGCTTTGTGGGAGTGGCTTGCCAGCCATGTGACTAGGTAGGCGTGGCCAACTTGTAAAATGTGGTGAATCATTTAATAACGCTCTTGCTTAGCAACCAAAATGTTGGCTCAGGAACTCTGGCATTTGAAGCACGCAAGTCTTAAAGCTGTCGAGTTACAAGACCCTTGCACTCCTAACCCTTTAGGAAAAAACCCCAGGGGTGTTCAAACTTGACAGCTTTAAGACTTGTGGACTTCAACTCCCAGAATTCCTCCTCCAGTCATGTTGGCTCAGGAACTCTGGTATTGAAGTGTGCGAGTCTTAAAGCTGTCAAGTTACAATACCTTTGCACCCCTAACCCTTTAGGGAAAAAAGCGTAGGGGTGTTCAAACTTGACAGCTTTAAGACTTGTGGACTTCAACTCCCAGAATTCCTCCTCCAGTCATGTTGGCTCAGGAACTCTGGCATTGAAGTGTGTGAGTCTTAAAGCTGCCGAGTTACAAGATCTTTGCACCCCTAACCCTTTAAGGAAAAAAGCGTAGGGGTGTTCAAACTTGATAGCTTTAAGACTTGTGGACTTCAACTCCCAGAATCCCTCCTCTCGCTCTTCATCTTGATGATGTCCGGACGGGTGGGGGGAGGGAGCTGGAACCGGTTCTAAACTGTAGATTTGTGGAACCTCTTCTACAGAAGACGTTAGAACTGGCAGGAACCCACCCCTGCTCCAAAGAGTGTTGAAACACATACAAACACTCACACCATTTTAAATGGTGCTGCATCCACACCTCTGGATGATTGTCCTCTGCCCTTTTCAGGATCCCAGAATTCATTTCATAGCATCCCTCAAACTGACCAGGGCTTGTGGCATCCGAGTAACTGTATTCACACAACCGCTTTAACCCGCTTGACTGAATCTTGGAGCTTTGCCCAACGCTCAAGAATCCACCAGCTGCGTTCACGCCAACAAGAAGGCCGATCCAGGGTTGCACGCAGATGTTGCTGGGCTGGGTCACTAACCTGGTTAAAGGAGGTTGTGTGAACAGGGGGTCCCTCCTCGTTGGGTGCAAGAAATTCGGGCGAATGCTTTGGGAAGAATCTTGGTCGCAAATGGCGGCTTTTTCACACTGTTCCCACGTTTATGTCTCTCCCGGGTTGTGTTTACCCCACATTTCCACAGTAGGCAGCAGATAACCTGGTTTGCAGATAGTCTCATCTGTGCAATAAGCCAATGCACAAAAAAAAAAAACCCGCACAAAATTGTCCTTTGTGGCGAGGAGACCACTCAAAGACTGTAAAGGGGTTTATACTCTTGTTGGTTATACTTTGGGCTGGGGTCTTACCTGTTCTTTCTGTATGTACCTGTATTCCAAAAAAGTTGTACCTGGAAATAAAGAAAATGTGCATTTTTCCTCTATTCCATATTTGTGCTGCTTTGCACGGGCGGTCCTAATCATCCGTGTGTGTGTGTGTGTGTGTGTGTGTGTGTGTGTGTGTGTGTGTGTGTTGAAATGTCCCTGAAAGGAGAAGAGCTGGGGGACCCCAAGCGAGACCCACGGAAATCCTTGTGGGAGGAGGGAAGGACTCCAAAAGAGCAGGATTGTTGCTTTGCAGCAGCACTGATGATGTTACCTAGTTGGGTCAGGAAATGTCCCCAAGGAAACCACCAAGTTCCCAAAGCACCAAGGAGCCCACAGTTATCCCCCTCCCCCCTCCTCTCTGCAAACTTCATCCCCTTCCAGCACTGATGCTGTTACCTAGTTTGGTAATGAAAAATCTTCTAGAAATCCACCTAGCTCAGAGAGCATCAAAGACCCCAGTCGTCTTCCTCCTCCTCCTCTTCCTCCTCCTCCTCCTCCACCACCACCACCACCACCCTGCAAACCCCACTCCCTTCTAGCAGTGATGACATTACCTAGTAAGGTTCTGAAACGTCTGCAGGAAAACCATCAAGTTCAGAGAGCACCAAAGACCCCACAGTCCGCCTCCTCCTCCACCTCATCTTTCTCGTTCTCCTCCTCCTCCTCCTCCTCCTGTTTTCCTTCTCCTCCTCCTTCCCCTCCAATCCACAAACCTCACTCCCCTCTAGCACTGTTGATGTTGCCTAGTTTGCTAATGAAACATATGCAAGAAAACCACCAAGGACCACGCAGTCCTCCTCCACCTCCTCCCAAGAATTCTGCATACCCAAAGCCCTTTGAACCCTGATGATGTTACCTAGTGGGGTCATGAAACGCCTGCAAGAAAACGGCCATGCGCAGAGAGCACAAAGGGCCCCCTCCTTCCTTGCCTTTAGCACAGATCTGGCTGCTCCTAAAAAGGGGCTACTACTACCCAGCAGGTGCTTGTGTGTGTTTGTGTTTGTGTAAGTTGCAAGTCCACACGTTAAAACTGCCAGACCTCCCTGGCTACCAGAAAAGCCCATGGCATGTTCTCAGAGCACCGTTAGCAGGACATGTCATGCAAGATAAGCAGGCTGTGGGAACGAGTCTTCGCTTTTGGCCAGATGGATCCATGGTCAGCAAGGTGGAAATTTGGAGAGGGAGTTTTATTTCTTTTCATCTTTCCCCCTCTCCCTCTTTCCTGCTCTCTCATCTGTCTGCCTATTTTTTAATCTATGTGGCTGGTTGCCTCTGGCTATTATCTATTATCTAACTATCTCTATTTACCTCTCTATATATTTCTATCATATAATCTATATATCTATCATCCGATTGTCTATCATTATCTCTCTCTCTCTCTCTCTCTCTCTCTCTCTCTCTCTCTCTCTCTCTCTCTCTCTCTCTCTCTCTCTCATCTATAGCAGCCGTCACCAATTGGTGATCCGTGAAAAAAGTTTGGTGGTCTGCAGAAAAATTATTTGCCTTTTTTATCGCACTTAATCCGGGGTCCTCAAACTACGGCCCCTGGGAGGGATACGTGCAATGAACGCTTGTGTTGCTGCAGAGAGTCTCCCCCTTTGGGGTCTTTTTGTGGGGGTCGGAGGGGGGCAGAAATTCTGACTTGGGGTCTGCTTCAGCCTCCTGGTGGGGGGCTTTGGGCAAAGGCTGGAGGGAAGAGCCGCTGGTCGCGAAGAGTGGGACTGCATCATGGCCTGAGCCTCCAGGCGCCGGTACCTGGCCTTGCACTCTTCCCTCTGCTTGGGAAGCCTATGCTCCTAGTCCTCAGTGAGGTGCTTCTGCTGAGCCTCCTTCTCGGCCAGATCCAATTTGAACTGAACTCTTTTGCCAACTCTTTCTCCAGGGGGCTGCTTAGCTCCAGCATCTGCGTCCTGTTGGGGCCCTAAGGAGCCCGGGTGGGTGCCTGGGAGAGGAGGGGTGAGTAGAGGCTGGCGAGGCGCTCCTCGATGTGAGTGACATCAAGTTAGCCACACCCACCGAGTCACATGACCACCTAGCCACGCCCACCCAGCCGGTCATTAGGGAGATCGTATTAGTGGTCCGCGGGATTTAAAATTATGAATTTAGCGGTCCCGGAGGTCCGAAAGGTTGGGGACCCCTGATCTATATCATTTATTTCTATCTCTCTCACTATCTTCTATCATCTATCTATCTATAATCACCATCTCTCTCAGTCTCCTTATCACCATTTCTCCCTACCACATTTATACAGACCCCCTTCTCACATAGCGACTGATGCCGCCGTCTCCAGTAGGACCCCAAAGACAACGCAAAGCCAGGCCATTTGCAACACACACACACACACACACACACACACACACACGCCTGGACATCCGAAGCCCGTTTCTGCGCGGGTGTGCAAGCCTACGGACGTGTGTTAAAGCCCTTGACACTCTGAGAGGCAGATGAGTGCTGATTTTCTGACGGTTTCCTGGGGCGAAGCCGAGGAGGTTAAGAGGCCCACAAATTAACGGTCGGTCATTACTTAGAGCAGCCGGCTGTACAGTTAAGAGCCCATCTAAGTCGAATTCGCAGCAAGAGGGCAGAGAAGCTGGCATCACTGAGGGCTCCCCACTAGCAACTCAACCACAATAATCATCAGATTCCCGGATTCCTCTGGTTTCTCTCTGCCCTATTTTTCTTGTACTGGAGCGGAGGGGAGTGGGTAGGAGGGGGTCAAAAATTCAAGATGCCTCTATGCATCGAAACTCCACCGAGTTTGCACAGAGCTGTTCTGACGGAGGCTTCCCGAGAGCCTGAAGCAAACTCCTTGTCCCGACAAAAAACCCTTTTATGAATTGACTGTGAATTCTGCTCATTCCCATCCAGCAAAGTCTTCCAAGGGAGGATTTACAGTCACAGACCTTCTCTGGCTTGGAGAGCTGCCAGGCCAATATCTGCAGAACTTGGCCAGGAGCCTCAGAAAGTTACGAACCAATTAAGTGAAATAATTGTCTCCTGCTCACTCCGCTTTCGCTCCTCTTTTATTTCCCCTGGGAGGGGCCATTCATCGTCCACCTGTGGCCTTACTCCCAAGTCGACCCCTGTTCTTTAGCTGCTCCCTTCATCTGGCAACTCTGCACATGCGCACATTGGGAACAGGCTCCAGCTGTTCTTCTGCCTCGCTGATGTCTGACTCTGAAGGCAGCTGATAACTGGCATACGGCTCTGGCCCCCTCTCTGCCTCCGACACAGAGCCTTCATCAGAGCCTTTCCCAGGCTCTAGGACTGGCCCATGTCCCCCCCCCCCCAACCTCATCACTGTCCGAATCTGCTGCCAGCTCCGTTGGCCGCTGGTGGGCCACCACAGGAGCTGAACCAAACATATGGGTACTTCCTTGACTTACAACCACAAATTCAGCCCAAAATTTCCATGGCTCAGCAAAATAGTTGAAGGGGTGTTCTCTTAGTTTGGTTGTTTTCTTGATATCATTTCATTACCCAAAGTAGGTAACATCATCAGTGCTGTATGCTTGACTATCTAAATACCTGCACCAAACCCCCACTGCCTTCCAGCACTGATAATGTTAGCGAGTTGGGTAATGAAACACCTACAAGAAAAAAAACCCAGCTCAGAGAGCACCCCATCATTTTAACCCTGAGTTACAAATATCCTCCCTCTTCTTTTATTTTATTTTATTCCTTTTATTCTCCTTCAGCTCCCAGAATTCCACATGTCTTAAAAGTTGCCATGGTTGAGAAACACTGGTTTAGTAAAATCCAGTATTATTGCTGCTGCTGCTGTTGTTGTTGTTGTTGTTGTTGTTATACTTTATTCATTAAACATGAAACTCAAAACTGAACATTAAAAAATGCATTGCAAATACCATTGACTGGTGCTAATGGTTGATACGGGTTGCTGCCAGCATCCTAGGTATCAACCAGGGACTTTCTTAGAATATATGATGTTCTGAGTAGAGCAGTTTTTTGCAGTTCTGCTGGTGTGATTGCAGGAAGCTGCAATTTGTGGATGTGTCTTGTAAGATTCTTGGACATGGTACCCCGTACCCCGATGACAATGGGTATCCCTGTTACATGCTTCATCCATAGCCGTGTAGTTTCGATGGCCAGGTCGCGATATTTCGTGATTTTTTCTAGTTCTTTTTCTTCGACTCTGACATCTCCAGGAACAGCGATATCAATAAACTGTACACTTTGGTCCTCTACAACCGCGATATCTGGCGTGTTGTGCTCCAAATGACGATCTGTTTGTATTCGAAACTCCCACAAGATCTTCACCTTCTCATTTTCGATAACTTTTTCCACTTTATGTTCCCATGACTTTCTGGATACAGGAAAATCATATTTTTTACATAATGACCAGTGGATTAATTAGCAACTCGGTCGTGTCTAGCTTTGTATTCAGTTTGTGCGATTTTGCCGCATTCACATATTAAATGTGAAACAGTTTCGACTTTGTCGTTGCAAAGCCGGCTGTTTGGGTTGTCAGTGGATTTTTGTATCTTCGCTTTCATGGCATTAGTTTGTAGTGCTTGTTCTTGAGCAGCCAGTATTAAACCTTCCGTTTCTTTCTTGATAGTTCCCATCTTAAACCATGTCCATGTCAAGTTGTCATCACATTTTCCTTCAATGTTTTTCAAGTGCTCTCCGTGCAAAGCTTTGGTTTTCCATCTATTTAATCTGTCATCCAGCTGTTTTTCCTTCTATTCTGCCTTTGTTTCTGTTGTTTTTAGGCTGTTCTCCATTTTCACAGCCTGCAGCAATTTTTCTGTACTTTGGTTCACATAATCATTCAAACTTCGTTTTTCTTCTTCTACAGTTTGATGGATTTGCAATAGCCCCCTGCCCCCTATTTTTCTTGGCAGGTACAACCTGTCGATGTCACTTCGTGGATGGAAAGCATGGTACATATTCAAAAGTTAGCGTACTTTCTGGTCCAAGTTTTCCAGTTCAGCCAGAGTCCAGATTATTATTATTATTATTATTATTATTATTATTATTATTATTATTATTATTATTATTATTTCATTAAACATGAAACTCAGCCAACTGAACATTCAAAAATGCATCACAAATGCCATTGACTGGTGCTAATGGTTGATACTGATTGCTGCCAGCATCCTAGGAATCAACCAAGGACCTTCTTAAAATATATGATGTTCCGATGATGCGCAGTTTTTTGCAGCTCCGCTGGTGATATTGCAGGAAGCTGCGATTTCTTTATGTGTTTTGTAAAATTCTTGGACATGGTACCAGGTACCCCGATGACAATGGGTACCCCTGTTACATGTTGTTGTTCTTATTTCTTTTCCTCATTAAACATGAAACTCAGCCAACTGAACATTTAAAGGTGTGTCGCAAATACCATTGACATTATTATTGTTGTTCTTGTTGTTGCTGTTGTTATTTTGGGGATAAATAAAGAGATGCTTGCCATGGAGTATCCACAAATTCAAGATGGCGTCCACACACCGCATAAAACAAACAGGCAACGCTCGGATCGCAGGTCTCATCCGCCATCTTGACTTTTTTGACCGCATCCGGCCCTCCTACAACACATTGGGTGATACTCAAGAGAAATCCTAAATTCAGAAATTCAACGACTTCCCCCTCCCTATGTATCAGGGTGCCCTTTTAGTTAGGATGGATTAAAAACCCCGCTGAAAATGGAATTCTTTTTCCGGGGCCGGATTTGAAGAGAAACGAAGCTACAACGAGACTCAGTAAAAGAAAAAAAGGAAAAGGAAAGAAAAAAGGAAAAGCAGCCTCGAATACAAGAGAGGAGATTTATTTCTTGTCGCTGCTCTGCGGTACGATAACCCTTTACAACGGCGGTGACGAGAAAATACGGGTTGTTTCCCTGAAAAGCTTACAATCTAAAGTTGACAGGCGAGCTAATGCAGGAAAAGGACAAGATATAAAAGCTTGAGACTGGCAGGAGGAACTGGCATTTATTTCAGCCTGACGGGGATTAAGGAGGACAGGGAAAAACTCCCTCCAAGTGGCAGGATTTAAAAGGAGCCCAAAGGAGAGAGAAAATGGTGCCATGGCTCAGACAGGGGGAGCCCCCCAAAAGTGAGACTGCACCCATTAAAAAAACACCCAGGGCTCCAATTTTATTTATTTGTTAAATTTATAATGCATCCGTTTCTCCATCCATAGCCACTCTAGGGAGTTTACAATGCGTGGAAATATATTGGGTGAAATATATATTTATATTAATATAAATCTCTCTCTCTCTCTCTCTCTCTCTCTCTCTCTCTCTCTCTCTCTCTGTATCTATCTATCTATCTATCTATCTATCTATCTATCTATCTATCTATCTATCTATCTATCATCTATCTATCTATCTATCTATCTATCTATCATCTATCTATCTATCTATCTATCTATCTATCTATCTATCTATCTATCTATCTATCTATCTATCTATCTATCATCTATCTATCATCTATCCAAATGTGTCAATATACATTATCCATGCCTATATAAATAAGTATATAAATATAGCTATATAAATCACAGGGGTCTTCCTCCTCCTTCCCCCTCCCCTTCCTCTGCTCTGTAAACCTGACTCCTCCTAGCACTGATAATGTTACCTAGCTGGGTCATGAAATGTCTGCAAGAAAAGCACCAGGCTCAGAGAGCGCAAGGACCCCACAGTCCTCCTCCTCCTCCTCTTCTCCACAATCCCCACTCCCTTCTAGCACTGATGATGTTACCTAGCTGGGTCATGAAATGTCTGCAAGAAAAACACCAGGCTCAGAGAGCGAAAGGACCCCACAGTCGTCGTCCTCCTCCTCTCCACAAGCCCCACTCCCTTCTAGCACTGATGATGTTACCTAGCTGGGTCATGAAACGTCTGCGAGAAAGCAACCAAGCTCAGAGATCACCAAAGACTCCAGATTTCAACCAGAGCTCCGAAAACTCTCTTCTATTGTTACAGCAGACCTTTTTTTCCCCCTTTTCCCCAGCTGCTCATTTTCCTCTCTCCACATTAACTAACTCAAATGCTGGAGGAGTAGGGAACGGGGGGGGGGGGGAGGGAGGGAAGTAGGAGGTCCGGAATAGAGGAGGACCATAAGCAGAAGAAAATCTTTCTTTTTAACTGCCGTGCGCTGAAGTGTGAACCCATCAGTGTGAGCTTCTCGGGTGGGACAGCCATAAATCCATCGCCTGGTTTCTCATTTGCATTCACTTTCTTTTTCTTCTTCTGTCTTTCTGGATCATTCCAGTTGAGATGTCCAGTCATTAAGGGGGACCTCAGGTCAGCCTCCCCTTTTCTTTGCCCCCGGGAGTGAGAAAGATTAATGGTCACAATCCAATTTTCCCACTGCATCAAGTAAATTATCTGCAGAAATCAGGCGAGAAAGAGAGAGGGAGAGGGAGAGAGAGAGAGAGAGAGAGAGAGAGAGAGGGAGGGAGGGAGGGAGGGAGGGGGGATGGAAGTCCCAAACAGGGTTAATAGAGTCATTGAGATGTGACCCCCACCCCTTTTATTTTTGCTTCCGAGAATAATCAGTCCCCGCTCTACGGGTAGTCCTCAGGTTACGACCACAATGGAGCCCAAAATGTATGTCACTAAGTGAGAAGTGTGTTCAGTGAATTTTGCCCCATTTTACGACTTCTCTTGGCACATTTGGGGTGGCTCAGTGGCTAACACGCTGTGCTTGTCGATCAGACAGGTCGGCAGTTGGGTGGTTCGAATCCCCAGTGTCGTGTGACGGAGGGATCTCCCGTTACTTGTCCTGGTTACGTCTCCTGGTGATTGGCCCAAAGTCACCCAGCTCGCTTTCATAACTAAGGTGGGACTAGAACTCACCGTCTCCTGGTGATTGGCCCAAAGTCATCCACTTGGCTTTCATTCCTAAGTGGGACTAGAACTCACCGTCTCCTGGTGATTTACCCAGTCACCCAGCCGGCTTTCATTCCCTAAGCAATACTAGAACTCACCATCTCCTGGTGATTGGCTCAGTCACCCAGCTGGCTTTCATGCCTAAGACAGGACTAGAACTCACTGTCTCCTGGTGATTGGCCCAAAGTCACCCAGCCGGCTTTGGTGCTTTAGGCAGAACTAGAACTCCCAGTCTCAAGGGAATTGCCCCATAGCCACCCAGCCAACCTTCATGCCTAATGCAGGACGTGACTCAGGGTCTCTCCCTTTCTATCCTGGTGCCTTAGCCACTAGTAGGCCAAACTGACTCTCCACATTGGATACGTTTGGAAGTGACCAAAATTCTTAAGTTGACAGATCCTTTTGGAAGAAGAAATAGCTTTGCCAATCCCTAGGGCAGGGGTCTCCAACCATGGCCACTTTAAGACTTGTGGACTTCAACTCCAGAATTCTGGGAGTAGAAGTCCACAAGTCTTAAAGTGGCCAAGGTTGGAGACCCCTGCCCTAGATCAAGGTCCTTTTCATCCCCCGATGGAGACATTTGCAACTCTTCCCAAGGCTGGGCATTGCAGTGACCCTTGCCCCATCAACAATTGACCAGTTTTTCCCCGTGCGGCACCCCCCAGCCCCCCGCGGCACCCTGCGTGGTGTGGCCACCTGGTGCCCGACCTCCCTGGGCATTGCCACCCGAGGCAGGCGATTAGCCAGTGTGCAAAGGGAGCAGTCGATTAATTGAGGGGTGTGATAACAAGCTGGTTTCAAAATGTGCCTTGAGCCGCGAGATGCTCCATTAAGGGAAACCAGGTGAGGAGAGGTGACTTTCAGATATCGCCCTCCAGCAACCGTCAATGAGCAAAGGGGGCCGTATTTCAGCCAAGCGGCCGTTCCGTTTGAGGATCCACCACAAAGCAGACATGTAATTAAAGCGCCGGGGAAAATTTAAAGGCCGGCTAGTCGACACGCTCCGTCCTGAAGAGATTTTGAGATCATGCTGGAAAGCTGGTCTCGGTTTAACTAAGGTGTGTTTCCCGAGGTCCTGGGGAATGTGTACACCTGTGATCGCTGCGGGGGGCGGGGTGTTTGAAAATAAGACAGTATTTGTAGCTCAGGGTTGAATTGGGGGTCCTGGGTGCTTTCGCAGATTGGTGGTTTTCTTGGAGACGTTTCATGACCCAACTAGGTAATGTCATCAGTGCTACAACGAAGTGGGGTGTGAGGAGGGGGAGGAGGGGGAAAAGGTGTTCCTATGTGTTCTCTGAGCTTGCTTGGGATTTTTTTTTTTTTTTGTGTATGTTTCATTACCCAACTAGGGAACATCATCAGTGCTAGAAGGGAGTGGGGTTTAAGGAGGGAGGAGGAGGAGGAGGAAGGAAAGGACTGTGGGTTGCTTGGTGCTGAGTTTGGTGTTTTCTTGCAGATGTTTTATGATGGAACTAGGTAACATCATCAAAAGGAGGAGGAGGAAGAAGGAAGAAGGAAGAAGAAGAAGAGGAAAAGAAGAAGAGAGAAGAAGAAAGAAGAGGAGGAGGAGGGAGGAGGAAGAAAAAAAGAAGAGGAGGAGGAGGAAGAAGGAAGAAAAAGAAGAGGGGGAGGAGGAAGAAGTAAGAAGGAAGAAAAAGAAGAAGAGGGGGAGGAGGAAGAGAAAGGAAGAAGAGGAAAAAGAAAAAAAAGAATGGAATTGTTTTCTTGCAGACGTTTTACAATCCAACTATATAACATTATCCGTGCTAGAAGAAAACATGGATTGTGGATAGATGGAGGAGATGATGAAGGAAAGGGAAAGGAAGAGGAGGCAAACAAGGACCGTGTGACTCCCTGGTGCTCTCTGAGCTTGTTTGTTTTCTTGCAGACATTTTATTACCCAACTACGTAATGCCATCAGGGCTGTAGTAACAGTACATGGAGCCATAATATCACTAGCAGTGGATGACATTCCATTACCCACTTGGGTAGCCAGGAGCCCAATGGAAATATATTCCTATTCATACTACCTAAAAGAGCATTTTTTGCTCAACGGCCAAGATCAGAAAGGTCGGCAGTTCGAATCCCAAGCGCCGCGTAACGGAGTGAGCTCCCATGACTTGTCCCAGCTTCTGCCAACCTAGCAGTTCGAAAGCAGGTAAAAAATGCAAGTGGAAAAATAGGAGCCACCTTTGGTGGGAAGGGAACAACATTCTGTGCACCTTTGGCATTGAGTCATGCCGGCCACATGACCACGGAGACGTCTTCGGACAGTGCTGGTTCTTCGGCTTAGAAACGGAGAGGAACACCGCCCCCTAGAGTCTGGAACGACTAGCACAGATGTACAAGGAGAACCTTTACCTTTACCAGAACATTTGCCTAGATTCTGAGCAGCTGGACCACAATGCTTCCGTACGGGAACTGCAATTCCAAAATCTTGGTGTTAACAGTGTAACTTTGATCAAGCCGAGATGCCCCCGTGTGCGAAGGATGAGATTTGTGGTGACTTTTCGGGAAGGAAGGAAGAAACCGAAGGGAGATTTAGAGAGCCAGACGCAGACAGTCTGCGAAAGAGCCAGGAGGCTGACTTTTACTTTCCATCACCTCCCCTCGCCCTGTTATGATTTATTAATGCCAGGCTTTTTATAAGAATTAAATCTGGGAGCCGCGGTGAGCGAACGGCAAAGGGACAGGGAGAATTGTTCGGCTCACCGCCGCGTCTAAAAAAAAAAATCCATCCCTGGAAATGCCGTTGCAGAAGACGGACGGACGGATGTTTTCTAAAATGCGGCAGAAGGGAAAGGATGGGGAAGAGGAGCGCATTGGGGGGTGGGGAGCGGGCAGGAGCAGGTAGGCTATAGGAAGTCCTCACCTTGTGACCACCGTTGAGCCAAAACATTTCTGTTAAGAAAATTAACCCTGTAGCCGGTCGGACATCCCTGATCTGGGATGAATAATTTTCTGGTTATGGCAAGGAGATCAAATCAAAACTGGGTGCTAAGATTCAAAGCAAAGGCAGGCAGTCCTCGAATTACGACCGCCACGGAGTCTGAGATTTATGTCGCTAAGCGAGACAGTGGTTAAGGGAGCTTTGACCCGTTGGAAGACCTTTACGCAAATCCTCAGTCGTTAAGTAACACGGTTGTTAAGTGAATCTGGCTTCCTTCCCCCTTGATTTTGTGTCTGAATTTTGATCACGCAACCACAGGGATCCTGCAGCAGTCGTAAGTGTGAAAACGGTCCTCTCTTTTTTTCAGTGCCGTTGTAACTTTGAACAGTCACTAAACGAATGCCGTAAGTTGAGGATTCCCCGCATCACCCAAACACAGCCTTACACTGCATTTGTGAAACACACCCACATGTGAGATTCGCTTTGTATTGAAATTCTCACACACAACAATGGCAAAAATAGAGGTTTTCTTTAAAACCGGAATCGCTCTACTTTTTTTTCCTCTTTTTTTTAATTCCAGAAAGGGGTCAAAAGTTTCATTCTTTATTTCTATTTTATACACATGACTTCACATTGATGTTTTTAAAATGCATCTTCTCGCCACCCCTTTTCTGCTTTTTAAATTAAAGTGGTTTTTTTTTTACAATACCAAAATATATATATATCGAAAAAAGTATATATAACGAAACAAAAAGGGGAGAAAAACCAGCAGCCCTAAAACCTCTCTCTCTTTTTTTAATACCACTCCCAGCCATAAAATTCTTTACAATACTCGTTATTTACATATGAATGCAAGAAAGAAAAACTTACGTTCGGATCCAAAATACAGAAGAGCCGAAAAGAGTTGCAAATGGAAAGAGGAAAATGTTTTTAAAAAATTAAATTAAATTTAAAACGAGACCGAAAGAAAGCAGATTTTATGCACACATTTTCAGAATAAAAGAAAGGGTGTTTTTTTTTCCACCCCTTTTTCCTTCATTTCCTTCATTTAAAGGGCCCCACTTTTTTCTTTCTTTCTTTGCGGGACCTGATCTGAATTGAGTTATTTTGGAGTAGACTTCTAGGGGAGATTCGGGGAGACAGGAGGTTGCAGTGTTAACAACTCTGCAAATCCTCCCTAAATTGAATAGCAGCGGTTCTGCAGTTTCTTAACCTTGGCAATGTTAAGACGGGTGGACTGCAACTCCCAGAAGTCCCCAGCCAGCGTTCCGCTGGCTGGGGAATTCTGGGAGTTGCAGTCCACCCGTCTTAACATTGCCAAGGTTGATGATGTCAACTAATGTCCCATCTTGTTTCTCAGTTTGGCAAATTAAAAACTCGATTTCCATCATCCCTAGATTAAGCTGAGCTGAGCATCTTTTTAGGGGCGATACGAGAATTCTATTCCCTGAGACAGAGCAAATCGGAGGCGCCATCTCAAAGACATGGACTCCCCCATTTTTGGTAGGCCTCTCCTTCCAAGAATTGCCCTTTTGGGCACCCGTGCCTTGCTCCTCTTGGCGGAGCTGAATACTGTCACTTGGGGCAGAAGGGTGGGAGGAAGGTGTGTGTGTGTGTGGGGGGGGAAACGACGACGTATGTTTTGGAGTTTTCAAAGCGTGGAGACCTCAGATCTTGGGGATCCAGCTCCAGGAGAAACTGGGCGGAAGGTCATCGACTCTTGTAAGAAGGGGGAGGTCTCTTGAGGTGAACAAGCAAAGCGAAATCTCGGCGCTTCCAACACTCGTGGTGAACGGCCAGATGAGGATCTGAGTCAGTTGAAGGTGAGGATCTGGATCAGCTAGAAGGTGAGGACCTGGGTCAGCTAGACGGTGAGGATCTGGGTCAGCTAGAAGGTGAGGACCTGGGTTAGTTGAAGGTGAGGACTGGGTCAGCTAGAAGGTGAGGACCTGGGTCAGCTAGAAGGTGAGGATCTGAGTCAGTTGAAGGTGAGGATCTGGATCAGCTAGACGGTGAGGATCTGGGTCAGCTAGAAGGTGAGGACTGGGTCAGCTAGAAGGTGAGGACCTGGGTTAGTTGAAGGTGAGGACTGGGTCAGCTAGAAGGTGAGGACCTGGGTCAGCTAGAAGGTGAGGACCTGGGTCAGCTAGAAGGTGAGGATCTGGGTCAGCTAGACGGTGAGGACCTGGGTCAGTTGAAGGTGAGGACCTGGGTCAGCTAGAAGGTGAGGATCTGGGTCAGTTGAAGGTGAGGACTGGGTCAGCTAGAAGATGAAGACCTGGGTCAACTTGAAGGTGAGGATATGGGTCAGCTAGAAGGTGAGGATCTAGGTCAGCTAGAAGGTGAGGACCTGGGTCAGTTGAAGATAAGGGCCTGGGTCAGTTGAAGATGAGAATCTGGGATTAAATGTATCTTCCTATGATGTGGACCTTCCACCATGGCTGTTCTCCAAAAACAACACGAAGTAGACACAGCCACAATTCCTACAGGGACCTTGGACCTCATCAGGATCTGGAATGGCGATAAGAGCGCGACCAAATCCATACTTCCTAGTTAGAAAACGCAATGAACCCAGTAACTGGGAGGTTAGGAAAGCTGAAAGGAAGAGTCAACACAAGATACACTCAATTGCCTTCTACTGGAACTCAAGATAAGGAGGCAGGGTGGAGACAACGGACTCATCTCAAGTATGTTCAGGAATATCCTTTCAATCGAAGCCCTCACCCCAAGGTTGGGTGGTCTGATGGGGACAGTTTTTTTCAAAGACCATTTCCTTGACCACTTGATGTCCTCCAAGACAGATGGACTAGCACATCCGCCAGCCTCAGGGCTCCCCTGGGCTTTGCAGGACTCCCTACCCAAAGTGGATGGGGACCAGGGCTGAGAATTGGTTAGGTCGGAGCAAGCCAAGTGAGTAAGGACATCCTAAGCCTTTGCAAGGGTTCACAGCTCCATGTTTATCTTAGATCTGGGGTGTCCAACCTTGGCTGCTTTAAGACCTGCGGACTTCAACTCCCAGAATTCCCCAGCCAGCCAAATGTTGGCTGGGGAATTCTGGGATTTGGAAGTCCTTAGGTCTTAAAAGTGGTCAAAGTTGGACACCCCTGGTTACATTCTCCCAATGCTTTGCTTACTGGAAGACATGCTGAACTTACAGGAAGGGATACTCAAGGATCTGTCCCGTTTACATTTTTGTAAAGGAATCCACATTATTCCCAGAGTTTCAATGTGGGCATTGAGAGACGAGGCTAGCGCGGTGATGGCAAACCTATGGCACACATGCCAGAGGTGGCACGCAGAGCCCTCTCTGTGGGCAAACGTGCCTTCGCCAGCTGCTCTTCTGGTTTAAAAAAAAAGGCCGTTTTTCGGGCCATTTTCAGGGCGTTTTTTCAGTTATTTTCACCCCCAAAAACGGATCCAAAAATAGCCTGAAAAACCAGTCATGCGCGGCCCGGCCAGTTGCTCTTCAGGTTTCCGGTGCCCCGGAATGTTTCAATTTGAGCACTCGTTGCTGAAAAGGTTCACCATCACTGCGCCAGGCAGTTGCTAGAGACCCCCTTTGGCATCACAGCAAATATGAAAACCCATCCTAACCATGCTTTGGCTCTTTTTCACGCCCGTCGCTCAAGGAACGCATCCTTTCCACCCGAGTTCCTTTCATCCAAGCTCATTTGGTGACAGTCGTGTTAAAAGCACCTTGGAAATCAAGTTGAATCTATTCCGAAGAGACTACGGGGCGAGGGGGTGTGAATGGGTGTCTGTGTGTTTCTTTGGAGCTGGGAGGCAGAAATCACACCTGTCAAGAGGCATTTTACAGCCTGTCGTTCCCGGAGACTTTTGCCATTCGCCACGCTGAATGAGGGACGTAATTCGTGACGAAGATTCAAGAGGAAGAAAAGGGAATCGACAGGCACGGGGGGGGGGGGGGGGAGAAGTTGCACCCCTTCTGGAGCCAGATGTGCAAGCGAGTGGCATTATCCCTCTCCGGCAAGCCCGACTCCTAACCCCAAAACGAGGGAGGATAATTGCCGGATAATTGCCCGCAGGGCTCCCTCGACTTGCCAGAAATGTGCAATTACGAGAAACGGAAGAGAAGACGGGGGACGTTTAAGAGGCCCAGGATGGCAATCTTTTGAGGTTTTTAAACAAAAGACTTTCTGCAAAAAAAACAAAAGCAAAACACAGCTGGGCCAAACTCTCTCGAACTCGCTCCCTGGCACCCTTTCCGACTCAAGATGACCCAACAGACAGAGGAGGAAGAAGCGGGGTTGGCTGATGTGTGAATTGGGGAGGGTTAGGCAGGGTCCAAACCAGGGGTGGGTTGCTCCTATTGTCGCTACTGGGACGCTGCTCGGGGTCTGTTCGTGCCCCTGCCGGACGTGCGCTGTGCACGCGCATGACGTGGACTGTGCATGCATGCGCACTCCACCGCCCCGTGACACCCAGCTGCTCGCTGGAGGTCGTGCAGGCGCCGCACGCTTTGCGCACAATTGGCCCGGTTGCTTTAAAAACAGGTATGGAAAGCAGGTAGGCCGTCGTACCGGTACGGTGGCCGTTGCTCCCAACTATTACCGGTATGTCCATACCGGCTGAAACCCACCACTGGTGCAAACTGACAAGGTATCCCCACCCCCATCCCCGGGTTAAAAAAAAAAAGGAATACGCCTTTTCTGCTTTTCACTGCGTCGATGATGTGGTGCTTAAATAAGCTGACAGCTTAAAAGCTCTTCAGCTTTTCGCTTGGTGTAAGCGGGGCAAATGGTTAGACAGCCGTCTCCCTGCTTCGGCGCACCCAGGTTCTTTTCCCATTTTGGGAGTGAGGTTAAACACACACACACACACACCCTTGGCACCTCCTTCCCCATGGCTTTCCGTTACAAAGGCTGACGGTGTTTTAGGGCAACGCTGCCGCAACGAAGGGTTTGTACAAGTTTTTGTTGCCAGGAACGCTTTAAGCGCTTCGTTTGCGGATGCCAACGTAGCGTTATGCTCACTGGGCTGCTGCTGTTGTTTTTTTTAAAAAAATATTTATTTTTTCTTCTTTTAAACCAAGGGAAGTGCTTGCAAGTTGGGATCGGAGGTGCTGACTCAACAGGATGGCTCCAGTGGCCTCTTTCCAACTAAGCTGGCAATTTAAGCTTCGGCTAAGCTTTGGGGACGAGGGGTCAATTGAGTTTAAAGCAGTGGCTGAGGAACTCTGGGAGTTCAACTCCACCAGTCTTCAAAGTTGCCGAGGTTGGAGACCCCTGCTTTAAACGGTCCCTGGGTCAGATACTTGCTTCCCCATCAAGATTGTTCTGCTCGGGACTGAACGGACACGAGGTCCACGGATGAGTAAGGTTGAATTTGCCCTGTTTTCAGTTCTGGGTCGAGTCTAATAATTGGGCGAACATTGTCTTCTGCACTATATAGGATTGCGGCGATCTGCAGGTGGATCCCACCCACCTGCCCAGGCTCTACGCCATCCTATTTAGCCACGTTTTCTAAGCCACGTGCATGCGTACAAGCCGAGAGAGCAAAGCACGTGTGTGGAAGGCCGCAGTTACATTGTTGGTGCGCGGCGAACCAAGACTGAAAAAAAGAAGAGAAGAGTAGCCCTTTGGGGGTGTCTAAAAATCATTTCTGCTCAAGGCTGAATTTTGTTTTGTCAGCCAGCCCAAATCCAAGGAGAAGAAGGAAAGAAACCCGGTGATTTCTCTCACCCCCTCAAAGGTGCAAGTGAAAATAATCACGGCCCGGGGCAAGAGGCATTTGGATCGTCTTTCCTGAAAACGATTTGAGCTCCTGGACCGACCAGTGGACCAGGAAGCGGCAAACTGGCTCCTCCTGGGAGACCGAGTGGAACTGGGACCACCCCGGGTTCGTATCAAGTGCTCAGCCACTCAAGATCGATTCCCACTCTGTAGACGTCGGCTTGGCGGGGACAATGCATTGGATTCAGCACTTTAGGGGAGAGAGAAAAAAGGGAGATGGGTGACCAAGAGATGCTTTTTAATTATACATTGGTTCCAGTTCTGCAGGACTCCCGTGCATACAGATTCAGCAATATGCAAAACTGCCGTACTTTTCTGGCTCGTTGACCCAAATTGAGGACGTCCATGGAGGGTCAGGAAACGGGAACAATTTGGTTCCAGTGAAACAGCCCGAAAATCTTTTAGTGCCCCCCTCCCCTCACCCAAATTTCCTATTATTATTAATTTTTTTTTAAAAAAAACCCCTCTATTATACACTGCTACACTTGAGGAAGGGCGGGAAGAAGGGCGTTCACCTCGAGCCCGTAAGATTGGCTGCAGCCGAGCAAATTCCCTCCTCGCCCCTCAGTTTTTTGATACCATCTCGCTCCCGCGGCAGACTGTCGCGGAATGTAACGGAGCGCGAGAACCGGTTCTCACGGTGTGCGTGATTGCGTGCATGCATGGCAAGAGAGGGAGAGAGAGAGAGAGAAAGAGAGCCTGGCGCAAACAGGCCGTTGTAGCAACAGGGACACCGATGTTTGTAGCACCGGCGGCTGCTCTGGAGTGGAGGGAAACGCCATGCCGGTGGGGTGGGACGGGGTGGGGCAGCGTCTCTCCATTTTGGAAACTTGGCTGCTCTCTTCTAAACAAACCACCCCCTTGAGGTAGGGCGCCAGCAAGAAAAAACCAGTGCCCCCTCCTTTCAGTGATCTGATGCTTCCAACTACTGCTAAGCTAGCATCCAAAACAAACCAGCATTTCTTGCTTGTAAAGTTGCTGCAAATAATTAACGGAGCAATCTCGGTCTCCAGTAGGCACAGAGGCCGCCGTGTCTCAGGGCTGGCGGATGGAAAAGAAAGGGAGATGGTTTTCAACGGGTTTTCATCCAAAGGGACCCCTGGGGAATAATAGCGCCTGCATATTTTTTCTTCAGGTGCCAGTCGAGAGCCCCACCTGTGGGTCCTTCCTCTCGCTCATTACCCTGGATCTGCACTACGTAAGCGAGTTGTGGTGGGCGCATTGTGTGTGTGGGGTGTGTGTGTGTGTGTGTGAGGGGATGACTCAGGGGTCTTCAGAGCCCCCAGGAGCTATTTCAAGCTGAACCTGGGCAAGGGAGCCAAGCAACCAAAGAAGAGATAGCAGCCGCCAAAGAGGGGGGAAAGTCACCGCATTGGCTGCCTTGGTCCGGATATACAAGCCGTGCCGCCCTTCCACCCACCCGGCTCTGCTCCGGCGTTACCGCCTGTCTCTCGTCCGTCCGTCGCTGCGGTTCTCCCCCGAATCCAGTTAGCCAAGTTTAAAAAAAGAACACGGGGAGGGAGAATACGGAGCGTGTGCAAAACCTCACGGCGTTAATCCCATGCTTTTCCTAGATCTATTTAAAACCCCATCGGACGTGGGCGAAGGTGTCCGTCGCTACACAAGCCCATGTCGGGGGATTAAAAAATACCCTCCGGAAAAATACATATCTTTTTTTCCCCGTTTTTTAAAGGGAAACAAGGGGTAAGAGTTCGACCGTACACTTGGGCTGCTGCGCCACGAATTTTAATACCTTGACCTGGAGAAAAATAATGCTACCACATTGATGCAAGCCGAGGCCTGTTCTTAGAAGAAATAAATAGCGACCTTGGGTTTTTCGGGAAGTTAAGACTGCTTCGTCTGAAATCTTGTAGCGACCGAGGGCAGAGAACTGACCGGCGTTGGCTGCTACGCTCTTTCTGACGCAACCCGGAGGGAAAAAGTCGAGTTCCATAAACCGGTCTATTTTTTAGGCTTCCTCCTGGTTGATGGCAACCTTTGTGGGCGGAGAAGTCAACGGAAGGACATGCCACGGGAGGTCTACAACCGACGAAGGGGAGCAACCGGAAAACGATGGAGCCACCTGGCGGTTGCAAGATTGGGCAGATCTTAGGACGGAGCGGGTGCTGATCGGAGCCAATCGAGGCAACGCTGCCGACGCCAAGAAGGAAGTCTGGATGTTCTCAAGTGCTTTGAGGCCTCCTCTGCACCCAGGGAGCCTTACGAAACAAAAAAAACAGAGGTCCTTCTCCGAGGGCCGACCTTGGGTTCAAAAGAGGCAGTTCTGATGTCCATGCATCAAATACAGGTCCCGGGCTGGGCTGGAGGCTGCTGTTTCCTATTTCGTACCGCTCCCGACTTGTCTTTGTAGGTGATGGGTATCTGTTGTGAAATGTCCACCAACGCACTGGCGACTGCGAGACCTGGGCAAAGAAGAACACACAGGCACACACAGAGAAGGTTGCAGACCAGCTATGTCAGGGCTGTCAAACTCAAGGCATGTTGCGGCCCACCAGTGGAGCAGGCAGCAGATTCGGACAGTGAGGAGATTGGGGAGGAAGATGGGCCAGTCCTGGAGTCTGGGGAAGGCTCTGATGAGGGCTCTGTGTCGGAGGCAGAGAGGGGGCCAGGGCCGTCTGACAGTTATCAGCTGCCTTCGGAGTCAGACATCAGTGAGGCAGAAGAACAGCTGGAGCCTGTTCCCAGTGTGTGTATGCACAGAGCTGCCAGCTAAGGAACAGGGTGCGACTTGGGAGTGAGGCCACAGGTGGACGATGAATGGCCCCTCCCAGGGAAAATAAAAGAGGAGCGAAAGGGGAGTGGAGTTTGCAGGAGTTCCATTCATTTGGGTGAAGATCTGTTCCTGACTTCTTGCCAAGGAATTGCTGCTACAGCATGGAGTTTGGAAGATATCAGCCTGGATGCTCTCCAAGCCTGATAAAGGTCTGTACTTGTGAAATCTCATGAGAGACGGTTGGCCGGGACTTTGCTGGAGAGGAATTCACTTTAAAACTAAATAAAAGGGGTTTTATCGGGACGAGGAGTCGGTTTCATGATCTTGGGAAGCCTAGATGAGAACAAGGACTGCGGCCCACGAGGTGTTTAGATCTGGCTCACGGCTCTAGCAAAGGACTGGCCTGTGGTGTCTCTGCTGCTGAAAACGGGGCATGGGGGGAACCTTGTGGTGCACCCCCACCCCCGTTCCATTTTCCGCCTGGACGGCCTCCTGCAGCATTCTGCCAGCCAAAACGGGTCATGGGGAGGCTGTGCAAAGCCCCCCCCCCCCAATGCCCTGTATTGGCTGGCAGGGTGCTGCAGGAGGCATCCGTCCCATCTGCTGTCCGTCCCGTCTCTTCCTCTCACACACCCCCCCCTACAATGCTGATCTGGCCCTCAAAGAAATCCAGTTTGACACCCCTGAACTACAGACTCCCAAACAGTGTTTCTCAACAGTGGCTATTGTGGACTTCAACTCCCAGAATCCCCCTGCTCAGCAAAGCTCGACAGAAATTTCAGGCTCAGCTGTGGTCATATGTCGAGGACTACCTGACCTTCTTCAGTTGCGGTTTACTCCGACTTCCTAATCCGGTCTGTTTGATCAACTACGTCCAGCTCAGAAGCGGAGAAAGAAGTAGAAGATTCAATCCTTCACGGCTTCTGCATTTTCCGCAGAGAATTCTGCACGGAGACCCTTTACCGGGACTTTATTCTGCTGGAAGACCCCACCTCAAAGGGCGTCACTTTCTTAGGCATTTCTTTGAGGTAGAGCAGAGGGTCTCCAAACTTGGCTACTTTTAAAAGCGGTGAACTTCAACTCCCAGAGTTCCCCCCGCCAGCCAGGCTGAAAACATTCGAAGACTTGTGGACTTCAACTCCCAGAATCCATCAGCCTGCCATCTAGATCAGGGGTCTCCAAACCTGGCCACTTTTAAGAGTGGTGGACTTCAACTCCCAGAATCCCTCACCAGCCAAATGAGGGTTTCTCAACCTTGACAGCTTTAAGACCAGAGGTGGGATTCAGCCAGTTCAGACTGGTTCGGGCAAATCGGATGCCAATTTTACATCTGGTTCGCCGAACCGGTAGTTGGAAGGACTGGCTGGCCCCGCCCACCCCACCTCTTCCAGGAATCTCCACGCGGCCTGATGCCAGGTAAGTGCAGGGCAACCTCTGGAGCCTGGGGAGTCACTTCCAGTTTGCTCGTATGGTCGTTTTTTGCCCTCCGGAGCCTTCAGGGAAGCCTCCGGAAGGCCCCTGAAGGCTCCAGAGGGCTAAAACTGGCCCTACAAGCAAACCGGAAGTCCATTCCCAAACTGAGCGCTGGTCGTGCATGTATGCGCGCTGGGGTCATGCATGTAGCATTAAGGATGTGGCACGCCCATGCACGACCCCCCCCCCGTGCTCCCCTGCTTTTGGCACGCGAGCCACAAAAGATTCGCCATCACTGGTATAGGGTTTCCTGCCTAGGCAGGGGGTTGGACTAGAAGACCTCCAAGGTCCCTCCCAACTCTGCTATTGTATTGTATTATTGTATCATGAGTGACGTCCCAAGGGATCTTGAGGAAGGGGAGGGACCCACGGCTGCAAGGGGAACCTGGAGGACTTACCTGACTGCCCAGGTGGAGGGATCCCACCAAGGCCCCTCGGCAACCTCACGAATACTGAAAGAACTGCCGCTTTGTTGCCGAAACAGGGCTCCAGGGCGATGGGCTTGGGCACCATCTGCAAGAGGAAGAGAGGAGAGCGGGTGAGCGTTTGGCAAGGGGAGGATGAGGAGAAGCCACACTGACCTGGGAGGAGAGGAAGGCGGGGGAAAGGAAAGGTGAAAAGGAGGAGGAAGAAAAGAAAAGGAGGAGGCGGGAAAGGGAGAAAAGAAGAGGAGAGGAAATGAAGAGAAAGGAGAAGAAAGAAAAGGAAGAGAAAGGAGAGGAGAGAGGGAAGTATGTGTCTGAAGAAGGGAAGAAAAGTGGCTGAAAGGACAGATTAAAGGAGGAGGAAGAAAAATAAAAGGAAGAGAGAAGGGAAGGGAAGGAGAAAGGGAAAAGGAAAGGGAAGAAAAGAAACGGAGAAAGGGAAAAGGGAAGAGAAGGGAGATGGCTGAAAGGAAAGATTAAAGGAGGAAGAAAAAATTAAAGGAAGAGAGAAGGGAAGGAAAGGAGAAAGGGAAAAAGGAAAAGGGAAGAGAAGGAGAAAGGGAAAAGGGAAGGGAAGGAAAGAAGAAAGGGAAAAGGGAAAAGAGAAGGAGAAAGTGGGAAGGGAAGGAAAAAGGAAAATGACAGGAGAAAGGGAAAAGGGAAGGAAAGGAAAGGAGAAAGGGAAAAGGAAAGGAGAAAGTGGGAAGGGAAGGGAAGGAGAAAGGAAAAAGGGAAGGAGAAAGTGGGAAGGGAAGGAGAAAGGAAAAAGGGAAGGAGAAAGTGGGAAGGGAAGGGAAGGAGAAAGGGAAAAGGGAAGGAGAAAGTGGGAAGGGAAGGGAAGGAGAAAGGAAAAAGGGAAGAGAAGGGAGATGGCTGAAAGGAAAGATTAAAGGAGGAGGAAGAAAAAATAAAAGGAAGAGAGCAGGGAAGTGAAAGGAAAGGGAGAGGAGAGGAGAGGAGAGGAGAAAGAGAGACAGAGAAAGAGACTTCATCCATAGTCCCTTCCACCATGCCAAATATGAGACGGGGGATCTCCAGGGACCTTCGCCCAGCTAACTCAGTGCCAACGTCTGCCAGGAAACCACCAAGCTCAGAGAGCGCCAAGGACCCCACCCAGATCTTCCATTTTTTAAAAAAAAAAAGGTTCAATCTCCCAAGCTCCTTATTGGGACGGAGCTCAGTCTGGTCTCTGAGGATCTGAACGGCCAACGCAACCCTTGCTCTCCCTCCACTTTTGTGCAAGTGCCGAGGCATTTTTAATTTGCGCCCGGAGGGACTTATGCAAGACCCCATGGCGGAAGAAGGACAAAGGGAGACGCCACGTTTTCCCAGCAATATTTCATTGTGATAGATCAGCAGCTCCCTTTAATGGGGCATGTAATTAAATGGGGGAAAAAATAATAGGGTGCCATGCTTCCGTATCTATGAAAAAGGAACACAACCATCGTCTTCTCCCAATCTCCAGGAAGGCCAGGGGACGAAGAGAGAGGAGCAGACCCCACAGCTGTCCCCTTCTTCCTCCACCTCCTCTCTGCCAACCCCACTCCCTTCTGGCATGGATTGTGTTACCTAGCTGGGCCCTGAAATGTCTGCCAGAAGACAAAAAAGCTCAGAGAGCACCAAGGATCCCAGTCTTTCTCCTCCCTGCAAACCCACTCCTTTTCTCCCCTGATGAAGTTACCTAGCTGGGTCATGAAACGTCTGCAAGAAAACAACCAAGCTCCGAGGGCACCAAAGACCCCACAGTCCTCCTCCTCCTTTTCCCCCCTCCCCCACCTCTTTTCCTTCTATTTCTCCTCCTCCTGCTGCAAACCCAACTCCCTGCTAGCACTGATGATGTTATCTAGTTGGGTCCTGAAACGTCTGCAAGAAAACCACCAAGTTCAGAGAGCACCAAGGACCTCACAGCTCTCCTCCTCCTCCTCTTTGCAAGCCCCCTTCTAGCACTGATGATGTTACCTAGTTGGGCCATGAAACATCTGCAAGAAAACCACCAAGCTCAGAGCACCAAGGAGCCCACAGTCCTCCTCCTCCCTGCAAATGCCACTCCCTTCTAACACTGATGACGTTACCTAGTTGGGTTATGAAACGTCTGCAAGAACGCAACGAAGCTCAGAGAGCGCAGCTGCCTCCTTCCTCTCCCTCCCTCTGCCTCCTTCTCCCTGTACAACCACTCCTTTCTACTACTGATGAAGGTAACTTGTTGGGTCATGAAACGTCTGCAAGAAAACCACCACGCTCAGAGAGCACGTAGGACTCCTTAGTCCTCCTCCTCCTCCTCCTCCCTTCTAGCACTCATAATGTAACCTAGTTGGATCATGAAACGTCCCTTCATTTCGACCCTGAGCTGCAAATATTCTCCTTTCGAGGGACAGACAGACACAAGCCATGCTCTGGGGGGGGGGGCGTTTTCTATCTCTCGTCGCTTCGAGCCCCTTCTACGTTGCTTTAAAATAAGGCAAAGATGGCTTATATTTCTCAATGGCGCACCCTGCTTCCATAGCCAACGCTCCATCTAGAGATGCTAGCAAAAAGCCAAGAAGGACCACAGTTGTTGTTGCATTAACAAATGCCAAATAAACAAGGCAGGGAAAAGTGCTTTTACATGTCTCTGGTACAAAATGGACAAGGGGGAACCAGAATGAATTAGTTGCTTCAGTAGCAGTTTACTGCATTACAATAGGGAGAGTGGTTGTTGTTGTTTTTTTTTTTAAACTGGCAGTGTCTTCCTCCCTGCGGAGTCACTAAAATTCAAAATAGTTCTTTTCTTACAAAGGGAGAAGCCGGGGCGGGTGGGAATAAAACACGCGGAGTGTTTTCTGCTGGAACTCAATTACGAGAACTAATGGATGCAGGACTGGGTATTTCTCTCCCCCCGCTCCCCCCAAGTTATAAATTGTCTGCTTCGGCTTGCAGGGCCAGTTCCGAAATACGCAGACAGCTGTTTTCTCTGGCAGGGATGCATTATTATTTTTTTTTCAAAAAGGAAGAAGGGAGTTGTCCTGACCTAGGCTTCACCAAATCACCAAGCAGGCTCCTTCTCCCGACAAAACCCCATTTTATGAAGCTCATGGGAATTCCTCTCCTTCATATCCAGCAAAGTCCCGGCAAACAGTCTTTCAAGGGTGAATTTACAACCACAGACCTTATCAGGCTTGGAGGGCTGCCAGGCTCATATCTTCCGAATGCCACTCTGTACCAGAAAATGCTTGGCAAGGAGTCTCTGAGAGTCACTTTCAGACAAATGGTTTTCTAATCTCTTCGTTAAAACTTCCAGTGTTGGAGCATTCAGAACTCCTGGAGGCAACTTCTGTTCCACTGATTAATTGTTCTCACTGTCAGGAAGTTTCTCCTCAGTTCTAGGTTGCTTCTCTCCTTGATTAGTTTCCACCCATTGCTTCTTGTCCTAGCCTCAGGTGCCTTGGAGAATAGTTTGACTCCCTCTTCTTTGTGGCAACCCCTGAGATATTGGAAGACTGCTATCATGTCTCCCCTGGTCCTTCTTTTCATTAAACTAGACACACCCAGTTCCTGCAACCGTTCTTCATATGTTTTAGCCTCCAGTCCCCTAATCCTCTTTGTTGCTCTTCTCTGCACTCTTTCTAGAGTCTCCACATCTTTTCTACATCGTGGTGACCAGAACTGGATGCAAATATTCCAAGTGTGGCCTTACCAAGGCCTTATAAAGGGGTATTAACCCTTCACCTGATCTTGATTCTCTCCCTCTGTTGATGCAGCCTAGGACTTGTCTTCATTGGGCTAAACATACCTTGCAGCCCCCTTACCTGCTGGAGTAGAGCAGTGATGGTGAACCTTTTGGGCATCAAGTGCCCATAGTGGAACGTATGTGCATGCACACGCTCTGGAGGACCAGAAACCCAAAGACCAGCTGACTGGCATGCACATGCCTCTTTTTGGCCATTTTTCAAACCTTTTTCAGACCATTTTTCGGGCCGTTTTCTGGTGTCACGGCACCCGTGAAGAGCAGCTGGCCAGCGTGCATATGTGCGCTCCGGAAACTAAAAGGGTTTGTTGTGGTCAAAACTGCTTAAAAGTTCTATTGACAGACGTTTGCTGTTCTTAATTAGGTCCTTGTACAATCAGACCTCCAGCCAGGTCAGGTGTGGTCTGCAGGGAGAACTTTCTAATCCTATCCCGATTAAGAATGGAGTAAGGCAGGGATGTATTCTGGCTCCTCTTCTGTTTAATATATTTTTATCTGACCTGGCTGGTTACATCGGACATATTGAGTCCCACGCCCCGAAGCTGACAACTACGAAGATCCCGCTTCTTCTTTATGCTGATGATGCAGTTCTCCTTTCATTGTCAAGGCCAGGACTGAAAAGAAAAATCAAGCTAGAAAAGCAGCTGGCGACGGTGTGCATCCCCACAGAGAGGGTTCTGTTTGCCACCTCTGGCACGCATGCCATAGGTTTACCATCACGGGACTGGAGGACCTCCCAGGTCCCTTCCAGCCCTAGGACTCCATGATTCAGGAGGCCATGTGGATATACAGAGCTTTAAATGTCCATTATTCCGCCAACCTGCAGCAGTGTTTGGCTGCCAATTTTGTTTTAATGAAGGATTATTGAGGGTTAGGACGGGAGATTTGCTCGAGACAGTTTTCAACGGACGCTAAGCCTCCCTGTCCGGCATCCCTGCCGCTCACGCGATTCCCCCCCACCCCCAGATATTTTCAATCAAAGGGATCATCTAACTCCCAGGGAAATAGAAGAAAGCAGGAGAGAGAAACCGAGGTCAAGCAATGAGGCATTGCGCGTTGAGGCTTCTGATCTTCTTCCTTGAGATATTTTAATTGATATTTTTTGTCTAGCAATAGTAGAATCAGCGAACGGTCGGTCAGCACAAGTTGGAAAAAACTCATGTTAAGCCCTTGCTGCTTCTGATCCTACAGTGTACCTCGGTTGCAGGTCGTCCTCAGTTTACGACCACAATTGAGCCAGTGGTGAAATTCAATTTTTTTTACTGCTGGTTTGGTGGGCGTGGCTTGTTGGGCATGGCGTGGCTTGTTGGGCATGGCTTGTTGGGCATGGCTTGTTGGGCGTGGCTTGTTGGGCATGGCATGGCTTGTTGGGCGTGGCTTGTTGGGCGTGGCTTGTTGGGCGTGGCTTGTTGGGCATGGCATGGCTTGTTGGGCGTGGCTTGTTGGGCATGGCATGGCTTGTTGGGCGTGGCTTGTTGGGCATGGCATGGCTTGTTGGGCGTGGCTTGTTGGGCATGGCATGGTTTGTTGGGCGTGGCTTGTTGGGCATGGCTTGTTGGGCGTGGTAGGGGAAGGATACTGCAAAATCCCCATTCTCTCCCCACTCTTGGGCCAGCCAGAGGGGGCATTTGCCGGTTTTCCAAACTACTCAAAATTTCCGCTACCGGTTCTCTAGAACCTGTCGGAATCTGCTGGATTTCACCCCTGAATTCAGCCCCAAATTTCTGTTGTTAAGCGAGACGTTGGCTAAGCAGGTTTTGCCCCGTTTTACGATCTTTCTTGCCACCATTGTAAGTGACTCCCTGCGGTTTTTAACTTAGAAGCGCGGTTGTAAAGTGAATCCAGCTTCCCCATGGACTTTGCTTGTCGCAAAAGGGGATCACGTGACCCCGGGACACTGCGACCGTCATGAATATGAGTCAGTTGCCAAGTGTCTGAATTTTGATCACCTGACCAGAAGGATGTTGCAGTGGTCGTAAGTGTGAAAAACGGCCATACGTCACTTTTTTCAGTGCCATTGTAACTTTGAATGGCCACTAAATGAACTGTTGTAAGTCTAGGACGACCTATACCTGCCGTTAATTGGTTTTGGGAGGTATGATGGACTACCAAAAACGCTGAATTGTCCCATAAGGAACAACGCAAATAAATTTAATGCATTCCCCAACCAAAGGCAGTGCACCTTTTTAAGGCAATATGTCAAAAGATAGGATTGCATATCATTAGTTTACATGGAAAATAAACCTAAAAATTAATAAATAGAGGTAGTCCTTGACTTACAACAGTTCCTTTAGTGAAGAAAGTTACAACGGCACTGAAAAAAATGTGACTTATGACCATTTTTCACCGATAGTACCATCGCAACGTCCCCATAACCACATGATCAAAATTCAGAGACTGGGCAACCGACTCGTATTTATGATGGAGTCGTGTGATCCCATTTTGCGACCTTCTGGCGGGCAAAGTCAGTGGGGAAGCCAGATTCATTTAACAACCGGGTGGCTAACTTAACAACCGCAGTGATCCACATAACAATGGCGGCGAGCAAGCCAGGAGTGTCACTGCGTTAATTTGTTTGCTAGCCGAACTGAACTGAATAGTTACTGAAAGAATTACTGCGCAGGTCATAAGTTTTTATCAGCAATGATTTATTGCGCATGCTTAACATGTTTATATACATCACACATTCCAGAGACTTCTTTCCTTTTGATCTTTGTTCGTCTGCCAGGAAGCTGGGAGACAAACTGCTTCTGCCAAAATGTAACAATTAGATAGATTTGTTTTTATTTCTATTTTCTTATTTTTGTATTGAAGCTTGTTTTTAATTAGAACTTGTTATTGGACTTCATTTTCGCTTTCTTGAAGAATATGCCTGTTTGGAAAAGCCGCGGTCTAAGCCTCATTTAGTTCAGGGTGAAATCTTCCCTTGACAAGGAGAAAAGAACAGCTCAGAAATCAGGGTCGACTTGGGAGTAAAGCCACAGGTGGACGGTGAATGGCCCCTCCCAGAGGACATAAAAGAGGAGCGAAAGGGGAGTGGGCTTTTGCAGGAAGCAATTCCTTCGTTCGGTTGTTAGATTCGTTTCAGGAGTGTGAAGATCTGTCCCTGAATCTCAGAGACTCTGTGCCAAGTCTTTCCTTGCACAGCACCTCATTTGGGAAATATTTACATGGCAGCCTTCCAGGCTAGATAAGGTCTGTGGTCATAAATATTCCTTGGAAAGACTCTTTGCCAGGCCTTGGCTGAATGTGAAGGAGAGGAATTCACCTTTGTTTAATAAAAGGGGTTTTGTCGGGACCAGGACTCTGCCTCCTGCTTTTTGGGGAAGCCTGGGGCAGAACGCTGCTGTACTTGGATTTTGCTATGTTTCCGACAGCACAGAATAAAACACCCCAGGGGAGGAAAAATGTATTTTTCTGGATTTTTGTTAAAAACAACAACGCACACCAGCTATTATCAAAGCTGCGAGGTTTCTTCTGCCTTTTAAAATCTCCAGGCAGTTTATGAATGCCTGGTGCGCCCTTTGCAAAATTGAAGGCCTTCTGGACCTCTGGACCTCTTTCAGATAACTCTCCCAATTATTGCTTCTCTTATAATGGAGAACCTGACGGTGCAAAATGCAGAGAGCCAGTTCGATTCCCGGGTCAGGAGGATGCCTGGTTGTTCGGAGAGATAACCTCTCCCCTTTTGAGTTAAGAGTCAGGCCAGCCATGGGGATTTGAAGAGGTGCAGGCTTCAAACTCCCAGAACTCCCCCAAGGCGGCTGAGGAATTCTGGGAGTTGAAATCCACAGGTTTGCAAGGTTGGACGGCCTGCAATACTCCTTCTGCGGGGATCCCCCTAGAAATCAGGTGTCTTCCATTTGAGTCCAATTTAAATTTAAAAATTAAAATAAAATTAATCAGTAGGGATTATTATTGCAAAGGAAAAAAGGGGGAGATTTGGGGTGACCGCTGGTGGCATACCAGAGGTGGGTATTCAGCAGGTTCTGACCAGTTCTGGAAAACCGGTGGCAGAAATTTTGGGTAATTTTGAGAACTGGTAAATACCACCTCTGGCTGGCCCCGCCCCCATCTATCCTCTGCTTCCTGAATCCCAGCTGATCGGGAGGGAATGGGGATTTTGCAGTATCCTTCCCCTGCCACGCCCACCAAGCCACACCCACAGAACCGGTAGTAAATAATTCGAATACCATCACTGTTGCATACACCTGCTGTTGAGTTTCCTGGTACTCGTTCCACAGATAGCCGAAACAGATTGGAATAAATGATGAGATTATGTCATAAAACACTTCCATTTCTTCCTCTAAAACCCAATTTATCTCTTTTCAAAATTCGGGGGGCGGGGTGGGGGTGGGGAGGATGAAAGCCAAGGCCTATCTCAATCCCACCACATGTCTGAGCTTCCAACAAAATACCGTATTTTTTGGAGTATAAGACGCACCTTTTTACCTCAAAAAAAGAGGCTGAATATCTGGGTGCGTCTTATACACTGAATACAGCATTTTTTGCCTCCCGAAACCCCGTCCGCTTCACCAAAATGGCCGTACATAGCCTTTAGGAGGCTTTCAGAGAGCTCCTGGGGGCTGGGGAGGGCAGAAATGAGCAAAAAAAGGCTAGTTTGTTGCTCATTTCCACCCACCCACCGCCCCCAGGAAACTATAAGTTTCCTAAAGGTTATCCATGCCCTTTTTTAAAACGAAAAATGGGCCCGTCTTTGGCTCATTTTTGCCCCCCCCCCCCTCCCGGAGCACTCTGCAAGCTCCCGAAAGACTAAGCGAAGACTTTTTTGGGGGGGAAACGGGCCCGCTTTCACAAAAAACGGGCCATTTTTGGGAAGATTGCAGACTGCAAAAACTTTTTAAAAATTTTCCTCTTCAAAACCTTGCTGCGTCTTATACTCCAGTGCGTCTTATACTCCAAAAATATGGTAATAAGAGCTAAAACCTGTTTCGTTCCCCCCCTCCAAATGTTTCCCTTGCTGGTGCCAGACACTGTGGGTTGATATGAGGTTTTTTTGAAAAAAAAAATTTTATTTAGAAAGCACATCCCAAATCTATGTCTTCGGATGCTACCCGAAAGTAATTCGTTCAACAGAAAAAGGTTTATCTCCTTCTGCGGCTGCCGAGAGATCGCCCTGCGCTGTAAAATACACTGGACTTTTAACAGCGCTAATCTCTTTTGCTTTTCCTCAACTCCCAGCACAATTTTCAACTCCGGATGTTCCAAATGCAGCGTATTTCTTGCTAAGCCTTGCAAAGCCAGCAGCGCACGGAAGGACACAAGACGCAGCAGCCAACCTCTCGCACTGGCTCGTGAGCACTAGCTTTCTTGCGTACAGGCAGTCCTCGGCGTACGACCGCAATGGAGCCCAATTTTTCTGAGGCTAAATGAGACGGTTGTTCAGGGAATTTTTGCCCCTGGGTTATTTTGTAGCTTTCACTACAAATGGGAGTCGAGGGTCTTTCTTTGCTTAGTGTCCAAGCTGGGACAGGCCTGACATTTTCAGATTTTGGAATCCCTTAACCTTAGGTCTGGTTAAGGAGACAAATTTCTGGCAGATCGAAATAACAGTTAACAGAATGACGGACTCGGAAGGGACGTTGGAGGTCTTCTAGTCCAACCCCCTGCTCAAGCAGGAGACGCTATGCCATTTCAGGCAGGCTGTTGCCCAATCTCTTCTTAAAAGCCTCCAGTGATGGAGCACTCATATCTTCTGGTGGCAGGCTGTTCCACTGGTCAATTGTCCTCAATGTCAGGAAATTTCTCCTTAATTCTAGATCGCATTGCTCCTTGATTTGTTTCCATCCATTGCTTCATATTCTGCCTTCGGGAGCTTTGGAGAACACAGGGGGAAGAAGACGTATTCAAGAACATGGAATGATGAGGTTGGGAGGGACCTTGGAGGTCTTCTAGTCCAACCCCCTGCCTAGGCAGGAAACCCTATACCATTTCAGACAGATGGCTATCCAACATCTTCTTAAAGGCTTCTAGTGTTGGGGCATTCACAAGTTCTGGAGGCAACTTCTGTTCCACTGGTTAATTGTTCTAACAGTCAGGAAGTTTCTTCTCAGTTCTAAGTTGCTTCTCTCCTTGATTAGTTTCCACCCGTTGCTTCTTCTTCTGACTTCAGGTGCTTTGGAGAATAGCATGACTCCCCTCTTCTTTGGGGCAGTCCCTCAAATATTGGAACTCTGCTATCGTGTCACCCCTAAATCCTTCTCCAATGAACCTTTACAGAAGATAGAATAGCAGAGTTGGAAGGGACCTTGGAGGTCTTCTAGTCCAACCCCATGCTCAGGCGGGAAACCCTTTACCATTTCAGACGATTGTCCAATCTCTTCTTGAAAATCTCCAGCGATGGAAATCCCAAAAAACTCCAGAAGGCCTCTCGAAGATTGGAAGACTGCCATCATGTCCCCACCCCATCCCTAATGTTGGATCTGAAATAAAGGTTCCCCTCGCATACATGTGCTAGTTGTTCCCAACTCTAGGGGGCGGTGCTCATCCCCGTTTCAAAGCCAAAGAGCCAGCGCTGTCCGAAGACGTCTCCGTGGTCATGTGGCTGGCATGACTCAACGCCGAAGGCGCACGGAACGCTCTTATCTTCCAACCAAAGGTGGTGCCTATTTTTCTACTTGCATTTTTAAATTCTTTCGAACTGTTTGTTTGGTTGGCAGTAGCTGGGACAAGTAATGGGAGCTCACTCCGTTATGTGGCGCTAGGGATTCGAACCGCTGAACCGCCAATCTTTCTGATCGACAAGCTCCGCGTCTTAGCCACTGAGCCACCGTGTCCCTCCCGTCTGAAATTTATGATGATGATGATTTTTAATAATAAATGTATTAAATAAATAATAATTTATTATTATATCTGAAATATAACAAAGACTTATTTAAATCCTGGATTATTTGCCCAGACTGCAAACTTCGAAGAAGAGGCGGAGAGTAAGTGGCTTTGGGAATGACTTCCGTCTCTCTCCGGATTCCAGCTGACACTCAACCAAAGGGAACTCATCAAGGCTGCAAGAAATGAGGGCTTCAAAACATTGCTAAGAAGAGCAGATGGTCATTTCACTGTCCAGGTTGTCCAGGAGGGGGGTGAGAGGGACGTGTCGCCTGTCCATCAGTTTTGCCTTTGGGGAGAAAGTGGCTCCAAATGAGTCACAAAGACTCAGCCTTCGTGAAAGAAGAAATTGGATAGTCACTGGTCTGGTGTGTAGAGGTTACGATCCAGTAGCGAAGATAAGAGGAATTCATGCCTGTACCCCAGGATCAGGGGTGAAATCCAGCAGGTTCTGGAGAACCGGTAACGGAAATTTGGAGTAGTTTGGAGAACCGGCAAATTCCACCTCTGGTTGGCCCCAGAGTGGGGAGGGAATGGGGATTTAGCAGTATCCTTCCACTGCCACGCCCACCAAGCCACGCCCACCTAGCCACACTATGCCCAAGCCACGCCCATAGAACAGGTAGTAAAAAAAATTGCATTTCACCACTGCCTTGAAGGTCTTCTAGTTCAACCCTCTACTCAAGCAGGAGACCTGCTACCATTTCAGATAGGTAGATAGGTAGGTTGGTAGGTAAGGAAGGAAAGGAAGGAAGGAAGGAAGGGAGGGAGGGAGGGAGGGAGGGAGGGAGGGAGGAAGGAAGGAAGGAAGGAAGGAAGGAAGGAAGGAAGGAAGGAAGGAAGGAAGGAAGGACGGAAGGAAAAAGTTGGAAAGGACCTTGAAGCAAGGGTGAAATCCAGCAGGTTCTGACCGGTTCTGGTGAACTGGTAGCGGAAATTTTGAGCAGTTCGGAGAACCGGCAAATTCCACCTCTGGGTGGCCCCAGAGTGGGGAGGGAAAGGAGATTTGGCAGTATCCTTCCCCTGCCACACCCACCAAGCCACGGCACGCCCACCAAGACACAGAACCGGTAGTAAAATAAATTGATTTTCACCTCTGCCCAGGATACCGTCGTATGAGGCAGTTGCAAAGGCATCTGAATTTTGATCACATGACCAAGGGGAATCAGGGGTGGGGTTCATATTTTTTTACCACCAGTTCGCGGCGCATGTGCTTTGCTCTCGTGCATGCGCCTGGCCTCAAAAACATGCCTAAATAGGACGACATAAAGCCGGGGCGGGCAGGCGGTCCCACCTGCGATTTCCGCAAGTGTTTCGGGCGAACCGGTACGAACCGGCTGAATCCCCCTTCTGAAGGGGATGTTGCAACAGTCGTAAGAATGAGAAATGGTTATAAGTCCCTTTTCCCAGGGCTGTTGCAACTCCGAACGGTCAGTAAACAGATGGTTTTTCAGTCGAGGCCCATCTGGTTTCACTGAGCGATCGTCACGTCCCTTCTTCCTTCCTTCCTACCTGGAACTAAATTGTGGATGAGAAAAAAAGACACAATAAGCTTTGGTAGCTACACCGAGGAGATCGAAGGGGATCGCTCCCCACCGCAGAACGTGTAGGAAATGCAAACGATGCCACAGTGGCCCAGCGGCACGCGGCTTCTAACGTTGGCTGTCTTGATTACCTGCACGGGGAATCGGCGGCCCGTAAAGGAAGCCGAGGAAAGAACGCAAGAAGATAGAAGAGGCGGTGGAGCAGGTAAGCGAGCGAGCGTCGTTTGGTGTGGGTTTTTTTCCGCTTCCCCAAACCGCACGCCGACTCCCTGCGGCCGTGTCACTTCGGCTTCCATCAAAAGAGGCCGCAAACACACAGGGAAGAGGATGCATTTCAAAGCAGGCTAGCACTAACCAAATCCCCGGCCCGTTTGGTATGCAGAACAATGGCAGCTGGCTTCCATATTAATTATGAACATATGCCTGGCATCTCGCATCTCTCAATACTTCCCCCCCTCCCCAGATCCAGGAATGTGGGGAGGGGGAGCTTGTCAAGGGATTCCCAGGAAGGAAGGAAGGAAGGAAGGAAGGAAGGAAGGAAGGAAGGAAGGGAGGGAGGGAGGGAGGGAGGGAGGGAAGGAAGGAGGGAAGGAAGCAGGGAAGGAGGGAGGGAGGGAGGGAGGGAGGGAAGGAAGGAAGGAAGGAAGGAAGGAAGGAAGGAAGGAAGGAAGGAAGGAGGAGGTGGTGGTGGTGGATGGCCAGCATGTCAGACCAGCCGAGCGGGAGGGCGAGGGGGTGAAAAGTGCCCACCAAGGCTCAGGTGGAAAAAGGGAGTCTCCCCCCCTCCCACCCATCTACCCCACCTTGCAGTGGGTTAGGCCCATAGGGTCCAACCTCCTGAGGACTGATTTTAGAGCAGGGTTTTCCAACCTTGGTAGCGTTTAAGATCTGTGGATTTCAACTCCCAGAATTCCCCAGCCTTCAAATAGCAAAGGACCCATCCGCGGTGCCTCCACTAGCAAAAACGGGCCAGCCCGCCTGCAGTTTTGGCTGCAAGAGTGCTGCAGGAGTCCGTCCAGGCCCAAAAAGGGGCACAGGGTGGGGTGCGCACACACACAGACGCTCTGCTTTGGTTGGAAGCAGAAAAGATGGGAAGAGAGCAAGGAAGGGAAAAGAAGGAAAGAGGGGGAAGGGAGAAGAAACGAGAATGAAGAGGGAAGGAAAAAGAAGAAAAGGGAGGAAGGAAGGAAGGAAAAAGGAAGGAAGATTATGAGAGGGAGGGAGGTGCCCCCTCACAAGTCTCATGTCAGCCCCCCTCACCCCCCCAGCCCTCTGAGGTCACAACCCTGACGCGGCCCTCAATGAAATCAAGTTTGACACCCCTTGCAGTAAACAACCGTTCCTGCAAGCATCCTTCATATCTAATTATCTTTGTTACTCTTCTCTGCACCCTCTCTAGGGCCTCAACATCTTGGGGACCAGAACCGGATACTGTACAGGTAAGTCTTCAACTTATGACCCCAATTGAGCCCAAAATTTCCGTTGTTAAGTGAGACATTTTTAAAGTGAGTTTTGCCCCTTTTACGACCGTTCTCGCCACAGTTGTTAAGGGGATCGCTGCAGTTTGTTAAAGTTAGTGACATGGTTGTTAAGTGAACCTGGCTTTCCCACTGATTGGCAGAAGGTCGCAAAAGTTGATCCCATGGCCTTGGGGATACAGCGACCGTCGTAAGTACGAGCCAGTTGCCAAGGGTCTGAATTCCAATCACATAACTAGGGGGAAGCTGCATCGGTCGTAAGTCTGAAAAACAGCCACGAGTCCTTTTCTCCCCGATTCTGTTGTTAGTTTGAACCGTCACTAAATGGACTCTTGTCAGCCGAGGACCACCTGCACCCCAAGCGTGGCCTCCTCTGGGCAGCATCCAAGGGTATTATGCCCTCGTTATTAAATTGCATGGTCCTTAATTACAAGGTATGAAACCTAGCTTCTCGAGGGGAAAAAAAAAACACAAAAGGAAGAAAAATCGGATTTTTCTTTTTTAAAAAATAAAATAAAATCTCAACATCCTCCTTCGCAAAGATGCAAATGAGCAGCCCGGAGGAAGGAAGGCAGATCATAACCCAGGCGCGACGGATTCGGCAGGCGGAGGCCAACACTTCGGTTTGCGGATGAAATTTCTAAATACGGTTGGACTCCAGACCTGCCATCTATAAAACACGAAGGGCAGGAAGGGCCCTGGGGGGGGAATGGGGGGGGAACCTCCCACCTTAATGCTGCCTCCGATGAGATCAGGGGGCGCTTCGTCCGTTTCCAAGGCGACGTTGATGGACGCAAAGGGACGGCTGGCCATCTGTTGCATCTCTCGGAGCAATTGCTGGGGAAGGAAAAAACCAGGATGTTAATGGGGGGGTGGGGAGTCCCGTCCCGTCCCCCTCGACATGTTCGAAGACCACCAGGCATTCAGGAAAAGGAGGGGAGCAAGAGAGGGCAGGAGGCCTCCGTGCGCAGAATGGGAATATCTTAAGTTTTTGAAACTGGCATCTAAAGCTGTTTTTTCGGAACCTTGGGTTGCTTTAAGCCTGGCGGACTACAACTCCCATAATTCCTCAGCCAGCTGCAGTGATCCAGTGAATCTGGGGAATTATGGGAGCTGAAGTCCATCTGGCTTAAAGCAGCCAAGGAACAGGCAGCTTTAGGTGCCAGTGATTCCCTGCAGCTGTTGAGTTAGTAACACAGTTGTTGGGCGTTAAGCGAGTCCTGCCCCATTTTAGGACCGTTCTTGTGACAGCTGTTAAGGGAGTCGCTGCAGTCGCACAGTTGCTAAGTGAATCTGGCTTCCCCACCGGCTTTGACTTGTCAGGAGGTCACAAAATGGGATCACGTGACATACCCCCCCTCCCCCGCCAGCCTTCCAGGCCACTGCAACCGTCATAAATACGAGTCAGTTGCCTGAATTTTGATCCCGGGACCATGGGGATGCTACAGTAATCTTAACTGTGAAAAACAGGCACGTCCCTTTTTAAAGTACCGTTGTAAGTCCGAACAGTCACTAAATAAATGGTTGTAAGTCAAGGATTACACGCACACCCAAAAAACCCTGATTAAAGCAGCATGGCTGGCTAGGGGAATTCTGGGAGTTGAAGTCCGCTTGTCAGGCCTGCAGCCATTTTTTCTTTTGGGTCTTTGGCCTGCCACACTTTCTATTATCCTACTATGCATTTTCTATTGTGGGAAAATGGGAGGGGGGATTGTAAGGAGTTAGATGCTATGTAGCCATAACAAAATTCTTTCTAGAAAACCAAGGTCATCCTTTGCTCTTCACCTCTGCACCTGACTGGAACTGGATGGGTGGAATTGCCAGCATGGCAGTGGGAGATGGGACCATGGGATGGACTTGTGGATGTGGGGGCAAGACCTTGAACTTTCAACTGGGTGGGGAAAACCAGGAAGCTTTCAGATCCGGGTTTTCCCAGATGTGCCATCATGGCTCTCTTAATAAATTGGAACTTTGAGGAATCCTTTGCCTCGGACTCTGATTTACTTTTGGATGCTGTTTGGAACCCTGACATACTTGGCTTAAAGCAGCCACAATTGGGGAAACAGATCTAAAAGAGAATTTCAATAGACAGTCCTCGACTTAACAACCATTCGTTTAGCGACTGCTCCAATGGCACCAAAAAAGGTGACTTATGAGCGTTTGGCACACTTTTGACCACTGCCTCCTCCTCCTCCTCCTCCACCTCGTGGTCATGTGATTTATATTTGGATGCTTGACAACTGGCTCACGTTTATGACGGTCGCAGCGTCCCCCGGGGGGGGGGTCATTCAAGCCTTTTGCGATCTTCTGAGAAGCAAACTCAGGAAACCCGATTCACTTAACAACACTGTGACTAATTAAGCCACTGCACTGATTCGCTTAGCAAATGTGGCAGGAAAAAGTCGTACAATGGAACAAAACCCTCTTAACAAATTTGTCACTTAGCAACGTAGGTTTCGGGCTCAGTTGTGGTCGTAAGTCGAGGACTACTGTAATAATAATATGAAAATAAAGTGTCTTTCTTTAGTATAAATGCATTTTTTTTTAAAGGAAACAGTTTTGCTCCCAGCAGCTGTGCAGTTATGTTATGCAATGACAAGCCTTCAGATTCGTTTTATTATTAGTAGGTGTCTGTTTAAGGTTTTTCTCAACAATAATTTTTAAATCTCCTCTTTCTGCGTTAGTTATATCGTTTTTTATTTATTTACTAGCCGATAACCTGGCGTTGCCTGGGTATTTATTTATAGGGGGGAAATGTCCGGACCAAAGGTAATTTCTAAGGTTGAATTTTCCCCCTTACCAGAGGGATCTCCCTTGTGGAGGATTGTGAAGCCGTTACCATGGCAACTCCACTGCGCTGTACAGTAGAAGCCATTTGAAGGCACAACAGGCTGTATCTTAACAGAACACACACCCCGAGGGGTTTTAGGGGTGTCTTACCCCCATAATATTTGTTTCCAGAGAGTAAGTCCTCTGTGTTCCAAGTTTGGTTGAAATTGCTAATTCCAGAGTTAGGCTGGAACATACATACATACATACATACATACATACATACATACATACATACATACATACATACATACATACATACACACACACACTAGCACACCCTAGCCATCAGCCTAACTGTCACCATACAGATCATTTTATTGTCTTTTTCTCCTGTTTAGGACCTGATTCTGAGGCCGTAATGGGTTTAATCGGTTTTAATCCATGACTGATGAGACTCCATGTGTCTCGTGGTTTCAAGTGACACCCAATTCCCAAAAGCTTTATTCTCTCTCTTTGTGTGTGTGTGTGTGTGTTTGTCCTAATTTGAAAAGTGAAAACTGCCTGTTGAGAAGCATTTGAAGGAAGAAAGAGGTTTTAAAAGTTCCAAATATAGGAGGGGAAAAAAAAGAATTACAATCATAAATCTGGTATCCTCAGTCAATAATAAAACCACAGGCTGAACACCCAAAAAACTGTGACAAAATCTCTTTTTTGGGGGGGAAGGGGGGGATATATTTATGAAATGCCAGTCGCACTGCAGATTGCATGCATCAGAAGGCGAATTCCAGAAGGCTGAAACTCAACAGGGGAAGCTTCTGCAGGAAGGCAGAAACAAGCAGGATCTTATCGAAGGGGACGAATTCAACGGAAAATATTTTAACCTCCGAGATTGTGGGAGCTTCATCCCTGGAGGCTTCCAAGAAGAGACTGGACTGCCATCTGTCAAAAATGGTGTAGGGTCTCCTGCTTGGGCAGGGGGTTGGACTAGATGACCTCCAAGGTCCCTTCCAACTCTGTTATTCTATATTCTGTAGCAGTTCATTAGAGAAAGATTTAGGGGTGACACGACAGCAGAGTTCCAATATTTGAGGGGCTGCCCCAAAGAAGAGGGAGTCATGCACCTGAGGGCAGAACAAGAAGCAATGGGTGGAAACTAATCAAGGAGAGAAGCAACTTAGAACTGAGGAGAAATTTCCTGACAGTTAGAACAATTAATCAGTGGAACAGCTTGCCACTAGAAGTTGTGAATGCCCCAACACTGGAAGTTTTTAAGAAGAGATTGGACAACCACTTGTCCAGGATGGTATAGGGCAGGGGTGTCCAAACTTGGGAATTTTAAGACTTGTGGACTTCAACTCCCAGAATTCCCCAGCCAGCTATGCTTTAGCATAGCTGGCTGGGGAATTCTGGGAGTTGAAGTCCACAAGTCTTAAAGTTCCCAAGTTTGGACACCCCTGGTATAGGGTTTTCTGCCTGAGCAGGGGGTTGGACTAGAAGACCTCCAGGGTCCCTTCCAACTCTTGTCATTCTGTATTCTAAAACAGTTCAGAAGAGAAAGACGAAAGATGACATAATATGAGTCCTCCAGTACTTGGGGGGCTACCACAGAGAAAATGGGGTCCACCTATTCTCCAAATCACCACCTAGAACAAAGGAGAAATTTCCTGACATTAATTCCTCGTCTTACGACCACGATGGAGCCCAACATTTCTGTTGCTAAGCGAGGCAGCGGTTAAGTGAATCCTGCCTCATCTTACGACCCTCCTTGGCACGGTTGCTAAGTGGATCAGTGCAGTTGTTCAAGTTAGGGACTTGGTTGTTAAGTGAATCCGGCTTTCTCATTAACTTGGATTGCCAGAAGGGTGCAAACGTTGATCCCAGCAACGGTCGTAAGTACGAGTCAGTTGCCAACGGGCTGAATTTTGATCACATGACCATGGGGATGCTGCAGCGGTCGTTAAGTGTGAAAGCTGCTCATCACTGGCTTTTTTTCAATGCTGTTGTAACTTTAGTCACTAAACGAACTGTGGCAAATTGTATCTGCTTGTAATAGCAGCGTTTCTGGATCGCAAGCAACTTTCAAGTTGTGAAGACTTCAAGCCCCAGAATTCCCCAGCCAGTCATGCCTCCCCCCCCTGGGGAATCCTGGGAGTTGTAGTCTACCTATCTTCAATTTACTCCGATCCAGAAGCACGGCTCTAAAAAAAATAAAACCCATTATTAATTTATAACCCAACGTGTAGCCTCTGCCCTGCGTGAGAAAAATCCGCTAAAAAGATAAAAAGACACAAGCTGACAACATCGATGTTTCCTTCGGCTTCTTTTTCATCTTGAAAACATCAAATATATATATATAAATATATAGAAACCCCCCCGAGAGTTTTTTTTCTCTTTTGCCTGAGCTTTCCTTCCTCTCCTTATTCTACTTCAATACCTGTTTCCTTTGCAGCTTAAGTTTCCAAGCTTTATAGCTAAATTGCAGCTTTGGTGGACGGTTAAAGGAACACGGGGAGAGAGGGAGAGAGAGAGAGAGAGAGAGAGAGAGAGAGAGAGAGAGAGAGAGAGAGAGAGAGAGAGAAACAAAAGGAAAGGGAAATATATGTCTCTGTCTCTGGTCTGTCTGTCTGTCTGTCCGTCCGTCCATCCATCCATCTAGCTATCCATCCATCTATCCATCCATCTATCTAACTATCCATCCATCTATCTAGCTATCCATCCATCCATCCATCCATCTATCCATCCATCCATCCATCCATCTATCCATCTATCCATCTATCCATCTATCTATCATCTATCTATCTATCTATCTATCTATCTATCTATCTATCTATCTATCCATCTATCATCTATCTATCTATCTATCCATCTATCCATCTATCCATCTATCATCTATCTATCTATCCATCTATCATCTATCCATCTATCTATCTATCTATCTATCTATCTATCTATCTATCTATCTATCTATCTATCTATCTATCTATCTATCCATCCATCCATCCATCCATCCATCCATCCATCCATCTATCTCCAGGTCAACAAATCCCTTTTCTTGTTGCTTTGGTCAACCAAGTTCATTTCTCGTCCTCAATTCATGACAGACGCACCATCTGGGGCTAGCTGCAATGACGGACGGAGGGGCACCGGGGCTTCTGAAGCCATCCACAGGTACGGGAGGTGAGAAATTAATGTCCTCCTCCCCCCCAAATAAATAAGGAATGCAACACCTGGATTTATCGTGCCAAGCTGGATATCAAGTGGGCCACTAAGAGACACATTCGGAATTCACTTGTGAAATTGTGATGCTAAAGGATGTGATTGGAGCAGTTAGGTAGTTTTATAAAGAAATCAGCTGGGGCAAAACAAATTACCCAAGTACAATCTATCATCTATCATCTATCTATCTATCTATCTATCTATCTATCTATCTATCTATCTATCTATCTATCTATCTATCATCTATCTATCTATCTATCTATCTATCACCTACCTACCTACCTACCTACCTACCTACCTACCTATCTTTCTCTTCCTTCCTTCCGTTTCCTTCCTTCTTTCCCTCCCTCTTTTCCCTTCCTTCCTCTATCCATCCATCCTGCGTCCATTTTTCCTTCCTTCCTTCCTTCCTTCCTTCCTTCCTTCCTTCCTTCCTTCCTTCCTTCTATCTATCCATCCATCCTCTCTTTCTTGTCATTGCTTCCTTCCATCCATCCATCCATCCATCACGAGGTTTTCAAGAAGACACTGAACAGCCATTTGTCTGCAATGGAACAGGATCTCCTAGTTGAACAGGAGATTGGACTAGAATGTGCCAGCCGTGTGCAGCAGCTGCCAAAAAAGCCAACCCAGTTCTAGGCTGCATCAACAGAGGGAGAGAATCAAGATCACGAGAAGTGTTGATACCACTTTATAAGGCCTTGGTAAGGCCACACTTGGAATACTGCATCCAGTTCTGGTCGCCACGATGTAGAAAAGATGTGGAGACTCTAGAAAGAGTGCAGAGAAGAGCAACAAAGAGGATTAGGGGACTGGAGACTAAAACATATGAAGAACGGAACTGGGTATGTTTAGCTTAAGAGAAAGAAGGACCAGGGGAGACATGATAGGAGTCTTCCAATATCTCAGAGATTGCTCCAAAGAAGAGGAAGTCAAGCTGTTCTCCAAAGCACCTGAGGGCAGAACAAGAAGCAATGGGTGGAAACTAATCAAGGAGAGAAGCAACTTAGAATTGAGGAGAAACTTCCTGACAGTTAGAACAATTAATCGGTGGAACAGAAGTTGCTTCCAGAAGTTGTGAATACCCCAACACCGGAAGTTTTAAAGATGAGATTGGATAGCCATTTGTCTGAGGTGGTGTAGGTTTTTCTGCCTAAGCAGGGGGTTGGACTAGAAGACCTCCAAGGTCCCTTCCAACTCTGTCATTCTGTAAAAGTTCAGAAGAGAAGGACTAGAGGGTGTGTGACATGATAGGCTCCCAGTACTTGAGGGGTTGTAACAGAGAAGAGGGGGTCCAGTTATTCCCCAAAGCACTTAAGGGCAGGACAGGAAATACCAGGTGGATGATCCTTAAAGAGAGAAGCAACCTGGAAGTAAGGAGAAACTTCCTAACAGTGAGGACAACTAACCCATGGAACAGCCTGCCACCAGAAGTTATGGGAGCTCCATCACTGGAGGTTTTCAAGAAGAGATTGGACCGCCGCTTGTGTGGAATGGCAGAGGGTCTCCTGCTTGAGCAGGGGGTTGGACTAGAAGACCTCCAAGGTCCCTTCCAGCTCCGCGATTCTATCTTCTACGTTCTACTTCTTGTATCAGAAAGACGTTTTGCCCCCAGGATTCTCCATCCATGTCCCACCAAGAAGCCAGCCCTTTCGGGAGGGACTTGGGAGAAGAAGTCCCCACCTATGCACGGAGCCTCTCTTTTCACCTCCTGCTTCAAAAGATGTTTGGCAGATTGCAAACTGAAGTGAGCCCAAAAAAGGCAGATTGCTGGGTTGCTGCGCGGTAATTGTGCCCTTCAGCTACCATAAAACGCTTTGTCTAATGGCTGTGAAAAGGAAAAAGAGAAAAGGAAAAAAAGAGAGAGAGCGAGAGAGAAAGAGAGCAAGCTGTCCTGATAAATATGCCTGAAATAAGAATCTAGCAGCACTCATTAACTCTGCGAGGAGTCGAACATTCGCACAATCAAAGCATCCACCCATGAGGTTCTTTGGACACGTCGAAGCAGCTTGTTCACCCTTCAAATTATAAGACAATACAAACCACACACACACACACACACACACACACACCGTGTTTTGAAGCTGGCTGAGTCACGTGCCGGACGGCTGCCAGGGATCCATTCATAAGACCCGGACGTGTGATGTGGGTCGCTGCTGCTACTACGAGGAGGCATCAAATAAGGGTGGGAGGAAAAAGCTCAGGTGAGCAAGGAGGGAAGAGCTGAGAGGAGGTGGCAGGCGGTGTAGCTTCACTTGAAAAAAGCAAGCTTTTGTTTAGTGGGTTGGTTTTAGTGGGTTCACACACACACACACACACACACACACACACACACACACACACACAGAAACCCGCACCGATTATTTCTAACACGCAGGGACTGTTTGCGGTTCCGATAAAGGAGAATATTTGGTCAAAACGAGGAGTCCTTGGGGCTCTGCGAAGTGGGTGGTTTTCTTGCAGACGTTTCGTGACCCGGCTAGGGAATATCATCAGTGCTAGAAGGGAGTGGGGTTTGTGGAGAGGAGGAGGAGGAGGAGGAGGAGGAGGAGGAGGAGGAGGAGGAGGGGAATGACTGTGGGGTCCTTGGTGCTCTTGGAGACATTTCATGGCCCAACCAGGGAATATCATCAGTGCTAGAAGGGAGTGGGGTTTGTGGAGAGAACGAGGAGGAGGAGGAGGAGGAGGAGGAGGAGGAGGAGGAGGAGGAGGAGGAGGTGGTGGTGGAGGAGAATGACTGTGGGATCCTTGGTGCTCTTGGAGACATTTCATGGCCCAACCAGGGAATATCATCAGTGCTAGAAGGGAGTGGGGTTTGTGGAGAGAACGAGGAGGAGGAGGAGGAGGGGAAGAGGAATGACTGTGGGGTCCTTGGTGCTCTTGCAGACATTTCATGACCCAACTAGGTAGCATCATCAGTGTTAGAGGGGAGTGGGGTTTGGAGGAGGAGGAGGAGGAGGAGGAGGAGGAGGAGGAGGAGGAGGAGGAGGAGGGGAAGGGGAATGACTGTGGGGTCCTTGGTGTTCTTGCAGACATTTCATGAGCCAACTAGGGAATATCATCAGTGCTAGAAGGGAGTGGGGTTTGTGGAGAGGAGGAGGAGGAGGAGGAGGAGGGGAAGGGGAATGACTGTGGGGTCCTTGGTGCTCTTGGAGACATTTCATGGCCCAACCAGGGAATATCATCAGTGCTAGAAGGGAGTGGGGTTTGTGGAGTGAAAAAGGAGGCGGAGGAGAAGAACTGTGGGGTCCTCGGTGCTCTCTGATCTTGGTTGTTTTCTTGTGGACATTTCATGAGCCAAGTAGGGAATATCATCAGTGCTAGAAGGGAGTGGGGTTTGTGGAGTGAACAAGGAGGAGGAGGAGGAGGATGACTGTGGGGTCCCTGAGCTTTGTTGTTTTCTTGCGGACATTTCATGACCCAGCTAGGTAACATCATCAGTGCTAGAAGAGAGTGGGGTTTATGGAGAGAAGAAGGAGGAGGAGAATTACCTGTACTGTCCACTGACAATGAAAGACGGAATGCCTTCGATTCTTCCATTATTCTCGGGGTTCCAGGAGCCCAGAAAGATAAATTGGAGTTGCATTTGGGGCCTTCTGTATCTTTATTCTTCTCTTGCTTTTAATGCATTCCTTCTACTTCTTCACTTAAAGTCATTAATAAGGCATTATTCCCGGAAAGGAACGAGGACAATTTTGACGTCGTTGGGGCTTTGCGAGTTAGAGAAACTGTCTCAAATCCCCATCAACGCCACTTAAGAGACACAAAGCCAATATTCACACACACAGGATGGGGAAATACCAGGCCTGACAATAGAGCTTGTCAAGAGAGAACTTGAAATAATAATGGAATGCAAACTGGAGACGAGTTTGTGGTGTGAGGTGGCAGCAAAAAACAACCACCAGAAAAAACACAAATGCAATTTTAGATTGCATCAACAGATGTAAATTTTCCAAGTCATGAGAAATAATAGGTCTGTTTTCTCTTGTGCCGGTCAGATCCCAATCTTGGGTATTCTGTCCACGTTTTTTTTTTTTGAAAGCTGCATGCAATCCGATAGAGGAGAATATTTGCAGCTCAGGGTTGAAATGGGGGGTCCTTGGTGCTCTCTGAACTTGGTGGTTTTCTTGCAGACGTTTCCTGACCCAACTAGGGAACATCATCAGTGTTAGAAGGGAGTGAGGCTTGTGGAGAGGAAGTGGGGGAGGAGGAGGAGGAGAGGAGAGAAGGAGGGGGAAGGAGGGAAAGGAGGAGGAGGACTGTGGGGTCCTTGGTGCTCTCTGAGCTTGGTGGTTTTCTTGCAGACGTTTCCTGACCCAACTAGGGAACATCATCAGTGTTAGAAGGGAGTGAGGCTTGTGGAGAGGAAGTGGGGGAGGAGGAGGAGGAGAGGAGAGAAGGAGGGGGAAAGAGGGAAAGGAGGAGGAGGACTGTGGGGTCCTTGGTGCTCTCTGAGCTTGGTGGTTTTCTTGCAGACGTTTCCTGACCCAACTAGGGAACATCATCAGTGTTAGAAGGGAGTGAGGCTTGTGGAGAGGAAGTGGGGGAGGAGGAGGAGGAGAGGAGAGAAGGAGGGGGAAGGAGGGAAAGGAGGAGGAGGACTGTGGGGTCCTTGGTGCTCTCTGAGCTTGGTGGTTTTCTTGCAGACGTTTCCTGACCCAACTAGGGAACATCATCAGTGTTAGAAGGGAGTGAGGCTTGTGGAGAGGAAGTGGGGGAGGAGGAGGAGGAGAGGAGAGAAGGAGGGGGAAGGAGGGAAAGGAGGAGGAGGACTGTGGGGTCCTTGGTGCTCTCTGAGCTTGGTGGTTTTCTTGCAGACGTTTCCTGACCCAACTAGGGAACATCATCAGTGTTAGAAGGGAGTGAGGCTTGTGGAGAGGAAGTGGGGGAGGAGGAGAGGAGAGAAGGAGGGGGAAGGAGGGAAAGGAGGAGGAGGACTGTGGGGTCCTTGGTGCTCTCTGAGCTTGGTGGTTTTCTTGCAGACGTTTCCTGACCCAACTAGGGAACATCATCAGTGTTAGAAGGGAGTGAGGCTTGTGGAGAGGAAGTGGGGGAGGAGGAGAGGAGAGAAGGAGGGGGAAGGAGGGAAAGGAGGAGGAGGACTGTGGGGTCCTTGGTGCTCTCTGAGCTTGGTGGTTTTCTTGCAGACGTTTCCTGACCCAACTAGGGAACATCATCAGTGTTAGAAGGGAGTGGGGCTTGTGGAGAGGAAGGGGAGGAGGAGGAGGAGAGGAGGGAAGGAGGGGGAAGGAGGGAAAGGAGGAGGAGGACTATGGGGTCCTTGGGGCTCTCTGAGCTTGGTGGTTTTCTTGCAGACGTTTCATTACCAAACTAAGTAACATCATCAGTACAAATCGGCACTGATGATTATCACATCATCAACAGCACATCAGCAGCAGCACGGATGATGTTACCTAGTTGGGTCATGAAACGTCTGCAAGGAAACCACCAAGCTCAGAGAGCACCAAGGACCCCACAGTTCTCCTCCGCCTCCTCTCCAAAAAACCCTCCTCTGTTCCAGCACTGATGATGCTGCCTACCTGGGTCACAAAATGTCTGCAAGGAAACCACCAAGCTCAAATCCACTCCCCCGCCCCCCTTCAGCCACTTCATTTACCATTTTACTCAAGAAAGGATATTTTAGGACATGCACAATGAGAAAATTGGCAGTAAGAGGGATGGCAGAAGCAGACAAAGAACCGTAACCTACAATTTGCCGATATGTTTCGTAGCCAAGAAAAAAAAGGGGTGGGTGGGTGGGTTAGTACAATTTGGATGGGCTAAGATTTACTGCAATGCCTTGGTGGAACTAATGCCTCCCTTGACAGGTAAAGCGTTGCCCAAATAATTGTACAATGCAGGGGTGTCCAAACTTGGGAACTTTAAGACTTGTGGACTTCAACTCCCAGAATTCCCCAGCCAGGCCAGGGAATTCTGGGAATTGTCATCCACCTGTGTTAAAATAACCGAAAGCGTTGGGTTCTTTGAGTAACACGTAGTCCTCGACTTACGAACACAAAAGAGACCAAATTATCTATTATCTATCTATAACAGGGGTGTCCAAACTTGGGAACTTTAAGACTTGTGGACTTCAACTCCCAGAATTCCCCAGCCAGCTATCTGGGGAATTCTGGGAGTTGAAGTCCACAAGTCTTAAAGTTCCCAAGTTTGGACACCCCTGATCTATAAGATAGCTGAGTGAGTTTTGCCTTCTTTGACAACCTTTCTTGCCACAGTTGTTAAGTGAATAAGTCGAGTCGTTAAGTTAGCGACACGGTCGTTAAGAGAACCTGGCTTCCCCATCGACTTTGCTTGTCAGAAGGTCGCAAAAGGGGATCGTGTGACCCTGGGACAGGGCAACTGTCCTAAATACGAGCCAGGGGCCAAATTTTGATCACGTGACTACGGGGACGCTGCCACAGTGTGAAAAATGGAGTTCCGTGACTTTTTTTCAGTGGACTGGCTGTATTAAAAAAGAACAGTTCCAAAGCAGTTTTGATTCTTTAAAAGCCCCGTGCTGCCATCGAATCTAGGAACTGATGCAAAAAGCCAAAACAGGTTCTGTAATATATATATATATTGTTGTATTGGGGTCTTTTCCCGTGTAGGATTGAAATTGTCTTGGCAACGTTTCAGCGAGATCTCACTCGCCATCTTCAGGCTGTTGTCTTTGGCTTAAAATGCGAATGGAGCTGCCTTTTAAGCCAAAGACAACAGCCTGAAGATGGCGAGTGAGATCTCGCTGAAACGTTGCCAAGACAATCTCAATCTCACACGGGAAAAGACCCGAATACAACAAAACCAGCATACCTACACCCGTGAAAATCTACGAGAATATATATATATATATTCTGGTTTTGTTGTATTCGGGTCTTTTCCCGTGTGAGATTGAGATTGTCTTTGCAACGTTTCGGCAGCATCTCACCTGCCATCTTCAAGCTTGGGCTTAAAATGGGAACGGAGCTGCCGTCTTTCTGTAAATCTTGGTGGGAGGGGATGGGGTGCTGGCTTTGTTTCAGCAAGTGGAATGATTGGTTGTGTGGCTGTATCATGATTGGTAGATTGGTGCTGATTGGTGCAGGCTGTGTGTGCATTGTTGTTTTGTATTGTAACGGCTTGGGTGGTGGGTGGTGTTCGTTTGTTGGTTAGGGCTGGTTTCCAGATGTTTGGTAGGCGGGAGGTATCATCACGTTTATTCATGTTGTGGGAGTGTTTCTCTATTTCGATGGCTTCCATAATTATTCTCTTGTTGAGGTGTTCTGTTTTGGAGATTAACCTGGCTCCTTCAAAGTTGATTTCATGTCCTGTAGCTTTAAGGTGCTGGAAAAGGGAGGAAGTTTTTTCTTTTTTTTTCTTACTGCATTCTTGTGTTCTGTGATGTGTGCATTTATTCTCCTGTTTGTTTGTCCTATATATGTTGCAGGGCAGATTTTGCGTGGTATTTTGTAGACTCCTTGGTTTTCTAGCTGGATTTTGTCTTTGGGGTTTCTTAAGTTGTTGGCTATTTTTTGGTCAGTGGTGAAGGCTGTCCTGATATTGTGCTTGTGGAGAATTTTGCTGATTTTATCTGTGGTGCCTTTGATGTAAGGGAGGAGGGCAATGCCATTGTCCTGTTCTGTGTCTTGGTTTTTAGGGGGAGTCTCCTTTTGGATTAGGTTGGTGATTGTTTTTTCTTTGGAATCCGTTGGAGATTAATACATTTGTGAGTTTGTGTAATTCAATTTTCAGGTGGTCTTTGTCGGCTAGGCGTTTGGTTCTGGAGATGAGGGTCTTGGCTACAGAGTTGATCTGTGCAGGGTGGTGATGGGATTGTGCATTTGAGTAGCGGTTGGTGTGTGTGTTTTTCTGGTAGATGGTGTGTCCTAGGGAGCCATTGGGTTTTTTGTAGATTAGGACATCCAGAAAGGGAAGTTGGTTGTTTGCTTCTATTTCCATGGTGAATTGTATTTTGGGGTGTAGGCTGTTGAGATGTGTGAGGAAGTTGTCCAGTTTTACTTTCCCGTGTGGCCAAATCACGAAAGTGTCATCAACATATCTAAGCCAGAGTTTGGGTTTGTGTTCAGATTTGTCTAAGGCGTTGGTTTCAAAATGTTCCATGTATAAGTTTGCAATGACAGGTGAGAGGGGTGATCCCATGGATGCTCCTTCTATCTGTTTGTATCTTTGTCCATTATGGATGAAGTATGTGTTGGTTCGGCAGTGGTTGGTCAGGTCCAGGATGTGTTTAGGGGGGTTGTGTTTGTTCTGGATGGCTGTCAAGGCTTCTTTTATAGGCACTTGGGTGAAGAGGGATATGACATCGAAACTCACGAGTAGGTCGCTGGGTTGTAGGTTTTGTTTCTTTATTGTTTCTATGAAGTGGAGTGAGTTTTGTACGTTTGAGGTGATGGATTCTGCGTAGGGTTGGAGTTGTTTGGCGAGGAATTTGGCAAGGTTCTGTAGAGGTGAGCCTATGGAGCTGACTATGGGTCTGAGTGGTGTTCCTTCTTTGTGTATCTTGGGGAGGCCATAGAGCGATATATATATATATATATATATATATATGTGTGTGTGTGTGTGTGTGTGTGTGTGTGTGTGTGTGTGTGTGTGTGTGTGTGTATGTATGTATGTATGTATGTATGTGTATATGTGTGTGTGTGTGTGTGTGTGTGTGTGTGTGTATATGTATATGTATATGTATATGTATATGTATATATATTTGTGTTACAACCCCTGGTATGCCTAAATATGGGAGGAAGGTCACTACTCCCTCTTTCTGTCCTTCGGCTCATCACAGAAGACCATGCAGGCAGAAAACCATATTTTTATTTTTAATGTTGCCTTTTTATATTTGTGTTGTATTTGTACTGATAAATAAATAAAGGGAGACTAGTATAGATCTATTTCGAGCTAATTAGCTCTCATCAGCTAGCCATACCCTTACTGGGATTTGAACCTGGGCAGTATTATATCTTAGGCAGGAGTCTTAGCCACTAAGCTATATATATATTTACGTTAAGAGGCAAAACCCTTAAATGCCAAAAATAAATACGTGAGGCCCTTCGAGAAGCCAAACAGCGGGTGGAAACACACAGCTTCCCTTTTATGCAGAGATCCACACAAGGCAACAGATAAATAATTCTGTGGCGGTATTTCCATCATCGCTTAAAATTAAGTTTTCGGTTCCCTGGGGCACCGATTGCATTAACGTTAGCTAATTAGGTTTGTAACCAACTTTGTAAAGCCACATTTACGGCATATTTTTTTATTTTGTTTTTTTTTGGGGGGGGGGGAGACAGACAGAAAAAGGGGCAAAGGAATTAAAATTCAAATGCTTCTCAACAGGCAGTTTTCACTTTTCAAATTACGACAAACAGAGGGGGGGGGGAGAAGGGGGGAGAATAAAGCTTTTTGGAATTGGGTGTCACTTGAAACCACGAGACAAATGGAGCCTCATCAGTCATGGATTGAAACCCATTAAACCCATTACAGTCTCAGAACCAGGTCTTAAACAGGAAAAAAAGACAATAAAATGACCTGTATGGTGACTGGTAGGCTGATAGTTAGGGTGTGCCGGTTAATAGATGATAGATAGATAGATAGATAGATAGATAGATAGATAGATAGATAGATAGATAGATAGATAGATAGATGATAGATAGATAGATAGATAGATAGATAGATAGATAGATAGATAGATAGATAGATAGATGATAGATAGATAGATAGATACAGAGAGAGAGAGAGAGAGAGAGAGAGAGAGAGAGAGATGATAGATAGATAGATAGATAGATAGATAGATAGATAGATAGATAGATAGATAGATAGATAGATAGATATAAACAGACAGACAGACACACACACATATATATATATCTACATATGTACATATGTATGTATGTTCTAGCATAACTCTGGAACGCATCGAGCAATTTCAACCAAACTTGGTACACAGATGATTTACTCCCTGGAGAAAAATACTGTGGGGGTAAGACACCCCTAATACCCCAGGAGTGTGTATGTTCTGTTAAGATGCAGCATGTTGTGCCTTAAAATGGCTTCTATCGTACAGGGCAGTGGAGTGGCCATGGTAATGGCCTCACAGTCCTCCACAAGGGGGGCTCCCTCTGGTAAGGGGGAAAAAAAACCCAACATTAGAAATTACGTTTGGTCGGGACATTTCCCCCCTATAAATAAATAGCCAGGTTATCAGCTAGTTTTAAAATAAAAGACTCAATGCAAATGGCAAATGAGGAATGCTGAAGAATATAATAATGGCTTCCCCGTCAACGGAGCCCCGAAGAATTATGCCTTGTAATTATTTAAGGAGCCATCGCAATTCTCCGAATAGAGGGATCCCATCTCTTTCATTTTATCCAGGGATTTGAGAAAGGGATGTTGACTCTCAAAAATGCTGGTCTGGGATGAGAGGAGAGGCAGATGATCGGGTGGCGATCAAAAGGAAATTAAAGGTTTTGGAGCACCCTGGGTGGAGTGGCTCAGAGATGGTACCAATCCCAGCCACCCCACGGCTCTTTCTCTCTCTCTCTCTCACACACACACACACCACTGGTGTGATGTGCGGCATGCGGGGTGCAAAGCGCACAAAAATGATTTCTTTTCTTAGATTACGCTGTCTTCGAGACCCAGGAGAGGCGAGAAGAGCCATGAAGGAGTCGAGGAACGGCACAAGGTTTAATTTTATCCTCAAGGATCATATGGCCCTGGTGCCAAGGATGCAAAAAAGAAAATAAATCCTGCTTTTAATCTTTCATTTCAAAAAACAAAACAAAAAACCCTCAGAAGCAGAGAGCTTTCCGGGGTATGTTTTCTCTGCAAGATCTTTCAAATCTCAGGAATAATAAAGACGTTTTAAATGCTTTCGGCCGGAGGGAAGAAAAGTTGGATCTGAAGTCGGAGTAAAAGCAAAAATCTAAAAACGATATGTAACCGACTTACGACCGCCACGGAGCCCAACGTTTCTGTTGCTAAGGGAGGCCTTGGTTGGGTGAGCTTCGGCGCCTTTTATGACCTTCCTAGAACACAGTTCTAGGCTGCATCAACAGAGGGAGAGAATCAAGATCCCGTGAAGTGTTAATGCCCCTTTATAAGGCCTTGGTAAGGCCACACTTGGAATATTTGCATCCAGTTTTGGTTACCACGATGTAGAAAAGATGTGGAGACTCTAGAAAGAGTGCAGAGAAGAGCAACAAAGAGGATTAGGGGACTGGAGGCTAAAACATATGAAGAACGGTTGCAGGAATTGGGCATGTCTAGTTGAATGAAAAGAAGGACTAGGGGAGACATGATAGCATTGTTCCAATATCTCAGGGGTTGCCACAAAGAAGAGGGAGTCAAGCTATTCTCCAAGGCACCTGAGGGTAGAACAAGAAGCAATGGGTGGAAACTAATCAAGGAGAGAAGCAACTTAGAACTGAGGAGAAATTTCCTGACAGTTAGAACAATGAATCAGTGGAACTCCTTGCCTCCAGAAGTTGTGAATGCCGCAACACTGGAAGTCTTTAAGAAGATGTTGGATAGCCATTTGTCTGAAGTGGTGTAGGGTTTCCTGCCTGAGCAGGGGGTTGGGCTAGAAGACCTCCAAGGTCCCTTCCAGCACTGTTATCCTATTCAGCTGCCAAGTGTCCGGATTTTGCTCACGTGGCCAAGGGGAATGCTGCAGGAGTGTCAAAAACGGCCGCTAAGCAAAAGAGGGTAAATTGAGGAGCTGCCTGTAATTTCTCCTCTCATCAAATAAGGTCTCTTTCTCTCTGCGATGCTTGGGAGGCGGAATTGCACACAATCAAACGTTTTCAGATTGCACTGAGGTTCAATTCCCCACCTCACCTGATTTATTTCTGTCAGCTTTGAAATCCAGCTGACAAATGACAGCAAATCATCCCTGAGGAGGTTTTTGTTTTAGTCTTTTTGGTTGTTGCTGTTTTTTTTAAAAAAAGGACCTTTTTTTTTTGAAGAGAGACCAAAAATACACGTGGAGGACTGGATACCGAAAAGGGGAAAAAAAAATCTTTTATGATGTTTTTATTTCCTGTCTGCCCCCTCCTTCATGTTACCTATCCCTTTTACATCTTGGGTGTAAAAAGGGGGCCGTGTTCTCTGCCATTGTTTGGTGTCACGCTAAGCCAGGGGTGTCCAAACTTGGGAACTTTAAGACTTGTGGACTTCAACTCCCAGAATTCCCCAGCCAGCTATGCTGGCTGGGGAATTCTGGGAGTTGAAGTCCACAAGTCTTAAAGTTCCCAAGTTTGGACACCCCTGCGCTAAGCTATAAAGAAACCTAGGGTTTTTTTTTTTCCCCTTCTCAGAAAAAAATAGAGGTCAGTCCTCGACTTTACGACTGCCACTGAAGCCCAAAATTCTTGCTGCGAAGTGAGAACTTTGTTAAGTGGGTCTTGTCCCATTTCGCGATCTTTCTTGCCTGCAGTTGTTAAGTGAATCGCAGCAGTTGTTAAGCCAGGAACACGGCTGTTAAGCGAATTCACTGCCGGATGTCTTTCGTCATCGCCTTTGGGTAAATTTCACCCCTATCTTAATATAAGCCACTAAAAGTTGACAGGGATGAAAAGTGCTCTTCTTCTAGCAGTTTGGCTAAAATGTCTAGGTGGGGACTGCGAGAAATGTAATTCAATGGTGATAATGGGAGGAGGAGGAGGAGGAGGAGGAGGAAGGAGAAGAGAGGGAGGAACGAGGAGCAGAACAACAAGTGTGGGCTCCTTGGGGGTCTTTAAGCTTGGTGATTTTCTTGCAGACATTTCATGACCCAACAAGGTAACATTATCAGTGCTAGCACGGACTGGGGCATGTGGAGAGGAGGAGGAGAAGGGGGATGGGTGGGGGGAGGAGAACTATGGGGGGTCCTTGGTGCTCTCTGAGCCTGGTGCTTTTCTTGCAGACATTTCATGACCCAACTATGTAACATCATCAGTGCTAAAAGAGAGAGAGGTTTGTGCAGAGGAGGAGGAGGAGGAGGAAGAAGAAGAGGAAAAAGAAGAGGAGGAGAAGAACTGTGTGGGTCCTTGGTAATCTCTGAGCTTGGTGCTTTTCTTGCAGACATTTCATGACCCAAGTAGGTAACATCATCAGTGCAGTGTACAACCTAAGCTACAAATATTCTCTTCTATCGAGGCCACTTTGTCTTTGAAGATGCTAACCATAGTTGACAGTGGGACATCAGAAAATCGGTTGTCTAGGCCAGGGTCATTAAAGCCTGAAGCTCCACACTTCCCAATGGACGCTGACCCCGAAAGCCTTACATCCGTCTTTCTGTTCAAAAGGTCCTTTCAAAGTTCCTGTTTTCACCCATGAAAGGTGTTAAAATCCGGTGGTTTGTTCTCGCTTCATTTTGCTATCCGGACAGGTTTCTCCTCTGCTTCGGTAACCTAAATTATTCTGCCGGATTTGAGGAAGGGGGACTCTCGAGTTGATTAATTCAACGGCTGGAAATTGGTTCTGCTCTGATCCAGACATCACTTGGGGACAAAGGATAAATGACACGCCATGACCCACATGGCGGAGATCAATAAGACCATCACCGCCAGTAAATATTAATAACAGAGACCGGTTCTCGAACACCGTTAAGGGGAGGGCTGCTGTTGTGGCCCTCCAGCGGACAATGGAGCTGGCGGCAGATTCGGACAGTGGGGAGGAACCTGGGCCAGTCCTGGAGTCTGGAGAAGGCTCTGATGAGGGCTCTGTGTCGAAGGCAGAGATGGGGCCAGGGCCGTCTGACAGTTCTCAGCTGCCTTCAGAGTCAGACATCAGTGGGGCAGAAGAACAGCTGGAGCCTATTCCCAGTGTGCACATGTGCAGAGTTGCCAGGCGAAGGGAACAGCTAAAGAACAGGGGTCGACTTGGGAGTAAGGCAACAGGTGGACGATGAATGGCCCCTCCCAGAGGAAATAAAAGAGGGGTGAAAGGGGAGTGGAGTTTGCAGGAGACAATCAGTTCGCTTAATTGGTTCGTGACTCTCCGAGACTCCTGGCCAAGATCTGCAGAGATCGGCCTCAGTCAGAATAGCCGCATTGATGCAAACGTTTGGTGAAATTTGATCGGTTCTTTCTATCGTTTTCGATTCAAGGCATCCACCAAGGATAAATGACTTAACAGCGGTTAGGCTAATAAGCTACCATACGATCACCTTTGCAAAACACGTGCCTAAAGACCATTTCACACCTGTGACATTTTCTGTCAAAACTCTTATTAAATATCTTAACGGCTCCAGGCAGAAGATGGTATTTCTCTGCCTTTATCCAGCGTATAACCTCCCGATTAATGTTTAATTTAGAGGAGGGGGGTGGGAGAGTCCATCTCTGGGAAGCCTTTCACCCAGAAAATCTAGAGGGGAAAACAGCAGCTTTTTGTAGGGTGTGTCAAGTCTTTCAACTTTGGAAATTTCCAAAGATTAGGGGTGCTCAAACGTTAGGGACGGTAAAGATACTTTGCTTAATTTAATATGATTTAGATGTCACTTGGTAAGGAGCTGTGTAAATCTCGTCACTTTTTAACGTTTTGTTCTGTTTTTTTTTAGTCTTCAGATTTCTCCATTCCTGTCGATGGAGCACACCGAAACGTTTGCAGAAAGGAAGGAGGGGAGGACAATGACAACATTGACTGTGGGGTCCTTGGTGCTCTCTGAGCTTGGTGGTTTTCTTGCAGACATTTCATGACGCAACAAGGTAACATCATCAGTGCTAGAAGGAGGTGGGATTTGCAGAGAGGAGGAGGAGGAGGAGCAGGAGCAAGAGGAGAATGACTATGAGGTCCTTGGTGCTTTCTGTTTTCTTGCAGACGTTTCGTGACCAAACTAAGTAACATCATCAGTGCTAGAAGGGTGTAGGATTTGGTGCAGGTATCTAAGGCAGCATGTAGCACTCATAATGTTATGTAGTTTGGTCAAGAAGCATCTGCAAGAAAGCAACACAACTTAGAGAGCCCCAAAGACCCCACAGTTTCTCCTCCTCCCCCCTTCTCTACAAATCCCACTCCCTTCTCGCACTGATGATGTTCCCTAGTTGGGTCATGAAACGTCTGCAAGAAAAGCACCAAAGCTCAGAGACCATCAAGGACCCCACAGTTGTTCTCCTCCTCCTCCTCCTCCTCCCCCATCCTCCTCCTCTTCCCCTCCACATGTCCCACTCCCTTCTAGCACTGATGATGTTCCCTAGTTGGGTCATGAAACGTCTGCCAGAAAAGCACCAAAGCTCAGAGACCATCAAGGGCTCCCACAGAGCTCAACCCTGAGCTGCAAATATTCTTTTCTATCGATAAATCTCCTTCCTGAATCCAAGGTGCCTGCCCTATTTGTACCCAAAAACACCAGAAACAAGAGCCAGCCAAAGAATGAAAATGTCAGAAATCAATGGAAAGAGAAACACTTGGAATGTGCACAAATGTTAGGTTACGCAGCTGTAGCCATGGCAATCTCGGAGAATAGGGCAATATCGGTATCTTGAGGGAAAAGAGTAATTAAGACTTAAGTGGCAGGTATGGCTGGGGCGGCAATGTACAGTCAATTTACTTTACAATTAAATCCTTCGTAAAATATTACACTCCATTCAAACTGCAGAGGTCTTGGGAGCAGGACTGACATTCTTTCTTGCAAAGGCTGGCCAAACGCAGCGAGAGGGGCACGGTTGCGCATATGTGTGTGTGTGAAGCACTTTTGGACCCACAAGACTGCATAGAAAAGACATGGATTAGCTTTGTATGTACAGACAGTCCTCAACGTACGACCGCAACTGAACCCAAAATTTCCATTCCTAAGCGAAACAACTGCTACGTAAATTCTGCCCCGGGTTATGACCTCCCTTGCCACAGTTGCTAAGTGAATTGCTGCCGTTCTTAAGTTAGTAACATGGTTGCTAAGTGAACCTGGATTCCCCATTAGCTTGTCAAAATTTTGCAAAAGGGGATCATGTGACCCCGGGACACTGCAACTGTCATAAGTACATGCCAGTTGCCAAGCCTCTGAATTTTGATCACATGACCACAAAGCTTGTAAGTTTGAAAAACTCACTTTTTTCAGTGCCGATGTAACTTTGAACGGTCACTAAATGAACTGTTGTAAGGGGAGGACTATCTGTTTTAACTGCTGCATATGAAACTAGGGAATACGCTTCCACATCCAGAATACCTTCATATCTTAAAATTAAATCTGATAAGGAATTGAATTCTAACTAGAAAGCATGCCTGGACTATTATTTGACGCGCAGCATTGTGCCATCCAAAATTTTGATTTTTCTAAATACGGAGTCTATATTTTAACTTCATGGAATATTTCACTTTGACTAACTTGGCAACATTGATTCGTTAATTATACCTCTTAATTTTGAATGGAGCTGACCACTGTTTCTAATAACATATTCTTAGCCTAATAGCAATTTCTACATTTTTAAAATGACATAATATATTCTATTACTTACAAGCAAAATAACGATACACTGGAAAACCATAATTTACATGATATTCTAGATTTCTTGTTTGATTAGTCATAGTGTATTATTTGTATTTTACTCTTTTGTTCTTTTTGCAGTGCTTAATCTTTTTGTTTGTGCTACTTGTATGTTTTACATTTAAAAACCCAGCGTAGAAAAAGAAAACTCAGAAGCAAAGCATAGAAATTAGATCAAATACTTATATGCCTTATCAAATACTTATATGCCTTATATTCCCCACATGCTTTTGTGGGCAGAAGCTGGGACAAGTAATGGAAGCTCACTCCATTACACGGCGGTAGGGATTCAAACCGCCCAACTGCCGACCTTTCTGATCGACAAGCTCAGTGTCTTAGCCCCTGAGCCACTGTGTCCCTAGCCACCACCTTGAGGAATATAGAAGAAGGCAAACATCACCCTCTATTGGCGTGGTAGGAGATAGCAAAGACCATCCTATTTCAGCATTGGGTGGTTTACGAACGGCACTCAGCTGCCTCTGGTGGGCTGTTGTGGTTGTGTTTTGGGTTCTTGCAGGACTCTGGATCTCTATGTTAAAGAGTATAGTTTTACATTTACTGCACACTGCCTGGAATTTTGGCGATGGGTGTTATAAAAACGATTGTGTGACTGTACCTTTATTTATTTATGTTTGCCTACACTAGATTGATAAATAAACTGAAGGAGGCCAACATATCCAGCACACCTTCCTCCTCCTATTTTCCCCCAAACAACCCTGTGAGGTGGGTTGGGAATGACAGTGAAGGACTGGATCAAAGTCACCCAGCTGGCTTTCACGCCTAAGGCTGGACTACAACTCACCGGCTTCTAGTGATTGGCCCAACGTCACCCAGCCAGTTTTCATGCTTGAGGCTGGACTAGAACTCACCATCTCCTGGTGATTGGCCCAAAGTAACCTACCCAGCTTTCACACCTAAGGCAGAACTAGAACTCACCATCTCCTGGTGACCGGTCCAAAGGCAGCCAGGAACTAGAACTCACTGTCTCCCGCTTTCTAGCCTCACTAGACCAAACTGTCTCTCTTTGGTATACAGCAGGGGTGTCCAAACTTGGCAACTTTAAGACATGTGGACTTCAACTCCCAGAATTCCCCAGCTACCTGCGGGATCGCATCTCTCCACACACATTGCGGCCAATTCGCTCACACAGGGAGGGGCTTCTCCTGGTGCCGTCCACTAGGCAATGCCAACGGGCGACGCCAAGGAGTAGGGCCTTCTCTGTGATGGGCCCAACCCTCTGGAATGACCTCCCCCCCGACATCAGAACCACCACCGACTTCCGCTCCTTCCGACAAAAATTGAAGACTCACCTGTTCCGATTGGCTGGTCTGGCATAATTATAACGTCTACCTCCTGGCATACATATTTCTTTTGTTTTTTAAATTTAATTTTATGGGATATTTGTTGGGGTTTAAAATTATTTACTTAGCTGTACAGTTCTTTAAACCTTTTTATCCTCCTCTTATCTATTTATCTATTTAATAATTTTAATTGTTTAATTTTATAGCTATTCATGATGTATTTCTGATATGGACTGTACACCGCCCCGAGTCTCTTTCGGGAGAGGGGGCGGTCTATAAGCGCTCAGTAAATAAATAATAAATAAATAAATAAATAAAGTCTTAAAGTTGCCAAGTTTGGACACCCCTGCTGTATACAGAGATAGTCCTCAACTTAAGTCCACAAGCGGGACCAAAATCGGTGCTGATTAAATGACCAATTTTATGACCGTCCTTGCCACAGGCGTTCAGCCAATCACTGAAGTTGTTAAGCGAGTCATCAACTGTTTCAGTGACCCCACCTTCCCCCCACTGGTCAGAGGCTGGCGGAGAAAGTCACAAATGGCGATAGGGATGCTGCAACCATCATACACACATGCCAGCGGCCGAGGGGCCGGTTTCGTTGCCGTCCCACCGTGGGGACAATGAAACGGTTCTGAGTGCAAGGACCCGTCATGAGTCACTTTTTAGCGGGTCGTTGTAACAAAACGAATGGTTGCCAACTGAAGGACTATCGGTGGCGCAAGTGCCAGGAATATGAAGCAGAGCGGGGCCCTTCTACCCGCGCCTGGCTGCAGACCAACATTGGACGTTTGTTTTTTTTAACCAAAAGCAATTTGTTGTTTATCTTAAGGAGGGGGGAAAGGGATCCAGAAACTGAGATAAACTGAGATAAACGACGCAGATCATTGCAGAAAGCAGTAATCGTGTCTTTCTGACCCACCTCTCTCCTCCGCGATGCCCAGCAGCTCTGCTTAATCTTCCAAACCACGGCAGCCACAAGAAGCAGAGACAAGAAGCAACTGAAAAGAAGGAAGGGGAGAGAAATAAATTCGGTCAGCTGTCTTTCCCTGGCTTGAGTGTTAGAAAAATACAGTAAAACTGACTCCCTCCTGCCCCCCAAAAAACCCCAAATAGCATTGTAGCTTCCATGTCTAAGGTGGGACTAGAACTCACCGTCTCCTGGTGATTCACCCCAGTCACCCACCCAGCTCTCATGGCTCAGGCAGCATTAGAACTCATAGTCTCCTGCTGATTGGCCCAAACTTCCCCAGTTGGCTTTCATGCCTAAGGTAGGACTAGAATTCACCATCTCCTGGTGGTTGGCCCAAAGTCTCCCAGTCGGCTTTCATGGCTTAAGGCAGGACTAGAAGTCACCATCTCTTGGTGGTTGGCCCAAAGGCACCAAGCTGGCTATCATGCCTAAGTGGGACTAGAACTCACTGCCTCCTGGTGATTAGCCCAACAGCACCCAGGTGGTTTTCATGCCTAAGATAAAACTAGAACTCACCATCTCCCACTTTCCTAGCCTGTTGCCTTAGCCAGGGGTGTCCAAACTTGGGAACTTTAAGACTTGTGGACTTCAACTCCCAGAATTCCCCAGCCAGCCATGCTGGCTGGGGAATTCTGGGAGTTGAAGTCCACAAGTCTTAAAGTTCCCAAGTTTGGACACCCCTGGCCTTAGCCATTAGACCGAACTGGCTCGCTGACTGCAATTCATTGGGGAAACAGAACTATGGGGATCTAAATTCACGAAGATTTGTCCTGCTTCCTTTTAAAAAAAACAACAACTGAGGTAATGTCTTCTTAGGAACACCGATGAAACTAGAAAATGAACGGTGCCCATATTGATTTATTCACCGCTGGAGATTTATATGCCCACTGATCTTCCAAGACACGGAGCAGATTCTAGGCAAATGTTATCATTAATCGTCGTTAAAAAAAAAACCAGAAACAAGCAAGATGTCCCCGATTCCCCATTTTTCAGACGGACAGCGAAGAGGTCGGAAACCAGCCGACCACCAATAAACCTGGTTTGGATTTGAGCTCCGTTTAAGAGCTCTGTATCCGCAGAACCGCAGTGAGTGCCTTGCCCCACACTGATTTCACAAAAGCCCTCCATTATTTTCCTCCAGGAAAGGAAGGAAGGGAGGTATTGAACTCATTGTTTTTGCAGCCTATATTCCCACGTCCAAATCTTACGGTCATTCTTTTTGATCCAATTACCTATATGGGTTGACAACCTGCCCCTGGAAAACAACATTTGTCCCCATTTCAAGACCGTTCAAGGGAGGACATCCATTAGGGCTCTGAGGAGGGAATAGCTACGAATCCATTCCACGACCGAGAGGAGAATAACTTTATGCGCTTGGATGTTGTTTCATTCATTGAGCCAAGGAAGAGGTACGTTTATTAATAAGGAAAGGGCTAAGTCTATTGACAAATGATCCTAAAACATTCTTGAATGTATGGGTGTAGATGATAGCCTACTTAGTTTGGTTGTTGCCTTTCAAGACTTCACATCTATCAAAATCTGTCAAATCTATCCATCCATCCATCCTTCCTTCCTTCCTTTACCTATTGTCTATCTGTCTCTGTTTCTCTCTAGCTATTCATCCATCCATCATTTACCCATTGTCTGTATGTCTGTCTATCTATGTATCTCCATCCATCCATTCATCCACCATTTACCAATTATCCATCCACCATTTACCATTTACCAATTCATCCACCATTTACCAATTATCTGTCCGTACATACGTACATGCATATATACAATCATGCATATATACAATCATTTATCCATTGTCCCTCTTTCTTTCTTTTTCTTTCTTTCTCTTTCTGTATCTATCACTATCTTTCTCTCTCTCTCTCTTTCATCTATCTATCCCTCTATCTAGCCATCCATCCATCTATCTATTTATCTGTTTGTCTACCCACCCATCCATCAATCCACCCACCCACCCATCCATCCATTCATTTCCATCCATCCATCCAACCATCCATCCATCCAGCTATCTATCTATCTCCATCCATCCATCCATCCATCCATATCTGGCCTTTATTATTTTTACAAATAAGGCCTATTTTTCCTGCAACAACAACCCTGTGAGGTGGATTGGGCTGGCAGAGAGGGACTGGCCCAAAGTCATCCAGTTGGATTTTATGCCTAAAGTGGGACTAGAACACCGTCTCCTGGTGATTGGACCAAAGTCACCCAACCAGCTTCCATGCCTAAGGCAGAACTAGAACTCACCATCTCCTGGTGATTAGCCCAAAGTCACCCAACCGGCTTCTGTGCCTAAGGCGGGACTAGAACTCACCATCTCCCACTTTCTAGCCTTGTGCCCTAAACCAAACTGGCTCCCTTGTAGATGTACATCTAATGCCACAAGCAAGGAGAAGTTTGCAAACGCAGCGGCAATATGTGGACCATTACAAAAGTCTCTGCTACCCATGCACTAGCCGGGATCCTATTTTCCAACAGCTGGGCATGATGGAAGTCCTCAAATAAATTTAAGATGAAATTAAAATGCGGAAAGAAAACTTCGACATGTTCTCCTTTTCCATTTGCCATTAAAAACGCCTTCATTTTAATTTACGGCTCTTATCTTGGGAAACTTTTTCTGCAATGCTTAGGAGGTGATTTCTCTCAAGGGCACCCACCTGGACGAATTTGCGTGGTCCTGCCACTCACCCACCCACCCACCCACCTACCTATTTATTTATTGCAATCTGCCACAAGGAGGCAGTGCTTCTCCGCTGGTGGAGATTTTATTTTAGATTGGTCATCGGCCCATCGGCCGTGGCTACAAATAGCAGAAGGGCAGAGTTATGGCTACCTTGTCGAAAGCATCGGGATTTTGAATTGCTCTAGTTTAGTGGGGGTCCTCTAACCTCGCCTCTCCTGTTCAACACATACATGAAACCGCTGGGCGAGATCATCCGTGGTTTTGGGGTGGGATATCATCTGTATGCTGATGACACTCAGCTATACATCTCCACCCCAAACCACCCCAATGAGGCCATCGAAGTGATGTCCCGGTGTTTGGAGGCCGTACGGATCTGGATGGATGGCAACCGACTGAAACTCAACCCTTCCAAGACGGAGTGGCTGTGGCTTCCGGCGCCCCGGTTCAACCAGGTGTTTCCATCTCTGGCCATTGGGGGCGTGCAACTAGCCCCTATGGAACAGGTGCGCAATTTGGGCGTCCTCCTGGATGCCCGGCTGTCCATGGATGACCATGTAACAGCCGTGGCAAAGGGGCGTTCTCATCAGGTTCGCCTGATGCGCCAATTGCGCCCCTTATTGGACCGGGATGCCCTACCCACAGTCACCCCAAGCGCCTGAGGACGTCTCGCCTGGACTACTGCAGATGCTCTCTACATGGGGCTTCCTTTGAGATGCACCTCGGAGACTACAGTTGGTCCAGAACGCGGCCGCGCGGGGTGATCATGGGAGAACTAGATTCTCCCTGTAACACCTCTCCTCCGCGAGCTGCACTGGCTTCCTGTTGTCTCCGATAGCGTTTCAAGGTCTTGGATTATGATCTTTAAAGCGCTCCATGGCACAGGCCTAGTTACATGCAGAAAATCGCATCCTGCCCCACACATCCCTACGACAATCATCTCTCACAGAGAAGGGACTTTCCCGGTGCCGACCCCAAACAGTCCCGGGGGGCGACACCCAGGACAGAGCCTTCTCTGTGATGGCCAGCCACTTTAAGGCCTTCTGGACTTCAACTCCCAGAATTCCCTAGCCAGCATTGCCAGGGTTAATTATCCTCGTGTTCTGTCTAAGGCAGTGATGAACCTTTTTGGCACTGAGTGCCCAATCCGAAACATGTGTGCTGGAGTGCTTGGAAACCCGAAGGCCAACTGGCCAGGATGTGCATGCCTGCTTTTTGGGGCATTTTGGGGCCATTTTTTGGGCCATTTTCAGGCCATATTTGGCTGTTTTCTGGCACTCCAGGACCCCCAAAAACCAGCTGGCTGGAGTATTGGAAACTAGCAATGGCGTGTGTGCCCACATAGAGGACTCTGCATGCCACCTCTGGCACATGTGCCATAGATTCGCCATCATGGGTCTAAGGGATGTCCAAACTTGGCCACTTTAAGACCTGTGGACTTCAACTCCCAGAATTCCCCAGCCAGCATTGCCATGCTTTATTATCCTCATGGCTGGCTGGGGAATTCTGGGAGTTGAAGTCCACAGGTCTTAAAGTGGCCAAGGCCGCACAGGCCTCTTCTATTCTCTTGACATAATTGTCAGATTTGCAAAGGGTTGTGTGTGTTTGTTTGTGTGTGAAACTACATATTGGTGCAAGATTCCCGCGTGAGGCAGAAAGCCGAACCTCGCAAGGGATGAAAAGCGGACTTCTCTGAGGAGAACTAAAATGGGGCCTGCTGTGAGGATGAGGGTCACACACAGAATTCTGGGAGTTGAAGTCCACAGGTCCTAAAGTAGCCAAGCCTGGATACCTCGAGTATATTAAAATATAAAATGCCAACACAGAAGCGGACGTAGTTGAGGACTATCTGTATTTTGAAGGCGACTGCTATATATATATGTATTTCTTTTTCGATTTACCCATGGGGGTCTGTGCACAGCAATGGAACTTCAGAGCGGTTCACAATTTTTCACGTGGCCCCTCGGGAAAATTAGTTCCCCCCCACCCCCCCGGATATAATAAGAATATAATAATTTGGTAAGGTGCTATACTGTAGTACCTGAAAAACGTGACAAAGAACTGCACCAGATCCATAAAGTTACTGTGCTGTGAAAATGCAATCTGTAAAAAAAAGAAAAACAAAATTAACTATTGCGATTGCAATTATAACTCTGCCTTGATGCCTCTCCTTAAATCTTTGCTCAGAGATTTTCATAATCAACGCTTCCGTCGAGTCCCGAACCAGCTTATCACACATAAACCAAGGTGTTTTCTCCAAATTGTCAGAGAAGAGCAGCACTCTATGGACACGTACGGAAATAAACGGATACGCTCTTAAAAGCACAACGTCCTGAATAATCTGGCCCCTAATTAAATAAAATAAAATAAATATCCAATGAATAAAGTTCATCCTCATCCTGCTGATTTTTTTTTTTTACACATAATGACCCTGGCAAATGTGCCTAATACAGTAGTCCTTGACTTACAACCGTTCATTTAGTGATGGTTCAAAGTTACAACAGCACTGCAAAAACAGACTTGGGACCATTTTTCACACTGGGAACAAAGAATCAGTGGAACTACCAGCCACCAGAAGTTGTGCTTGCTCCAACACTGGAAGTTTTTAAGAAGATGTTGGATAGCCATTTGTCTGAAGTGGTGTAGGGTTTCCTGCCTAGGCAGGGGGTTGGACTAGAAGACCTCCAAGGTCCCTTCCAACTCTGTTATTCTATATTCTATTCTATTTCTTTATTCAGTGTCACTGTAACTTCAAGCGGTCACTAAACGAACGGTTGTAAGTCAAGGCATACCTGCAGTCTTCAAGTCTATCTCCATTATTTCCCATTGTGCAATAGCTGACTGTTGACTTCTTGTTGTTCTAAAGCCGTATTTCACTATTTCACATTTTATTCCTCTATTGTCAAGACCGATTAATTCCCAAGCAGGTAAAAACATAAATAAAATCCACACAGGTCATTATTTTAAACGCACGCGCGCACGCACACGCACACACAAATACAATCAATGGAAGACAACCATTGTTTAAAAGAGGCGCAAACCGAAAAGAGGGATGAAAGGAAAACGTAAACATGTCACGGAGATAAAAACCTTAAGGACAGCAACAGAAATAAGAGAGGATTAAAAGGTCCTTGGGAATTAGAAAGTGGGGGGGGGAGGCTTTTTCTGCTGCCAATCTTGTTGCCTTGGGAAGACTCGGCTCTCCCTGAAGGACTACAGCTTTATTTATTTAAAATACTTTTAGACAGTTGGATCTCGAATACCAGCATACCTACACCCGTGAAAATCTACGAAAACATATACATACATACAAACATACATACATATATACATACATACATATATTTATAAGTGTATAATTGTGCTGTAAAGCCATCTTGGCATCAGAAGGCAGCCAGAGTGCCGTGGGTTATGGACTCTGCATTCCCCTCTTGCAGGCTTTTGCCATCCCCTGCAAGAGGAGGGTGAGACTCTCTTTTGTCATCTACTGGGGTAACCGAGCCAAGTGGGGAACCAACAGGAATGCCCAGCTGCGTGTGTGAGGGAGGCCAAAGTGGAGTTTCCAAGCTCCCTCGAGGAACAAAATGAAGATCTTCAACCTTGTCATGTTTCTAACTGGTGCCATTTTTCATACACACCATATATATACCCTCTAATCATCTCTCTCCCAATCTGTCTACCTATCCAACTGTCACCTTTCTCTTTGTCTATCTACCATGTATCTCCATTGTCTGTCTATCCCTTCCTTCATCTTTACATCTATCCAGCCATTCATTCATTTATTCATCAAATAATCCATCTATCCGTCCATCTTCTTTCTATCTATCTATCTATCTATCTATCTATCTATCTATCTATCTATCTATCTATCTATCTATCTATCTATCTACTCTCCCATCCATCCATCCATCCATCCATCCATCCATCCATATCTACCTACCTACGTACGTATGTATGTATGTATGTATGTATGTATGTATGTATGTATCCATCCATCCATCCATCCATCCATCCATCCATCCATCCATCCATCCATCCATTTCATCCATCCTTGGATTTATCCACCCAACCATCCATCTCTCCACCCATCCATTCCTGTTTATTTACCTCTATCATCTTTCCTCATTCATCCATTCATCCACATCACTATTTCTCTCTCTTCATCCATCTCTCCATCCATCCCTCCATCCACCCACCCATCCCTATCTATTTATCTCTGTCATCTCTCCTCATTCATTCATCCACATCTCTTTTCTCTCTTCATCCATCCATCTCTCCACCCATCCATTTATATCTCTGTCTACCTTTCTCTCTCCCCATTCATCCATATATATATATATATATATATATATATATATATATATATATATATATATATATATATTATATATATATATATATATATATATATAAATATATATATATATATATATATATATATATAAATATATATATATATATATATATATATACACACACACACATACAAACATACATACATACATATATATATATATCTTCATCAATCCATTTTTCCTTTCATTGATTTATCCATCCAACCATCCATCTCTTCATCCATTCTTCCATCCCAAAAACTCTGTCTCTCTGTCCATCTCTCCTTCTCTCTCTCTCTCTCTCTCTCTCTCTCTCTCTCTCTTTCTGTCTCTCTCTGTCTCCCCCTCCCTCCTTCCCTCTCTCCACTTTGTGAGAAATCCCACTTGCCTGAACTCCCTGGACAGGAGCAGAGGGAAAGGAATTAGGCACACGGTTAAAACTTCTGCTAGCAGAAGAGGACAAAGACCACAAAGAGGAATTCTGGGCTGGTCCCTCCTGCAACAGACTTGTGTAAATAGATTTTGATGTCAATTTACGGGAAGAGAAGCAATAACCTGCCCCACCAACTGCAGAGCGGAGAGGCTGGCTGTGCGAGCGATTAGCCTGGCACACGACGTATATTCCATTTCATCAAATTAGAGAGCAAAGCCCGCGTTTTTGTCACCAGCGATACTGAAAAAGACTTCCAGGATTTTTCTGTTTCCTATTTTGGAAAATTGAAAGGTGTGGAAACAAATTAACATGCCCCTCAAACGTGCACAAAAAACAGGCAAGGTTGAAAAGGCAGGCTTTCCAGATGGATAAAACAGAGAAACACAAGAGGGCCTGCCTGGTATATACCATCTTCCTGCTTTCTCCGGTTTCCCAAATTTTAGCATTCAAGTCAAACAGGCCTCAGAAAGTAATAGGATACGGCTGTGGCCGGAATTCTAAGTGCTTGTCTTTCTATTGGAAAAACAATGTTCTTAATATCTTCAGATACCATGCCCCTCAAATTACCCAGCTATTCATTTCTGCTTTGGACACTGCAGTGGAGAGAAATAATAATAATAAAAAGGAGGAGGAGGAGGTGGGAGGAGGATAAAGAGGAGGAGGAGGAAGAGAAGGAGGAAGAGGGAAGATAAAGAGAAGGAGGAACAAGAAGAGGAAGAGGAGGGGGGAGGAGGAGGAAGAGGAGAAGGAAGAGGGAAGATAAAGAGGAGCAGGAGGAACAGGAAGAGGAGGGGGAGGAGGAGGAAGAAGGGGAGGGGGAAGAGAAGGAGGAGGAAGAGGGAAGATAAAGAGGAGGAGGAACAAGAAGAGGAGGAGGAGGGAAGGAGGAGGAGGAAGAGGAGAAGGAAGAGGGAAGCTAAAGAGGAGCAGGAGGAACAGGAAGAGGAGGAGAAAGAGAAGGAGGAGGAGGAAGAGGAGAAGGAAGAGGGAAGCTAAAGAGGAGGAGGAACAAGAAGAGGAGGGGGAGGAGGGGAGGAGGAGGAAGAAGGGAGGAGGAGAACGAGGAGGAGAAAGAGAAGGAGGAGGAAGAGGAGAAGAAAGAGGGAAGCTAAAGAGGAGGAGAAACAAGAAGAGGAGGAGGAGGAGGAGGAGGAAGAGGGAGAGGAGGAAGAGAAGGAGGAGGAAGAGGGAAGATAAAGAGGAGGAGGAGGAGGAACAAGAAGAGGAGGAGGAGGAGGGGAGGAGGAAGGGAGGAGGAGGAGGAGAAAGAGAAGGAGGAGGAGGAAGAGGAGAAGGAAGAGGAAAGATAAAGAGGAACAGGAAGAGGAGGGGGAGGAGGAGGAAGAGAAAGAGGAGGAGGAAAAAAGAGGAAGAGGAAGAGAAGGAGGGAGGAAGAGGAGGAGGAGGAAGAGAGGAGTGGAGGGGAAGGAGGGAAAGATCTCACTTGAGCTCAAAGTTGAAGTTTAATTTTATTTTTTAAAAAAACCCCACAATCCAGGCTTCCTTGGTGAAAAGATTTTGCAGCTGAAAAATGCCTGTTCTTAACGTCGGGCATCAAATCAAGGTTTCGGCGTCTGTTGAACAGCTCTTATCAATAAAAATGCTTATCGGGCTTTGACACATTGGGGAAGAACAACAAAAGGAATTTCATATTTTCCCTGCACAGAAATGCGGGGGGGGGGGGGGAGAGGATGATTCATAAAACTCTCCCTGCAGTCGTGAGGCATTGGAGCATCCTTCAGTATAAGAACATCAGAACACCACACCGTGTTCCGGCATCAAAGAGGGAGCCCGGCGTCTTGGGTACCGCCAAGGAATGCTAATTGGGAATGGGATGGAAGGGAAGGGAAGACAAAGAAGGGGCAATTCCTCTATTTAAAGTCAGTCCTTGTCTCTCAGCACAGATGACAGCTGCCTATCAAAACACCGTCCAGCAAACCTCATAAAGGTGTAAAAAGAGAGAGGTAGGTAGGTAGGTAGCAGGAAGGATGGAGGGAGGGAGAGGAAGGAGAGAAGGAAGGAGGGAGGGAGGAGAGGAGGGAGGAAGGAATGATAAAAGGATGGAGAGAGAGGAGAGAGGATAACAGAAGAGATGGAGGGAGGGAGGATAAAAGAAGGTAGAGAGGGAAGGAGGAAAGAAGGGGTGAGAAGAAGCAACGGGTGGAAACTAATCAAGCAGAGAAGCAACCTAGTACTAAGGAGAAATTTCCTGACAGTGAGGACAATTCACCAGGGGAACTCCTTGCCTCCAGACGTTGTGGGTGCTCCAACACTGGAGGTTTTTAAAAAGACACTGGACAGGGTCTCCTGCCTAAGAGGGGGCTGGACTACAGGACCACTAAGGTTCCTTCAAGCTCTAGTCTGATTGATTGACTGATTCTTCCCCGGGATCCACTCTCTTTATCCAGGAAAGGAACTGGAGACAGAGAGGGATAACAGAATAACAGAGGTGAAAGGGACCTAAGAGGTCTTCTAGTCCAACCCCCTGCTCAGAAAGGAAACCCTATACCAGGGGTGAAATCCAGGTCCTGGAGAACCTGTAGTGGAAATTTTGGGTAGTTTGGAGAACCGGCAAATGCCACCTCTGTCTAATCTTTTCTTCAGAGCTTCCAATGATTTCTGGTGGCAAGCAGTTCCATTGGTTAATTGTTCCCCCCGTCAGGAAATTCCTCCTTAGTTGCTTCTCTCCTTGATGAGTCTCCATCCGTTGCTTCTCGTCCTGCCTTTGGGGCCTTTGCAGACAGACCCCTCGGTGCCCAGCTGGGAAACCTGGACTCGCTAAAATGCTTTTTGGATGCCATCAAAGGAAACCTGAGAGAAAGACTAGGCAGGTCCCTTGGGCAGCGGGTCCTACTGCGATCCAGCTGTTCCTCGGGGGCAGATGTGCGGAGGCTTTGAAGCAGAATTGTGTTCTCTCCTCCCTCTTTAATCAGAAGGAAGAAAATGTTTTATGGATTAGTTAAGCATCAACAACTAACAGTGAAACCTCGGCACTGGCGTTAAGTAGCTGGATGCCCTGAAGGGGACGAAATGCACGGGGAAAAACAAAATGCACAGGGACGCACACACACACACACACACACGCACAAACGCACATGCACAGACACACACTTTTGAGCTGCAGGGGGAGTGAAGCTCCAGCAACAAACCTGGTTTGTTGGGATCTTTGGAGGGTCAGTTTATTCCAAGGACTTCAAATTGGCAAAATGCCCCTTTGGGGCTGAGGAAGGTGAAACCCAATATTTCGCAAATTGCGATTAGGGCCGGGAAGAGGAAACTCAAGGCCGCCCGTAAGACCGAAACAACCAGTCAAGGCTGTTTTATTGAATTCTTCATCTCTTGGGTGAGAAAGAAAGAGGCTTTGTCTAAATTGGGGGGGGGGGGGTTCCAACTTTGGCAACTCTAAGATTTGTGGGCTTCAACCCCCAGAATTCCCCAGCCAGGAGGGAGGGGGGGGGAAGAATGGGGGTGGAAGGGACAGAGGAAAGAAGGAAGAAGGAAGGGAGGGAGGGAGGGAGGGAGGAAGGAAGGAAGGTAGTTAAAAGAGAAGGGAGGGAGGGGAGATGGGAGGGAGGGAAGAAGATAGAGAAGGAGAGAGGAAGGAAAAAGAGAAGGGAAGGAGAGAAGAAGGAAAAAAGAGAAGGGAGGGAGGTAAGGAGAAAGAGGAGATAGAAGGAGGGAGTGAAGGAGGGGCGGAGGGAGGAAAGGAGGAAGGAGGGAAATAGGGAAGGGGAGAGAGAGGGAAGGAGGGTGGGAGGGAGGGAGGAGGAGAAATGTAGGGTCCTTGGTTCTCTCTGAGCTTGGTGGTTTCCTTGCAGACGTTTCGTTACCAAACTAAGTAACATCATCAATGCTAGAAGGGAGTGGAGGTTTCTCTCTGTTTATATACAAGTGGCTTGCCCTGACATTGGACGTAGTAGTGTTGTTTAGTCTACCGCTTATTGTTTGATTGTTCATCTGAGCTGGTAGTAGAACCTTGATTGGGCCGTTGTTACTTCTTGATTGTTATTCAATTGTTAATTTGGGTGTTACTCCGTTCGCCTGGGTGTTGATTGCCGACAGAGAATCTTCTTGTTTCGTTTCTGTCTGCGTGCAAGAGTCTGTGTGCTTGTGTGGGTGTAAAACAGAATTTTCCTGACAAGTGAAAAGGACGTACAAATATTGTCGGCAGTAGGGAAAGGCAAATAGTAGTAACTCAATAGTAGTAACTGTGAGAGGGATCTTGGAGTCCTAGTGGACAACCATTGAAATAGGAGCCAGCCGTGTGCAGCAGCTGCCAAAAAAGCCAACACAGTTCTAGGCTGTATCAACAGAAGGAGAGAATCAAGATCACGTGAAGGGTTAATACCACTTTATAATGCCTTGGTAAGGCCACACTTGGAATACGGCATTCAGTTTTGGTCACCACAATATAGAAAAGATGTGGAGACTCTGGAAAGAGTGCAGAGAAGAGCAACAAAGAGGATTAAGACTCAAACATACGAAGAACGATTGCAGGAACTGGGTAGGTCTAGTTTAATGAAAGGAAGGACTGGGGGAGACATGATAGCAGTGTTCCAATATCTCAGGGGTTGCCACAAAGAAGAGGGAGTCAAGCTATTCTCCAAGGCACCTGAGGGTAGAACAAGAAGCAATGGGTGGAAACTAATCCAAGGAGAGAAGCAACTTAGAACTGAGGAGACATTTCCTGACAGTTAGAACAATTAATCAGTGGAACAAATTGCCTCCAGAAGTTGTGGATGCCCCAACACTGGATGTATTTTAGAAGATGTTGGATAGTCATTTGTCTGAAACGATACAGTGTTTCCTGCCTAGGCAGGGGTTGGACTAGAAGACCTCCAAGGTCCCTTCCAACTCTGCTATTGTATTGTATATAAATCACTTGATATTTTACTAAGAAAAACCCACACATTTCTTACCTCTACAAGACTGACCCTCAAGCAATAACTTTCTTAACCTATCCTTCAAGGGGAAACTCATGCAATAATCTCCCATCAGCACTTGGGACAAAGAAAGAAAGAAAGGAAGGAAGGAAGGAAGGAAGGAAGGAAGGAAGGAAGGAAGGAAGGAAGGAAGGAAGGAAGGAAGGAAGGAAGGCAGGAAGGAAGGAAGGAAAGAAGGAAGGAAGAAGGGAACAAAGAAGGAAAGAAAGAAGGAAGGAAAGAAGGAAGGAAGGAAAGAAGGGAAGAAAGAAGGGAAGGGAAGAAGGGAAGGAAGGAAGGAAGGAAGGAAGAAAAAATGTCACATTTTTCAGAAGAGAACAATTAGGACTGACGGTATTCACAACCGAAAAAAAAGAGGAAAATTGACAATTTTAGCAACAGAGCTAAGAGCCATCAGCTCAGACAACGGACAACTCCGTTGTTTGAAGGATGCGGTTGTATCATTCCTTGGGGCATTTTAGTCTTTCGTACCCCAATAAAATTAAAGGGACGTGGTGGCTTTAGTGGCTAAGACGCTGAGCTTGTCGATCAGAAAGATCGGCACTTCAGCGGTTCGAATCCCTCTTAACAAATGTCTCCCTTAGCAACGGAAATCTGCAGTCGTAAGTCGAGGATTGGCCGTCTTCAAGAAATGTTTGAGGACTCGGAAGGGTAGCTGCATCCAAGCTACATTTCATAATTTTTCTCGCCCAAAAGGGGGGAAAAACCCCCAAATTTACCCTTTCCAAAGAAATATGTTTCCATCTAAGTAAAATGCCAACCGCCTCTCTTTCTCGCACAGGTCACTGCGGGAAGCAAAACAACCAGAAAAGCTGGGAAAACATTTGATTAGGAAGGAGACCAGCAACTGCCGTTCCCAAGGCTGCGAAGCCCGAAAGCGAACGCTTAAATCATCTTTACTCCACTGAGTTCGCTCGGTGTGTAAAAATGTCCACTGGTGTTTCTAGCAACAGCCACAGGGAACGATTCCCACCAGGGGACCCTCAAAGAACCATCTACCGCGTTCCTCTTTCATCGCATGCTTAAATAAATAAGTAAGTGAAATAAAACTCCAGTACATGAAATAAAACTGAAATAAATAATAATAATAATAAAAACAGTCCCAAAACATTGCAAAAAAATAAAAGTTCCTGAGTCCATGTTGCGATATCTGCAATATTTCTGGTGATGTATGCAATAATCACGGAACCTTTTAACAGTAGTCCTCGGCTTACGACCACGACTGCCTCTGATATCAGTGTTGTTTCTACAATGGACCTGCCTCTCCGTCCCCCGCCCCCCCACTTCGAAAAAGCGTAGACTCTTGAAAATCTGGTATTTCAAAAGGAATTTTTTTTTTATTTGAAAGGAGGGCAAAGCAAGTCAACATCCATGACAGTTAGAACAATGAATCAGTGGAACGGAAGTTGCCTCCAGAAGTTGTGAATGCTCCAACACTGGAAGTCTTTAAGAAGATGTTTGATAGCCATCTGTCTGAAACGGTATAGGGTTTCCTGCCTAGGAGTTGGACTAGAAGACCTCCAAGGTCCCTTCCAACTCTACTATTGTATTGTATTGTATTGTATATCCAAACCAGGCTCTGGGATCCTCAGGTTATACAATCCATGATCAAGGGACTTAGGAACCCCTCCCAATGTGGATTCCCACCAAGTCGCAGGTGTGAAGATGTTTTTGTACCGGTCTCTGTGAGGAACAGGTAAGCAGGGATTCTCAGGATCATCTTCTGGAGTTTCAAACCACATGGCTTCCTCGTCCTCCCCCCCCCCCACCTCCAATCCTCCAAGAGGTGAGGATTTTCAGGATCTCTGAGGTGCCAAGCAATGGTTATAAATGGGGCGAAAGGTTATGTAAAGAGGCAGGACAGAGAAAGGAGAAAGAACAAAGTGCATCAAATCTACACACACACACACCCTATTCGTTCACCAAAGAATGGCAGATACACGGAGCTGACACAACATATGATCTGCTGCCTGTTTCCTACGTATCCATTCATGTAAACAAAAAACAAATTTAAAAAATTCTGGACTGGGTGATGAATCTGACTTGGGTCGCAGAACTTGGGACTGAGTTTTGACTTCTTTTCTGCGTATTCCTGTCGAAAGTGGAACTAAACAGGCAAGTTTCCTTTCAAAGAGACTTTTGTTTGTTCCTCATCTACTGTTTATCTACTAAGGTGTGAATGGATGACTACTATCACTTAGTAATTGTGGGTGTATGAGTTTGAAACCTAGTCACTTCCTAGGGGGCACAATCTTTAGCTGGGCCTCTCTAATGTTTCAGCTAGAAAAATCCCTCCCTGATACTCAAGGGCCTGGCCTTGGCAACTTTAAGGTCTGTGGACTTCAACTCCCAGAATTCCCCATCCAACGGAATCAGAATAGAGTTGGCAGGGGAATTCTGGGAGTTGAAGTCCACAAGTCTTAAAGTTGCCTTAGTCTTCTTCCTAACTATCAAACCTATTGCTTCTTCTTTCCTTGGCTTCCTGCCATGGAGAATTCTGGGAGTTGAAGTCCACAAGTCTTGAAGTTACAAAGTTTGGAGACTTTTCAGGGATGGCATAGAGCAATGGTTGGTTGTGACCGGAACAGGGCAATTCATCACAGCCAACTCACCACGGGGCAATTTAACAATTCAATTGAATTATTTAACATAAATTTTAAAAAATGTTTTAATTTTTGTCAATCACATTTAACTTTGCCCCACTTTTTCTATCCCTCCTTTAATGATTCTATTCCACCATTTATTTGATATTAGGGTAAGTCTTGCCCCCAACAAGCTGGCTGCGGCGGGTTGGCTGTGATGAACTGGCGCTGGCAAGTTGTGTCATAGATCTGTTTGTGACTGCTAGTACTGGAAGCAAACTCCTCGTCCCGACAAAAACCCCTTTGATTAATTGACTGTGAATTCTTCCCATTCTCATCCAGCAAAGTCTTTTGAGGGAGGATTTACAGTCACAGACCTTCTCTGGCTTGGAGAGCTGCCAGGCTGAGATCTGCAAATCTTGGCCAGGAGTCTCGGAGAGTCACAAACCAATTAAGCGAACTGATTGTCTCCTGCAAACTCCACTCCCCTTTCGCCCCTCTTTTATTTCCTCTGGGAGGAGCCATTCATTGTCCACCTGTGGCCTTACTCCCAAGTCGACCCCTGTTCTTTAGCTGTTCCCTTCGTCTGGCAACTCTGAGCATGCACACACTGGGAACAGGCTCCAGCTGTTCTTCTGCTTCACTGATGTCTGACTGAGAAGGCAGCTGATAACTGTCGGACGGCTCTGGCCCCCTCTCTGCCTCCGACACAGAGCCTTCATCAGAGCCTTTCCCAGGCTCCAGGACTGGCCCATCTTCCTCCCCAACCTCCTCACTGTCCGAATCTGCTGCCAACTCCGCTAGGCATTGGCGGGCCACAACACTGGATTCTCTAACAGCAAGATCTGATGTTAGAGAGGTATTCCGGATCAGGAAGTCTTGACCAGAGATCTCCACACCACCAGATACTTGGGAGACCCTTTCATCTCCTTCCCAGAAACACGAGCCCTAAAACCACAGCTACAAACACACAACATTGAAGCTACAAACACACAGCGTTGCAGACAATCCTTGAAGAGAATGAATGGATCTCTAGGACAGGGCTGTGTTCTTAGTAGCGCTGTATTAGTGGTCAGGTTGCCGCTAATCAGTGCTAAAGCAACATCAGTGTGCAAGCTTTGTTGCCTTCCATCCCTGTTTGAAAATTGCTTTCCTGGCTTCTGATCCTTTGCTTGTAACCCGGACAAAGCTTGTGTAATGAACCGTGTTCCAGCACTGAACTTTCCCTTGCCTTGTTCCTTGCCAAATCCCCTCTTGTTTTTCCTTCTCCTAGCAGCGAGGAGGAGCAACCTACATGTAAACAAGGATTGCCCTGCGACCTTTGGGTTAGAAACCTCGGCAGATCCTGCGTACGGCTCTGAATAATGCCCTGTGGCCCTGAAGACTGGCAGGCTGCATCCTGTTGTGGCCCGACAGTGGCCAGTGGAGCTGGCGGCAGATTCGGACGGGAGGAGGTTGGGGAGGAAGATGGGCCAGTCCTGGAGTCTGGGGAAGGTTCTGATGAGGACTCTGTGTCGGAGGCAGAGAGGGGGCCAGGGCCGTCTGACAGTTATCAGCTGCCTCCGGAGTCAGATATCAGTGAGGCAGAAGAACAGCTGGAGCCTGTTCCCAGTGTGGTCAGACGAAGGGAACAGCTAAGGAACAGGGGTCGACTTGGGAGTAAAGGCACAGGTGGACAATGAATGGCCCCTCCCAGAGGAAATAAAAGGGGAGCAAAAGGGGAGTGGAGTTTGCAGGAGGCCATTAGTTCCCTTCATTGGTTCCTGACTCTCTGAGACTCCTGGCCAAGTTTTGCAGAGATCGGCCTGGCAGCTCTCCAAGCCAGATAAGGTCTGTGACCGTAAATCCTCCCTTGAAAGACTTTGCTGGATGGGAATGAAGAGGATTCACAATAAATTAATAAAAGGGGTTTTTGTTGGGACAGGGAGTTCGCTTCAGGCTCTTGGGCAGTCTTGGTCAGAACACACCCATGGACATCCAACTAGCAATCAAAAGCCAGGGTGAAAATCCTATAAATTCACAACATCCGGACAGACTTAACCATAGTTTCAACTGGGGGACTGTGACCATCCTAGACCAAGCCAAGTCCAAAAGTGCTGGAGAATTGCTAGAAGCCTGGCGCTCTGACAAATCAGCCATCAACGGGCACATAGGGATAAAGCACATCTACAGACTATGCAAAAGAGACAATTAACAAGCCAAAACGGGAATCAAAAGATCAAAACCTGTCCCTGTCACCAATCAATACCCAGATGAGCATAGATTAATACCAAGATAAACTCAGACCAACAATCAAGATAAAACTGTACCTCCAATCAAGGAACTATGCCAGCCGTCTCCAAACTTCTTGGCTCAGTGGACCTCCTTCTCTCCCTCCCTCCCTCCCTCTCTGTATTATACATAACCCTTCGTTTTTGGTTGTGTGCGTGATGAGTGGTCCTTTGGTGCATCATTTCAAGCAAAGAGCACTACACACCACACTAGACATAAGGACAGTTTTTCCCCGCACTCTGCTAAACAAATAATTCCCTCAACATTGTCAGACTATTAACTAAGGCTGCCTTACTATTACTCTTAGTCTTCTCATCGTTCCTATCCCCCATCTCCTCCCACGTATGACAGCAGGACTGTAACTTTGTTCCTTGTATCCTTACGATTTATATTTATATTGTTTCCTGATTGCTTATTTGTACCCTATGACTATCATTTAAGTGTCGTATCTTATGATTCTTGACGAATGTATCTTGTCTTTTTACGTACACTGAGAGCGCATGCGCCAAAGACAAATTCCTTGTGTGTCCAATCACGCTTGGCCAATAAAGAATCCAATCCAATTCAATTCAATCCAAATCATCAGTTCAGTTCAGTTTTCTATTCTATTCTATTATTTCATTCTATTCCATTCCATTCTCTATTCCTTATTCTATTCCATTCCATTCCATTCTCTATTCCTTATTCTATTCTATTCCATTCCATTCCATTCTCTATTCCTTATTCTATTCCATTCCATTCCATTCTCTATTCCTTATTCTATTCTATTCCATTCCATTCCATTCTCTATTCCTTATTCTATTACATTCCATTCCATTCCACATTTCCATTCTATTCTATTCTACATTCTATTGATATTGACTGTTTCCTATGAAGTCCCCATGACTATCATTTAAGTGTCGTATCTTATGATTCGTGATGATTGTATTTTGTCTTTTTACGTACACTGAGAGCATCTGCACCAGACAAATTCCTTGTGTGTCCAATCACACTTGGCCAATAAAGAATCCAATCCAATCCAATTCAATCCAAATCATCAGTTCAGTTCAGTTTTCTATTCTATTCTATTCTATTTCATTCTATTCCATTCCATTCTCTGTTCTCTATTCCTTATTCTATTCTATTCCATTCCATTCTCTATTCCTTATTCTATTCCATTCCATCCCATTCCACATTTCCATTCTATTCTATTCTACATTCTGTTGATATTGACTGTTTCCTACGAAGTCCCCATGACTATCATTAAGTGTTGTATCTTATGATTTGTGACGAATGTATCTTGTCTTTTATGTACACTGAGAGCATCTGCACCAAAGACAAATTCCTTGTGTGTCCAATCACACTTGGCCAATAAAGAATTCTATTCTATTCTAAGGCAATAATAATGTGCAGCCTCAAACTTTTTTACTCTTCCACTGGAGATGAAATCTGCAGAAGAACGCAACGGGTAATTTCCCTGTTGGAATTGCGCCCACGAGAATCCTGCGCGGAGGCAACTGCTGAACCGGGTCACTGTCTAGTTTGGGGTGATAAGCATGGGGATTTTATATTTGATTGATTGCCGTTGTCTTTTTGATGGATGGGCCTCTGCTTCCTTGCATGGATAATCCGTTGCCGAGCGGCTTCTGCCTACGGTGATATTGCTTTAACACTGGCGCGGCTGTAGTCCTAAACTAATTCCGAGATGCTCAGCTTGGCTTTCGGGTTTTGCCGCAGAGAGCTTTCGGTAGAGGCCTCCGGGAGAAGAGGAGATCAAACAAAGAACTATTCAGGGAAAAGGGGAGGGGGAAAGAAGTTGAGAACTTTAGGGAAATTGAGTCGGGTTCCCACTCGAAAGCAAGAAGACGACGATGCGATTGCAAAAGTTGAAGTTAGCAGCAACTCTCAGGGTAGCCCAGGGGGTTCAAGGATTCTTCTCAGCCCTGATGATAAGAGAGTTATTTGTAGCTCAGGGCTCAGCAGTTGGGGGACTTTGGGGTTCTCTGAGCTTGATTGTTTCCTTGCAGATGTTTCATGACCCAACTAGGGAACATCCTCAGTGCTAGAAGGGAGTGGGCTTTGGGAGGAGGAGGAGGAGGAGGAGGAGGAGGAGGAGGAGGAGGAGGAGGAGGAGGAGGAATGTGGGATCCTTGATGCTCTCTGAGCTTTCTTGTAGACATTTCATGACCCAACTAGAGGACATCATCAGTGCTGTAGTAGCACAGTAACAGAAATAATGCGAATGACCAGATGGCTGCGAGGAATATGAATCTTTCCATTCTCCACGACCAGAACTGAAGAAATGTCTTGGACCATAAGTGAAATGTCTTCAAAGAAAAACAAAGAAAGTCCCGTCGCCTCTTGAAAAAGCACCTCTGGGGACAACCTTGACCTTGATGGCTGAGGATTCCCAATGACTATCAAAGCCACAATCTGGACAGGCCAAAGGACGCAGCCACGCAAGGTGCCTCCTCGTGGACAACTGCAAGAGAGGTGCACGGAGCTTAGGCTGACAATGAAGTCAAGAGAGATCAAGACTAGGATGTGGCCGACTGCAGTGGTGAGTTCCTCTTACCGTCACTACCGGTACGCTGGCCGCAGTTTGTCCGTGCACGAGCCTGACGGGCGCTACGCACGCATGCGCAATCCACTGCCCTTGCGACACCCAGCGGCTTGTCAGGGGTCGTACAGACTCCGCACGCTGTGGGCCTTTTGGCATAAACACAGCTATAGGGCGCGAGTGGGCCAAATCGGCCACCGTACCAGTACGCTCTCAGCTGCTCCAGGCCACCCCCGGTACAGCCGTACCCGTCAGGACCGGCAGCAACCCACCACTGCCTGGTTGGTGTACTGCAAGGCCAAGGGGCCGGATCCGGCCCATGGAGTGCTTAGATCTGGCCCACGGGGCCATTCTGGAAATAGCAAAGGACCAGCCCACGGAGCCTCTGCAGCGAAAACGGTGCACAGGTGACCCTCCCGAGCTCCATTTTCACTGGCAGAGGATTGCAGGAGGCTGTGACAGCCGAAAACGGAGCTCGGGGGCCTGAAATTCCGACTTGGGGTCTGCTTCGTCCTCCTGGTGGGGGGCTTTGGGCGAAGGCTGGAGGGAAGAGCCGCTGGTGGTGAAGAGCTGGAGGGCCTCGTTCCAGTGGGACAGCATCATGGCCTGGAACTGGCTGACCATCTCAGCCCACTGAGCCTCCAGGCGCCGGTACCTGGCCTTGCACTCTTCCCTCTGCTTGGGAAGCCTATGCTCCTAGTCCTCAGTGAGGTGCTTCTGCTGAGCCTCTTTCTTGGTCAGATCCAATTTGAACTGAGCTGTTTTGCCAACTCTTTCTCCAGGGGGCTGCTTAGCTCCAGCATCTGCGTCCTGTTGGGGCCCTAAGGAGCCCGGGCGGGCAGGCGAGGAGGGGCTGGCAGGGGAGGGGCGAGTAGAGGTTGGCGAAGCGTCCTTCAACGTGAATGGCCAGGCCCACCCAGTCACATGACCACCTAGCCACGCCCACCCAGCCGGTCATTAGGCAGATCGTATTAGTGGTCCGCGGGATTTAAAATTATGAACGTAGTGGTCCCGGAGGTCCAAAAGGTTGGTGACCCCTGCTGTAAAGAGGACAGTCTTACAAGCAGCCTGACCCTAAATCAGTTGTATTTGCAGGTTGTCATCATTGTGATTTGCACATGAAGCTCTTGTGAAGTGGACAATTACAGGTACAGATAATCCTCAACCTACGACCATTCGTTCAGGGGCCGTTCGAACTCACGACGGCACTGAGAAAAAGTGACTCGAGTGGCCGTTTTTCACCCTTACAAACGTTGCAGCATCCCCGCGGTCACAACATCAACATTTCAGACCCTTAGCGACTGACTCGTACTTAGGACGGTCGCAGCGTCCAGGAGTCACGCGATTCCCGTTTGCAACCTTCTGACAAGCCAAGTCAAGCCAGATTCACTTAACAACCGTGTGACTGACTTGACAACGGCAGGGGTTCAGTTCACCACTGCGGCAAGAAAGGTCATAAAACGGGGCAAAACTCCCTGAACGGCTGTCTCACTTAGCCACAGACATGTCAGTGTCCATTGTGGTAATAAGTCGAGGACTGTATTGTGCCTTAAATTGGCTGTCGGGCTGTGCCTTTTTTTTTTTTTTTTTAAAGCAATATTTAGTTTTCCTTCTACGTAAGACCCTCCCCGAGTTTGTTTAAAGTGGGCAGGCTATACTTTTATGCTAAACAAGTAAATCATTACCTGTGCTATTTCTACCTTAGTCTATAATTTTAGCAATATGAAAGACGGGGCAATACAAAAGATTTATTTTTCCCCCTCCTCAAAATAACATCTGAAGAAAATAATTACGGAGCTATTATCTGCCAGACAAAGGAAGCTAGTCAAATAAAAAGCACATCCTGTTTACTGATTACATTTTTTAATAACTTGTTGTTGAGCAGGCTAATTGCATCATTCAAAAGCTTCCCAAAGGAAGGAAGGTTCTGGGCGCAAAACGACATCCCTCAGGTAAGCGCATGGCCAGGCAAAAGGTATTTGACAGGCTGAATCCCACCGCCACTTCGCAGCTCCGCTTCCCGATTGATTGTGGCGTGAATTTAAGTCACCCAGGCCAAATCATAACAGAGTCTGAAATGCAGATCTCGTCTCTTTAAAGGCATCGTGTATCTCTGACGTTAACCAAGAGGCACCTCTGACGGCTCATCGGAGTTTGCACACACACAAAAATAATAATCAATTTCTAAAATTCTTTCTGCAGCCGTGGTGGCTGGCTTCTCAATTGATTTTATGTCTTGCTTGCATTCTTTTAAAAGGGAGAAATGGGAGAGGAGGAGGAGGAGGAGGAGGAGGAGGAGGAGGAGGAGGAGGAGGAGAACGACTGTGGGGTCCTCGGTGGTCTCTGAGCTTGTTTGTTTTCTTGCAGACGTTTCATGACCCAACTAGCTAACGTCATCAGTGCTAGAAGGGAGTGGGCTTTGTGGAGAGGAGGAGGAGGACTGTGGGGCTCTTGGTGCTGTCTGAGCTTGATTGTTTTCTTGCAGACGTTTCATGGCCCAACTAGGTAACACCATCAGTGCTAGAAGGGGGCTTGCAAAGAGGAGGAGGAGGAGGAGGAGGAGGAGGAGGAGGAGGAGGAGGAGGAGGAGGAGGAGGAGGAGGAGGAGGAGGAAAAAGACTGTGGGGTCCTTGGTGCTCTCTGAGCTTGGTTGTTTTCTTGCAGACATTCCATTACCGAACTAGGGAACATCATCAGTGCTAGAAGGGAGGGAGGTTTGCAGGTCGTAAGTGTGAAAAAAGGCCTTAAGTTGATTTTTTTTTATGCCGTTGTAATTTGGAACCCTCGCTAAATGAACGGTCGTAAGTCAAGCGCTTTACTCGTATAACATTCAACTGCTAAATCCCGAACATATTCTCTCTCTTTCCTTCTTCTCTTCGCCCAGTGGGGGACTCGAACTGAACACGGCCCAAGAAACGAAGACTAACCTCTCTAACAACCTCAAGAAAAACTTCCAAGTATTTGTAGCATCGAACGCAGTCACAACTGCTTTCAAAATGTCAAATTCTTCCAACTTTCAGCACCTCTTAGCTTGGCCGGGCAGGATTCAGAGGGTGCTTTCGCTGTTTTCTAGTACTGCGTTCCAGAATGAAAAGACACAGACTGGACTTAATCATCCCAACAAGTTTGATTCCTCTTTAAATCAGGCACTTTCGAAGTGGCCAAGTAAATACATCCAGGAGGACCAGAAGGCTGCTAAGAAGTGAATGAGAACTTACCTACAGTCCTTGAGAAAAGACGACGGACTTAAGGAGATTTCATGACGGGGTTTTTACAAGCCCTGGGTGGAACTTCAATGGGGCCAAACCGGCAAACCGGCCCCAAATTTCTATATATATATTTTTAAAAAACAATAAGATCTACATTCGGCTGTCTAAATTTTCCAAACGAAGGAAGGAGACGCATCAACCCTGATGCCCTTTTAAAAGTGGTTTTAAAGAGTGGTGGAGCAAAGTTTCAGAGGAGGAGGGAAGACTTTGGCACTGGCCGAGGCACAAATATTAGGAGCACAAAAAGGGTATTTAGAAGCTGCAAACTTCCTTTAAAAGGGGGGGGGGGGGAAGCAAGGAAAGGGGGCCAGGGGAAGAAGAAGAAAAAAAAGCAACAGGAAAAAGGTGAAATCAAAAACTTGGGTCACCTACAATACCTTTTTTAAAAAATTTCTGCAATAATCCTTCCCATTAATTTGTCCCTTTCCCATGATTTTAAGCCGTCATAAAATCATAACCGAAAGGCAGGGAAAAGGAAGAGGAGGCCGACGGAGGCTGGGCATTGGAATCAGAGGCAAGGCGGGGCACCAATGCCAGTTTCCAGACTGGCCTTAAATAACCAAGATTGGGTCTACAGCAGAGGAAGAAGAATTTCACTGAACCTGCACTCCCGTTTTACTGCATTTCTGTTTGCCCCCAAGAAGCTCGTTAAGTTTTTGATTAACTTTAATTTGCCGATGAGTTTTATTATGTTGCTGCAGATTTCTATACATTTTGATTTTTTAAAAACTTATGGCTCACCTTTATTCAATACAATTTTAGAGAAGGTGTTAGAGAAGGGAGGAAAAAGAGGGAGGGAGGGAGGATAAAGAGAGAGGGTGGCAGGCAGGCAGGAAAGAAGGATAGGAGGGAGGGAGGGAAGGAAGGAAGGAAGGACAAAGAGGGAGGAAGGAAAAAGAGGGAGGGAGGGAGGATAAAGAGAGAGGGAGGGAGGCAGGCAGGAAAGAAGGATAGAAGGAGGTAGGGAAGGAAGGAAGGAAGGACAAAGAGGGAGGAAGGAAAGAAGGAAAAAGAGGGAGGGAGGAAAAAGAGGGAGGGAGGAAGGATAAAGAGGGAGGGAGGCAGGCAGGCAGGAAAAAAGGATACAGGGAGGGAGGGAAGGAGGGAGGCAGGGAGAGAAGGAAGGAAGGAAGGAAGGAAGGAAGGAAGGAAGGAAGGAAGGAAGGAAGGAAGGAAGGAAGGAAGGAAGGAAGGAAAAACAGAAAAGGAGGCTAGAGGGAGGGAGGGAGGAAGACAACCAAAGTGGTGGGCTGTGCAGCTTAATCTGTATTTCCCTAAAAATCATGCTGATAGGAACCAGGCATCCAGCCTGCTAAGAATCACTTTTTAAACATTCAAATAATGGCTCCTAAAATCCTTCCGTTGCTTTTGCTTTCCCTCTCTCCTGCCCTGCCCCTCCCACATAGATCCAAAAAGAGAGCATCTGTTAAGGATATTTTTGTTTTCGGAATGATAAATAAAACATTGAAGGAAACAGATTCATACCCAGAAATGCTCAGCTCCAGCCCAAAATGATTTCAGGATTATTGCATTCCTGTTGGGTCTGAGAGAGAGGAAAGCCACAGCTGCGAGAGGCGTTTTCTACCTTTGGAAAACACAGCCCTGTTTGCAAGGGGATTACAAGGAGGATTAGGTGCTTTGGGGAGTTATGGTCTCTCGTGAACATGGGAAGTGTTGTTAATACCACTTTACAAGGCCTTGGGAAGGCCACGCTTGGAATACGGCATTCAGTTTTGGTGGCCACGATGTAGAAAAGATGTGGAGACTCTGGAAAGAGTGCAGAGAAGAGCAACAAAGAGGATGAGGGGACTGGAGACTAAAACATATGAAGAACGGTTGCAGGAACTGGGTACGTCTCGTTTAATGAGAATAAAGACTATGGGAGACATGATAGCATCTTCCAAGATCTCAGGGGTTGCCCCAAAGAAGAGAGAGTCAAGCAGGAGTGAAATCCAGCAGTTCTGACAGGTTCTGGAGAACCGGTAGCAGAAATTTTGAGTAGTTCAGAGAACCGGCAAATGCCACCAATGGCTGGCCCTAGAGTGGGGAGGGAATGGGGATTTTGCAGTATCCTTCCCCTGCCACGCCCACCAAGCCATGCCCACCAAGCCACACCACGCCCACCAAGCCACGCCCACTGGAGTCAAGCTATTGTCCAAAACACCTGAGGGTAGAACAAGAAGCAACGGATGGAAACTCATCAAGGAGGGAAGCAACCTGGAACTCAGGAAGAACAGTGGGAAAAATTAACCAGTGGAACAGCTTGCCACTAGAAGTTATGGGTGCTCCAACAGTGGGAGTTTTTAAGAAGAGATCGGACAACCGTTGTGTCTGAAATGAGATAGGACCGTGATGGCTAATCTTTTTCTAAAGGTGTGCCAAAATTTTTGCACGCGCACACGTGCCCTGACCCACAATGCAATGCGCAACCCCCCCCGCTCATGCGTGTGCAACCCCACCCACCGGAGGGGGGAAGTTTTCACCCTCCTCAGGCTCCGGAGGCTTTCCTGAAGCCCGGGGAGGGCGAAAAACGGGCCCAATGGGCCAACCGGAAGGCTGAAAATCAGCAGGCCGCGTGTCAGCAAACAGGACTCCATATGTCACCTGTGGCATGCGTGCCATAGATTCGCCATCAGGGGTTTAGGGTTTCCTGCTTGAGCACTGGGGTTGGACTAAATGACCTCCAAGGTCCCTTCCAACTCTGTTGTTCTGGGATCAGTCTGGAGAGGCTGGGAGATCTGGTCCCATCCTCCCACCCACCAGAGTATCAAAGGTGTCTGCGATCTAGGAAGCGGGGGGAAGCCGTTTGTTCCTCTGCATTAAACCCTAACCATGGAGACTCCTCCTCATTCATGGGCCAACAAAAGCATAAAGGTTGCAGTGTTGCAATCGCTTCCAAATTGCACAAAAGCACGCAGCCCGGATGCAAATAAAAGTCAGCAATGATTATGACTTTATTCCACAAAATTCTGTTAGCTTTTCATATAATAAGCAGGCTATTCCCTCAATTCTAAGTAGCTGGGTTTGCTGTAATAAAATCAGCCGCAGGTATATATCAGCTGGAGCAAGCACAAAGATTTTACGGGAGAATCAAATTGCAGGTAGTCCTCGTTTAGCGACCACAACTGGGGCCCTTTAAGTGAAAACCACAGGACTGCAACTGTGCTTAGTTCAGTTTTTTTGCTATCTATATATAAAAGCGAAATACCACTCACGCATCATCACAAAATCTCCAGAATCGTAAAGCCTACAAAATTGAAACTTGACACGTATGTTGGCTCTTGACACGTATGTTGGCTCTTGGCTTCTAGGTGCTCGCTAAGAAAGGATTTGTCAAAATGACCATCAGATCATCAGTATTTCTTAAACAGTCTTATATTAATACGTGTCAATGCTAAGGCATTTGACGTTCTACTGCCCCTCCCCACCTGAAAAGAACTCTGTTCCAACTGCCAGTTGCCTTATATTAACACACTCGGATGCTAAGGAGTTACACATTCTACATTAATTTCCAAACTTTAAGCATCAAGCCCGATCACATAGTTTCGTAGCTAAGCACAGGTATCCAGCTAGTTCTTAATATTTCCTTCAGTTGAACTACGATTCTCTCCCTCTCTTGGTGTTGGGTAAAAAAAAAACAAGTAAAAATAAAACAGAGAGACAGCGTGAAAGTTGTAAATGAAAGGATTGGTGGTTAAGGGTTTGGTTGGTTTTTTTGTACTGTGGTAACTTTAAATGGTCGTTAAACGAGGCAGCCACTACCCGTACACAATTCTATCTTCCCTTAAATCACCACATTACTTTCATTCTAAAAAACTTTTTTTTTAAATATCTGAGATTGCTTTCCTTTGATGAACAGAGCAATTTTGTTTTGGCTTAAGAAAAAAAAAACAACCCACAAATTTAACACGGCTAAACACTTTTAACAGAAACCTCCAGAACAAAGTTTTTTTTTAAAAATTCCCCCCAAATCTCATGCTGTTTGACTGCATTTGAATAAAGAGCTTTCTTCCCTTTTGATTTACAATGGTGATTAACTGCTTTAGCCTTTCCTGCTGATTGTCGTTGTACTCTATTCACTATTCTTTTCTCTTCTCTTCTCCATTTTATTCTCCATTTTATTCCGCATTCTATTCTATTCTAATTATTATTCTATTGTATTGCATTCTACTCTAATTCTTCATTATATTCTATTGTATTCTACTCTATTCTGTTCTGCATTTTATTCTATTCTAATTATTATTCTATTCTATTCTATTCTGCATTCTATTCCATTCCTATTCTACTGTACTGTACTGTACTCTATTCTATTCTGCATTCTATTTCTAATTCTCATTTTAATTCTACTCTGCTGGCTAAAGTTGAGAAGCTAAGCCATTGAGCCTTGCCCAACATTGACCAGAGGAATCAGGCAATGCCACTGCCCAAGGAAGTCCATCCTTCGTGTATCTTTTTTTAAAAGTCTGTCTTGTCTTGCCGTATGACAGCCAGCTCCTATGCATCAAATGGAACAGATATTGGCTCAGGGACGAGAGCGGGAGCTGAACGCAATCTGAAATTGGACACAAAGAGGACAACACAACAGAGGAAGGGAAAAGGGGTGGAGATCGGTTGCACAAAGGAAAAAAACGAAACATTTATTCCAGGGCTGTGTTAGACCAGGGTCTGCACCAACAAACTGCTCTACGCAACATGGAACTTTTCCATCAGCCACAAAGTGTAAAACAAAACAAAAACTCTGTGACCCTTCAGATCCGCTAGGTTGACTTGCTCCGGGAATTTCCTAGACAACCACATTAACAGATTGACAGAGATGGAAGGGACCTTGGAGGTCATCTAGTCCAACCCCCCCTCAAGCAGGAGACCCTACACGATTTCTGACAGATGGCAGTCCAGTCTCTTCTTGAAAGCTTCCAGTGATGAAGCCCCCACAACTTCTGAATAACAGAATAATAACAAAATAACAGAGTCGGAAGGGACCTTGTAGGTCATTTAGTCCAACCCCCCTGCTCAAGCAGGAGCCCGAACATCATTTCTGACAGAGGGCAGTCCAGTCTCTTCTTGAAAGCCTCCAGGGATGAAGCTCCCACAACTTCCGAAGGCAACTTCTGTTCCATGGGTGGATTGTTCTCACGGTCAGAAAATTCAACATTATTTCCAGGTTGAATCTCTCCTTGGTCAGTTTCCATCCATTCTTCCTTCTTTGGCCTTCGGGGGCTTTGAGAAAAAGCTTGACCCACAGGAAATTAATAAAAGGGGATTTTGTCGGGACAAGGAGTTTGCTTCAGACTCTCGGGAAGCCTCGCTCAGAACAATGGCTGCATTATCGGGCCTGGCAGTCGGGTGAGACCTTGAGATGGCTCCATTGTTTTTGTTATCATCTGTCATTTTTGCTCAGCCTTGTAGTTTTTTAAAAATATATATTTAATAATGGGTTTTTTAAAAAATATGTCTGTTTAACTGATGTACACCACCCTGAGTTTTAGCTACACAATTTGGAACGAAGACCCTTTGCATGAAGACCCTTTGCATGGTGTTGGGAGGAGGAATGGATTTCCAGAGGAAATATTGCAGAGGACAGGAACCATTTGCACCACTCAGGGGACCCTGAGGACAGAGACCAACCTCCCAGTGGCCTCAACCACCCTCTGAAAAGGATGCAAAGGACCAGCTGTCTGCAAGGAGTATAAACCCTTCCATTCCTCACTATCCAGGCAGAGCTGAAGAAGCTTCTGGGACGAGAAGCGAAACGCCTTCAAAGAAACAACCAAAAAGTCCAGTTGCCTTCTGAAAAGGCATCATGTCCCACGGATGACTAAGAATCTCTACAGACTTACACCAACCCAGAGTTACCGTATTTTTCGGAGTAAATTTCAAAAAAAGTTTTTGCACTCTGCAGATCTCCCAAACCCTCTGAATGTCTCATTTTTGGTGGAAAACGGGGCATGCAGAGAGTTTGAGTGGCCTGCAAAGTGCTCCTCGGGGCTGGGGGGGGGGCAAAAATGAGCAAAAAACGGCCCGTTTTCCCCTCGTTTTTGCCCTCCCCAGCCCCCAGGAGCACTTTGCAGGCCTCCCAAACCCTCTGCACATCCATTTTTGTGAAGAGGCAGGTTTTCAGGAGGCCAAAAATGCTGCATTCGGTGTATAAGACGCACCCAGATTTTCACCCTCTTGGGGGTGGGAAGATGCGTCTTATAGTCTGAAAAATACGGTACTTTTCGTAAGATGGGCAGCCATGAACACCATCGGCATTGACAAAAATCCTCATCAGTCAATTGCAAAAAGCTGCTCTGCTCGGCACAGCGTACAACTCACGGCAATACCTGTAACCCCTCCCTCTATCCCAGGCTCCTTCGGAAAGATTTGATAGGCGGACAAAAATGCCAAATCCAGTCCAGAGTATTATTAATTTTGAACGTAATCTAATGTTGGGAATTTAAAATGTTAATGATTGGAGAAGGGGAATTTGTGCGGTATTTTTGGGGAAGAAGAAATAGGGTAAACAACTGGAAAAACTTTAAAAAAATAAGAAGAAATACAGGGCGTACAGTCATGTTAACTATATGTAAAAATCGAATAATTTATTTATTTTAAATAATTAAATAAATAAATAATTTATTTATTTTAATTTTATTAAATTTATAGACCGCCCCCTCTCCCCATAAGCAATGATAAAGAATTAAGTAAAGAGAATAATATTGTTGAAGCGGGAATAGCTAAGTTGTGATAAATGATTAAGATGAATTAGCAATAATTGAAGATTTTTTTAAAAAAAGGTGTTTAGCAATGATATGTAAGACTAAATGAATTGATGGAAAAAGACAAAGGATTATATAAAAGAGATAAATACTGATAAAAGTGGGAAGATTAGAATACAATAAAACTATGATTATAAATGTGATGTATAAGATATGACCTGGTAAACACTCTGTCCATAAAGTATGTATGTTAGAGAAAAGAAAAGAAAACATTCAAGAAAACTTGTAAAAAAAAAAAAAAAAGCCAAATCCAGTCTGAACATCTGACTGACCACAACAACAAGGAATCACGAAAGGCAGTTTTACTCTGAACAGCTTCCGTCCAGCCTTTAAAACAGCATCCATTCTTTCACAACATCCCACACAAAAAACGTTTTCCTATCTCAGGTCCTTGGGAAGGACGCGGGAGGTGAATAAAAATGTCAAATCTGGTCTAAAACATCGGCCGGCCGACAGTAATGAAATAAAACATACGGGGGTTTCTCACCTGGATTTTTATGGGCCAGGTGAAGTTGCTGACGTAGACAAAGAAAGTGATGTTGGGATTGTTGCGGAAATCAAATTTCTCGTTGGAGAAGCTGTCCTTATATTCCTTGACTTGATTCTTGGAAACCACTGGAATCTCCTCTCCGGCCTGTGTACCAGCTTTGGAGAAATTTAAATTTTTAAAAAAAAGGAAATTAGAAAGGACACTAATGTCAGGACCTTTGGAGATTATAGATTGAAACTGTCATTCAATCCCAGTGACCCCCATTGACAGCTATTGACCAGGTCACATCTATTAAACTTCATCAACCATTGCTGGGAGGACTGCTGAGTGAGCAATCGGGACCGTTATCTGGAGAAAAGCCAAATTAGCTACAAATAAAGGTAAAGGTTCCCCTCGCACATACGTGCTAGTCGTTCCTGACTCTAGGGGGCGCTGCTCATCTCTGTTTCAAAGCCGAAGAGCAAGTGCTGTCCGAAGACGTCTCCGTGGTCATGTGGCCAGCATGACTCAACGCCCGAAGGCGCATGGAACGCTGTTACTTTCCCACCAAAGGTGGTTCCTGTTTTTCTACTTGCATTTTTGACGTGCTTTCGAACTGCCAGGTTGGCAGAAGCTGGGACAAGTGACGGGAGCTCCCTCCGTTATGCAGCGCTAGGGATTCGAACCACCAAACTACCAGCCTTTCTGATTTCAGTCTTAGCCACTGAGTCACCACGTCCCTCATTATCTACAAGTAGCCCTTGACTTATGAGCACAACGGAGGCCAAAATGTACGTTGCTAAAGTGAGACATTTGTTAAATTGAGTTTTGCCCCGTTGTACAACTTTTCTTGCCACAGGTGTTAAGCGAATCACTGCACTTGTTAAGCTAGGTCATTAAGTGAACCCGGCTTCCCTATTGACTCGGCTTGTCAGGTGGTGGCAAAAAAGGATTGCATGATCCCGGGACACTCCAACCGTCATGAATACGAGTCAGTTGCCGAGCGCCAGAAGTCGCATCACGTGACCACAAGGATGCTACAATGGTGGCAAGTGTGAAAACGGTCGTAAGTTGTTGGGGTTTTTTTTCAGTTCCTTGTCACTTTGAATGGTCCTTAAACCAGGGGTGTCCAAACTTGGGAACTTTAAGACTTGTGGACTTCAACTCCCAGAATTCCCCAGCTGGCTGGGGAATTCTGGGAGTTGAAGTCCACAAGTCTTAAAGTTCCCAAGTTTGGACACCCCTGCCTTAAACGAACGGTTGTTAAGCCTGTGGACTAAAGAGCCAATCCTTGTGTGCCGATCTCCAGCAATATCCCAACCAGGAACGCTAAAAAAACCTTGACATTTTAAACATGTTCTCAATTGCTGAGTTGTCAGTCGGCGGTGGCTGGATTTTAGGTCGCGGAGAAAGCTGACAGTTTAAATTTTAGCACGAACATTTGTGGACACGATTAGAAAACCCCCCAAGGAAACTTTCTCAGTTTCCTCTAAGAAAGTGAACAGGTGGCCAAAGATTCGGTGTTAGATCAGACTGAACATGCGGCCCATGCTCTTAACTTTTGAAAGCAAGGAGGGGCGACTTAAGACCTCTTTACGACCCGTGGACTTCAAATCCCAGAATTCCTGAGCCAGCTTCCCTCTTCCTGGATTCATTCAGACGTTTTTAAAACTCACAAGCTGTGCACAGCACACACCGGTTCAGGAAGTCTGGGAGATAAAGTCCACAGGTCATAAAGAGGTTTTAAGTCACCCCTCCTTGCTTTAAAACAGCGGTCACCAACTGATGGTCTGCGAGAAAATGTTGCTGGTCTCCCCCAAAAATTATTTGCATTTTTTAATATTGCACTAAATCCGGGGTCCTCAAACTACGGCCCCTGGGACGGATGCGTGGAATGAACGCTAGTGTTACTGCAGAGAGTCTCCCCCCTTAGGGGTCTTTTTGTTCGGGTGGGAGGGGGGGGCAGAAATTCCGACTGCCGGGGTCTGCTGGTGTGGTTTTGACCGGGTGACCGTGGGGATGCTGCGATGGTCACAAGTGTGGAAAAACGGACCAAAGTCACTTTGGGGAGTGGCGTTGTAACTTTGAACGGTCGCTAAACGAAGCGTTGTTGAGTCGAGGTCCACCTGCACCGGGGGAAACGTTCCTCACCTGCGAAGCTTGTCGACCAAGTGATGTTAAGGTTGAAGTTTTTCGAAGCGTTGATAAACATGTCCAGGTCTCTGTTTTGCTGGGTTGGAGGAAAGAAAGAGAGAGAGAGGAGTTCAGGGCTTTAAGCATCAGGCAACCTCTGCACCAGGGGGTCCTCCACATGTTTAAACGGGGGGGGGGATTCACAGCCCCTCAGACTGCCGGGGGGGTGGGGGGACTGGCTAGGTGGGCATGTGAAGGGATGTGGCTTACTTGGGGGAGGGTGGAGGGGAGGGACTTCTGTTTCTCTCTTCCCCCCCTCTCCATCTCTCTCTTCCTCTCTCTCTCTGTCTCCCTCTCTTTCCATCTCTCTTTCTCCCACTCTGTCTCTCTCTCCCCCTCTCCGCCTCTCTCTCTCCATCTCTCTCTTCCTCCCACTCTGTCTCTCTCCCTCTCCCCATCTCTCTCCCTCTGTCTCTCTCTCTTTCCATCTCTCTTCCTCCCCCTCTGTCTCTCTCTCCCCCTCTCCACCTCTCTCTCCATCTCTCTCTTCCTCCCACTCTGTCTCTCTCCCTCTCCCCATCTCTCTCCCTCTCTCCCCCTCTGTCTCTCTCTCTTTCCATCTCTCTTCCTCCCACTGTCTCTCTCTCCCTCTCCATCTCTCTCTTCCTCCCATTCTGTCTCTCTCCCTCTCCCCATCTCTCTCCCTCTCTCTCCCTCTGTCTCTCTCTCTTTCCATCTCTCTTCCTCCCACTGTCTCTCTCTCCCTCTCCATCTCTCTCTTCCTCCCACTCTGTCTCTCTCCCTCTCCCCATCTCTCTCCCTCTCTCCCCCTCTGTCTCTCTCTCTTTCCATCTCTCTTCCTCCCACTGTCTCTCTCTCCCTCTCCATCTCTCTCTTCCTCCCATTCTGTCTCTCTCCCTCTCCCCATCTCTCTCCCTCTCTCTCCCTCTGTCTCTCTCTCTTTCCATCTCTCTTCCTCCCACTGTCTCTCTCTCCCTCTCCATCTCTCTCTTCCTCCCACTCTGTCTCTCTCCCTCTCCCCATCTCTCTCCCTCTCTCCCCCTCTGTCTCTCTCTCTTTCCATCTCTCTTCCTCCCACTGTCTCTCTCTCCCTCTCCATCTCTCTCTTCCTCCCATTCTGTCTCTCTCCCTCTCCCCATCTCTCTCCCTCTCTCTCCCTCTGTCTCTCTCTCTTTCCATCTCTCTTCCTCCCACTGTCTCTCTCTCCCTCTCCATCTCTCTCTTCCTCCCACTCTGTCTCTCTCCCTCTCCCCATCTCTCTCCCTCTCTCTCCCTCTGTCTCTCTCTCTTTCCATCTCTCTTCCTCCCACTGTCTCTCTCTCCCTCTCCATCTCTCTCTTCCTCCCATTCTGTCTCTCTCCCTCTCCCCATCTCTCTCCCTCTCTCTCCGTCTCTCTCTCTTTCCATCTCTCTTCCTCCCACTGTCTCTCTCTCCCTCTCCATCTCTCTCTTCCTCCCACTCTGTCTCTCTCCCTCTCCCCATCTCTCTCCCTCTCTCTCCCTCTGTCTCTCTCTCTTTCCATCTCTCTTCCTCCCACTGTCTCTCTCTCCCTCTCCGTCTCTCTCTCCATCTCTCTCTTCCTCCCACTCTGTCTCTCTCCCTCTCCCCATCTCTCTCTCTCTCTCTTCCTCCCGCTCTGTCTCTCTCCCTCTCCGTCTCCCCATCTCTCTCCCTCTCTCCCTCTGTCTCTCTCTTTCCATCTCTCTACCTCTCCGTCTCTCTCTCCATCTCTCTCTTCCTCCCACTCTGTCTCTCTCCCTCTCCCCATCTCTCTCCCTCTCTCTCCCTCTGTCTCTCTCTCTTTCCATCTCTCTTCCTCCCACTGTCTCTCTCTCCCTCTCCGTCTCTCTCTCCATCTCTCTCTTCCTCCCACTCTGTCTCTCTCCCTCTCCCCATCTCTCTCTCTCTCTCTTCCTCCCGCTCTGTCTCTCTCCCTCTCCGTCTCCCCATCTCTCTCCCTCTCTCCCTCTGTCTCTCTCTTTCCATCTCTCTACCTCTCCGTCTCTCTCTCCATCTCTCTCTTCCTCCCACTCTGCACTCTGTCTCTCTTCCTCTCCCCATCTCTCCCCCGCCTCTCTCTCTTCCTCCCACTCTGTCTCTCTCCACCTCTCCCTCTGTCTCTCTCTCTCCATCTCTCTCGTCCTCTCTCCCTCTCTCTGTGGAGGCTGGGGAGGCCAAAAATGGGCCCATTTTTGGCCTCCTCTACCTCAAGAAGGTGGGTGGCGGCCGGCAGGTAGGTGGGGCGATGTGGGCGGGAACGCATCGCAGTCCCATGTGGGCCAGATTAATGGCTTCAGTGGGCCATATCTGGCCCGCGGGCCGTAATTTGAGGGCCCCTATCTATACAAAACAGTTGGCATCGTTCTGATAAGAATAAAGTGGGCCCCAGCTTCAGATCTGCCTCCTCTGTGTAAAAAAAATAATTTGCTGTTACGGTTAATAACAGCGAATTATTAGCTATACGGTTATTAGCTATTTTTCATTTCTCAAGGAAATTGGTCTGGAGACAGATCACTAAGCAAAGCGGGAATGAAGACAAAACGGGATAGAAATGAAAGCAGACAAACGGACACGCGTCAAACCAAGCAGTCGGAGAAGCATGAAATACCCACGTAAAGTTATTTTATTTTAGAATCTGGATTCGCAATGTGGAAGGCCTTCGGACCCAGGCTTTGAAATATAGATTTGGAAATATAGTCCTCGATTTACGGCCACAATTGAGCTCAAATTTATATTGCTAAGTGGCTAAGTGAGTGTTGCCCCCTTTTACGACCTTTCTTGCCAGAGTTCCTAAGCGAATCACTGCAGCATTTAAGTTAGTCACACGGTTGTTTGAAGTGAATCTGGCTTCCCCATTGACTTTGCTTGTCAGAAGGTCGCAAAAAGAGATCAGGCGACCAGGGGCACATTGCAGCCGTCGTAAATATGAAACAAGTTGCCAAGCATTCGAATGCTGATCAATTTACAAAACTTGCCACAGCGGCTATTCCCTTTTGATCTCCTCTTTGATTTAAAAACTTACCTTCGGCTTCTGAAATCTGGATGTATAATTCATAGGGATCAACTTCCATCACTCTGCAAAGCCCTACCTAGACCAGGGGTGTCAAACTCGATTTCATTGAGGGCCACATCAGGATTGTGTTTGACCTCGGGGGTGGTGGTGGTGTCGGTGTGGTCTGCTCAATGTCATTCATGTCGGGGGTTCCTGTGGTGGACCGAGCGCTCTGTCGGAGAAAATGGGCTCCCGAGCTTCTTTTCTAGCTGCGACGGCCTCCTGCAACCCTCTGCCAGCCAGAAACGGAACTCGGGACCGCATTTTCTCAAACAGAGGCACGGCGGGCTGGTCCCTCTGTCCGGTCTGCAAGCTGTCTTTTCTTTTTTGGACTTGGGGCCTGCCACACTTTCTAGTATTCATTTTCTATGGTGGGGAAATGGGAGGGGGGAATATACGGAGTTGGGTGATATGTAGCCATAACAAAATTCTTCTTAGAAACTCAAGGTCATCCTTTGTTTCCGCACCTGGCCGGAACTGGATGGGTGGAACTGCCACCATGGCAGTGGGAGATTGGATCATGTGATGGGCTTATGGGTGTGGGGGGCAAGACCTTGAACTTTTAACTGGGTGGGGAAAACCGGGAAGCTTTCAGATTCGGGTTTTCCCAGATGTGCCAACATGGCTCTCGTCATCAATTGGAACTTTGAGCAATATTTTGCTTTGGATTCTGATTTACTTTTGGATGCTGTTTGGATCCCGGACATTCTCACTATTTCCAGATCTAAGCATCCTGTGGACCGGATCTGGCCGATGGGCCTTGGGTTTGATACCCCTGACCTAGATGAATATGTAGCATCAGAAACCCAACAGGGTTTCACAATTCGTTGTCTAATATTTCTACACAATACACCAGGGGTGTCCAAACTTGGGAACTTTAAGACTTGTGGACTTCAACTCCCAGAATTCTGGGAGTTGAAGTCCACAAGTCTTAAAGTTCCCAAGTTTGGACACCCCTGCAATACACTGACTTTAGGGCCGCCGAGACTGTTAAAGGAACAACCCGATTTCCCCCCCCCCCCCCCCGCCCCGTTGAAAGATTTCACCAACCTCTTCGGGTGTGGCCACAAAATTGATTGCGGTGTAGTAGCGATCATCTTCTTGGGAGAGACTGAAGGTGAACTGATAGTCGATGAGAAGGGTGTCTACAAGGAAGCATAACGAGAGAGAGAGTTAGGAGATACCTTGGAACAGGTGTCCCTGACTTACGACAGCAAATCGAGCCCCACATTTCTGTCGTTAAGGGAGTGTTGCCCCCATCTGACGATCTTTCTTTTCCCCGACTGTTAAGGGAACATCTGCATTTGTTCAGTGAGTAACACGGTCGTTAAGGCAATCGGGCTTCCTTGTTGACTCCACTTGTCAGAAGGTCGCAAAAAGAGGATTCACGTGAGCCCTGCGACCGTCGTAAATATGAGTCCGTTGCCATGTGCCTGAATTTTGATCACGTCACCACGGGGGGGGGGGGGGGGGTCGACCACAACCCTTGTGTGAAAAACGGGCGTTAAGTCCGTTTTGTTTTTCAGCGCCGGTGTAACATTGAACGGTCACTAAATGAAATGGCTGTAAGTCAAGGACTACCTACACAAGGCCAGAGCAAGCAGAAGGCATCGTTCATTCATTCAATTATATTTCCACACCGCCCATCTCCACTACAAGGTCACTCTGGGCAGCTTACAAATGATAGAAACAGGTCAACAATAATAAAGATTTAAAGATTAAAACGAACCAACATTAAAATCTTATCAAAGGCTGAGCTAAGACATTCTAATTGTGTGCTGTTTTAATCTTTTAATAACCCTTTTTAATGGTTTTATCCGCCCAGAGTCATGGTGTAGGAGAGCTAGGTGGTGGCATTAACATTTAATAAGTAAATAAAGAAAATAAAAAATTAAATCTACTCGCTAATGAGGCCTGGTTGCACAGCAGTTAGAATGCAGGATTGCGGGATAACTCTGCCCACTGCCAGCAGTTCGATCCTGACCCGCTCAAGGCTGACTCAGCCTTCCGTCCTTCTGAGGTCCTTAAAATGAGGACCCAGGTTGTTGGGGGCGACAGGCTGACTCTGTGAACCCCTGAGAGAGGGCTGGAAAGCACTAAGAGCGGGTACAGATAGTCTTGACTTAACAGTTCATTTAGTGACCGTTCGAAGTTACAACCATACTGAAAAAAGCGAATTAAGACCGTTTTTCACACTTAGGACCATTGCAGCATCTCCGCGGTCACGGGATCAAAATCCAGAGGCTTGGCAACTGACTCCTATTTATGACGGTCGCAGTGTCCCGGGGTGACGTGATCTTCTTTTGCATCTGTCTTACAAGTCAAGGGGGAAGCCAGTTAACATCCGGGTTACTAACCTAACAAATACAATGATTCACTTAACAACTCTGGCAAAAAAAGGTTGTCAAATGGGGCCAAACTCACTTAACAAATGTTCCCCTTAGCAACCTAAATTCTGGGCTCGATTGCGGTCGTAAGTTGAGGAGTCCCCCTGTTTTCTGTTTTGTAGAAGAAAACAACCGTGTTTAATCTCTTTTCACAGGCTGACGCTATCCGAGACACGGAGAGAATGCCGATTAAGGATGGAGGATGGCCCGGGGGGGGGGGGGGGTGTTTGCGCTCGTCCCCATCAGGACCGGACGGCCTCTGGATTTCTGGGATTTCCACCTTCTCCTTAAGGCCAGTTTGTTTTCGCAGGCATTTAATTTTTCCGGCGAGTCTTTTTTTATTATTTCTTTTAATTCTGTTTATATCTGGCGTTCTCTTTCCATTTGAGCCTCTAATTGGTTTTTAATGTGTCGTTTGATCGCGGGAAATTGGGTTTGGTGCGCACGGCTGAGATTAAAAAGGGGGAACGAAAGGATGGCCAAGCAAACGAAACGCTGGATATCGCCGTTAAGGGAGAATGGGTTGCTCTGTTTTACTTTTAAGAGCCTTCTAATTTAAAAAAAAACCCTTCCATCTGTGTTATATTTGCCTACAGTTTGGAAATTTTACGTCAGGCCTGAAAGCCATCGTTTCCTTTTTGGACTTTAAGACTGGCACACTTTCTATTATTCTATTATGCATTTTCTACTGTGGGAAAATGGGAGGGGGGATTATATAGAGTTGGGTGATATGTAGCCATAACGAAATTCTTCTTAGAAACTCAAGGTCATCCTTTGCCTCTGCACCTGACCAGAACTGGATGGGTGGAAGCTGCCAGCATGGCAGTGGGAGATTGGACCACGGGATGGACTGGTGGGTGTGTGGGGGGCAAGATCTTAAACTTTCAACTGGGTGGGGAAAACCGGGAAGCTTTCAGATTCGGGTTTTCCCAGATGTGCCAACATGGCTCTCTTCATCAATTGCAACTTTGAGGAATCCTTTGCCTCGGACTCTGATTTAATTTTGGATGCTGTTTGGAACCCTGACACTCTAAACTGGGTTTGCAGGCGTTGTGTGGTGATGACCGAGGCCTAAACCTCCTTGGCAGAAGGAATCCTGCCAGATTTGCCCCGTTTTCAGAGCTACAGGTAGTCCTCGACGTATGACCACATTTGAGCCCAAAATTTCCATTGTTAAGCGAGACAGTTCAGTCAATTTCACCCATTTTACTACCTTCCTTGCCCCAGTGGTTAAGTGATAGTATATAATATTCTAATATTCTAATAGTATATTAGAAACCTAGTTGTTAAGTGAATCTATCTTTCCCAGTTAACTTTCCTTTTCAGAAGGTCACAAAAGGGGATCCCACGACCGTAATAAATACAAGTCGCGTTGCCAACCGCCTGAATTTCGATCACGTGACCACAGTGATGTTGCAGTGTGAAAAATGGTCATACGATGCTTTTTCTCCCCCAGTGCTGTTCTAACTTCGGTCACTAAACGAATGTTTGTTAAGTCGAGGAGGGCTTGTAGTTGATCAAGAAGATCATCAGAGGAGATCCTGTTACTTAAGATTGAGAGCAGCTGAACAGCTTTGCATGAGGGAGACTTTTTTCCACAGTGAAAGGTTTAGGTCTCTAGACTGATGTTTCTTCAACCGTGGCAATTTGAAGATGTGTGGACTTCAACTCCCAGAATTCCCCAGCCAGCAGGCTGGGGAATTGTGGGAGTTGAAGTCCACACATCTTCAAGTTGGCACAGTAGAAGAAACAAGCAATCTAGAATCTGCCTGACAACAACTTACATCCTTGTCTGGGCCTTCCTAGGACAAAAATCACAAACACACACACACACACACACACACACACACACAATAACTTTAAAAGGTAAAGGTCAAGGTTCCCTTCGCACATCTGTGCTACCCATTCCCGAAACTAGGGGGCAGTGCTCATCTGCATTTCAAAGCTAAAGGGCCAGCGCTGTCCGAAGACGTCTCCGTGGTCATGTGGCCGGCATGACTCAACACCAAAGGCGCACGGAACGCTGTTCCCTTCCCACCAAAGGTGGTTCCTATTTTTCTACTTGCATTTTTACGTTTACAAGCTGGGAGAAGTAATGGGAGCTCCCTCTGTTATGTGGCACTAGGGATTCAAACCGCCGAACTGCCAACCTTTCTGATCGACAAGCTCAGCGTCTTAGCCCCTGAGCCACTGTGTCCCTTGCATCTATCTATCTGTCTGTCTGTCCGTCCGTCCACCCATCTAAATATCTACCTAAATATCTGTCTGTCTGTCTGTCTGCCTGTCTATTTAAATATCTATCCATCCATCCATCTAAATATCTATCTAGATAGTTATCTATCTATCTAAACACCTATCTAATGATGATGTTCGTCCATTGTGTTCGAAGAGGACCTTCACATCTATCAGGTTGTGGACTCTCCACGATGTGTCCACAGGTGGCTGGTAAGGCCTCTCCGGGCATGAAATGCTCTGCCACATCTCAGACATTCCTACACATGGGATGTGTAGACATCCTTCTAAATAGCTATCTAAATATCCATCCACCCACCCATCCATCTAAAACTCTCTCTCTCTCTCTCTCTCTCTCTCTTGCTCTCATATCTATCTATCTATCAAATGCATGCATCCATCCACCCACCCATCTATCTATCTATCCATCCATCCATCAAATCTAATTGTCCGTCCATCCATCCATCATCTATCTATCTATCTATCTATCTATCTATCTATCTATCTATCTATCTATCTATCTATCATCTATCTATCTATCTATCTATCTATCTATCTATCATCTATCTATCTATCTATCTATCTATCTATCTATCTATCAATCTATCTATCTATCTATCTATCTATCTATCTATCTATCATCTATCTATCTATCTATCTATCTATCATCTATCTATCTATCTATCATCTATCTATCTATCAAATCAATCCACCCATCCATCCATCAAATCTAATTCTCGTCCGTCCATCCATCCATCCATCCATCTATCATCTATCATCTATCTATCTATCTATCTATCTATCTATCTATCTATCTATCTATCATCTATCTATCATCTATCTATCTATCTATCTATCTATCTATCTATCTATCTATCTATCTATCTATCTTCTATCAAATCCATCCACCCATCCATTCATCAAATCTAATTCTCATCCATCTATCCATCCATCCATCCATCCATCCATCTATCTTCTATCAAATCAATCCATCCATCCATCCATCCATCAATCAAATCTAATTCTCATCTATCCATCCATCCATCCATCCATCCATCCATCCATCTATCATCCATCCATCCATCCATCAAATCTAATTCTCATCTATCTACCTCTCCCTCCCTCCCTCTCTCTCTCTCTATCTTCTATCTATCGAATCTAATTATCTCACCTATCTCTCTAGCTATCTAAATTTATATGGCTGCCCACTCCCTCACGACGACTGTTTTTTTACAAAACAATAAAGAGCCTACATACCCAGGACAATAATCCCTTACTTTTACTAGAAAGTAGGTGGCGAAAGGAAGGAGGATAAAAGGAACGAGCAGAGACCTCGGCTCAGTCACCTTGACAAAAAGCTTGCGAGAGAGAGAGAGAAAACTCAACAGGGCAACAAAGTCTGTCTCTTCCTGCCTCTTCCCTGCTCTACTGCTAGATCACTTGATCCATAAATCCCGAACAGGCCAAAGAAATGTAATTTCCACTCACAATAGCAGGTTCCTTTGAGGGGGTTGCCCTGGTATCGATTCTCCACTTCGCACCTGGAGGAAAAAACATGAAAAGAATTGGCCTCCGGTCGTAATTCTTTCCTGTACACGAAACTTTTATTTTTCTACTTGATTTGTAACTCCCAGGAACAATCTGAAGTCGGAATAGTAGGGTTTTTTTGAGGAAGTAGATAAAAGTCAGAGTGATCTCCTCCTCGGCTTACAACCCAACATTTCCACGGCTAAGCAAGGCAGTCGTTAAGTGAGTTTCGCCCCGCTTTCTTGCCACAGTTGTAAAGCGGATCACCGCAGTGAATCGTGTGGTCCTTAAGTGAATCTGACAGGCCACAACAAAAGGGAACTTAGGAAAGGGAAGAGCGATGGGTGCTCGGGAGGTTTTCAACAATAGCCTGAACCACCGATGGCATACGGCAGGGGTGTCCAAACTTGGGAACTTTAAGACTTGTGGACTTCAACTCCCAGAATTCCCCAGCCAGCATGGCTGGCTGGGGAATTCTGGGAGTTGAAGTCCACAAGTCTTAAAGTTCCCAAGTTTGGACACCCCTGGCATACGGTCTCCTGCCTTGAGCAATGGGGGGGGGGGGGTTGGAGTAGATGACCTCCAAGGTCCCTTCCAGTCCTACGATACTGTGTTGTATGAGCAGCAGACGGACTGATCGTTCAGCTGCAGCAGAATCATTCTGGGCCGATAACAGCTGGGCCAACCCAATGATCCTTCTGGGAGTTTCCCGTCAATTATTTTACGGTGAAGGGAGATGCAGAATTTCACCATGAAAGTCATACAACGTGCAAATAACTTCGCAGGCTGACTTTAGCATGCGATACGAAGATTGCGCAATCCTTTTTTTTTTTTTTTTTTTTTAAAGCAAGGCCTCCATAACCACCGGGGGGCTGTCCTGGTGCAGAATAACAAAGTTTGGAAGGGACCTTGGAGGTCTTCTAGACCAACCCCCTGCTCAAGAAGGAGACCCTATAAAACTTTAGACAAGTAGCTAAACCCCTAACCCTAAACATTTCAAATGGTTGTCCGATCTCTTATTGAAAACATCCAGTGATAAAAGCATTTATAACTTCTGGTGGCCAGCTGTTCCACTGGTTAATTGTTCTCTCTGTTAGGAAGTTTCTCCTCAGTTCTAAGTTGTTTCTCTCCTTGATTAGTTTCCACCCATTGCTTCTTGTTCTGCCCTCAGGTGCTTTGGAGAATAGTTTGACTCCCTCTTCTTTGTGGCAACCCCTGAGATATTGGAAGACTGCTATCATGTCTCCCCTAGTCCTTCTCTTCATTAGGCCAACCATAACTAGTTCCCTTAGCAGTAGTTTATGGTGCACAAAACGACTGCTGTATCTTGACAGTCACAGCACATCCAGCCTAGTTCCTTTGCATTTTAGGAGCTGTCCTATGGATATGAAAAAAATGCAATTTCTTCTAAGTGTAGATGAAGCTATAAAGCGGATTAAATAACCCTCTGCAACAGCCCTTCAAATATTGGAAGACGGCTATCGTGTCACTCCTAGTCCTCTTTTCAATTATTATGATTATTAAGCTAGGCATGCCCAATGCTCTGGGCCTGGCCTGCTTTCTTGGTTTGAAAAGTGGGGAGGAAAATGGGTGAGGTGTCGTATATTTATCCTGGAGGCGTTTTGGGTGTTTAGATCTCACCCCTTGGGGGTTTTCTTGCAGACAATTCATTACCCAAACTAGATAAACACCCTCAGGGCTAGAAGGGAGCGGGGGTTTGCAGAGTGGAAAAGAAAGAAGGGGGGAGGGCAGAGGAGGAGGAGGAGGGGGAGGGGGAGGACTATAAGGTCCTTGGTGCTCTCTGAGCATGGTTTTCTTCTTGCAGACATTTCATGGCCCAAATAGGTAACATCATCAGTACTAGAAGAGAGGGGGGTTTATAGAGAGAGGAGGAGGAGGAGGAGGAGGAGGAGGAGGAGGAGGAGGAGGAGGAGGAGGAGGAGGAGGAGGAGGAGGAGGAGGAGGAGGAGGAGGAGGAGGAGGAGGGAGGAGGAAGACTGTGGGGCCCTTGGTGCTCTCTGAGCTTGGTGGTTTTCTTGCAGACATTTCACAACCCAACTACATAATATCCTCAATGTTAGAAGGGAGTGGGGTTTGCAGACTGGAAAAAGAGGTGAAGGGGTGAGAACAATGGTGGTGGTGGTGGTGGTGGAGGAGGAGGAGGAGGAGGAGGACTGTGCAACTCCTTGATGCTCTCTGAGCTTTGCTGTTTCCTTGCAGACATTTTGTGATCCAACTAAGTAACATCATCAGTCTCACCAGTGTTATTGATTACTGTACAGTTACTACAGCACTGATGACGTAAGCTAATTGGGTCATGAAACGTCTGCCAAAAACCAACCAAGCCCAGAGAGCATCTAAGCCCTCCTCCTCCTCCTCCTCCCACAGCCTACTCCATGGGTGTCAAACTGGTGGCCCGTGGGCCAGATGTGCAGGCCACGGCCATCCCAGCTCCACAAAGGGAAAAAACATCGGGAAACATCACATGATGCCACAAGTTTGACATCCGTAGCCTGCTCCCTTCTAGAACTGATGATGTAGCCCAGTGGGGTCATGGAACGTCTGCAAAAAAAAAACCCAACCCAGCTCCGAGAGCACCCGGGACCCCTCATTTCAACCCCGTAGCTCCAGATATTCTCCTTGATTGGTGCTTTGCTCCCCAAGGACCGAACTGCACGGCGTTACGGGCTGCCCGAGGGTTTCCCAGCCGCCACTCACAGCTGGCACTCTTCTCCTTTGATCCCTTTGGTTGTGCAGAAACACTTCCCCGTGTTGGTGTTGCAGATGGAGGCGTGGCCGTTGCACTTGCAGGCTGTAAGAGAAAACACAAAACAGATTTCCCACAAAATAAATACCAACCTTTCGTAGAGAAGACGTTTCACGCAAATCAGTCAGGCGGAGGAGAGGTTTCCAGATTTTCTCCGGCAATGTAGTCCTTGATTTACGACCACAACGGAGCCCGGCATTTGTGTTGCTAAGTGAGTTTGGCCCCAGGGGGATCCTGTGATGTTTGGGACACTGCGACTGTCATAAACACGAGTCAGTTGCCCGGCGTCTGAAGGTGACCACGGGTGAGGGTGCCACGGCTGTAAGTGTGAAAAAGGGTCCTAAGTCCCCTTTTTTTGAGTGTCCGTGGTAACTTCGGTCACTAAAGGAACCGTTGCAAATCAAAGACTACCCGCAGAAAACACAGGGCGTTCTTCCTCTTAAGCAGAAAGGCAGCGCTGTGCAGTGGTGGGTTCTTCTCCCCGTAGCTACCGGGACGCTGCTCGCGGGGCCGCGTATCCTTTCGTGCACACACGTGCACTCTACCGCCCCTGCGACACCCAGCTGCTTGTCAGAGCTCGCGCAGGCGCCGCATGTTGTGTGCGCGTGCGCAATTGGCCGGTTGCTTTCAAAACCGGTATAGAACGCGGGCAGGTGGGCCAAACGAGCCACCGTACTGGTGCGCTGTCAGCTGCTCCCGGCTACTCCCGTACCGGCCGCAACCCATCACTGGTGTTGCATCTACGCACTAGGCACGTTTAGCAACCCAAATCTGTACGGGAAAAGGCAACCGAGATATTAGAACAGGGGTGTCCAAACTTGGGAACTTTAAGACTTGTGGACTTCAACTGCCAGAATTCCCCAGCCAGCCATGCTGGCTGGGGAATTCCGGGAGTTGAAGTCCACAAGTCTTAAAGTTCCCAAGTTTGGACACCCCTGTATTAGAATATCAGAGTTGGAAGGGACCTTGGAGGTCTTCCAGTCCAACCCCCAGCTCAGGCAGGAAACTCTATACCCGTGATGGTGAACCTATGGCGTGCATGACAGAGGAGGCACGCAGAGCCCTCTCTGTGGACACACGCACCATCGCCAACTGCTCTTCTGGTTTGTGGCCTGAAAAACAGCCTGAAAACAGTTCAAAAAATGACCTGAAAACAGCCCCCAAAACAGCCCCCAAACGACCCAAAAAACAGCCTAAGAACAGCAAAAAAAAAAAAAAAAACGACCTGAAAACAGCTCAAAAACCAGGACAAAACACCCCCCAAAACAGCCTGAGAACAGCCCAAAAATGACCCCCAAAACAGCCTGAGAACAGTTCAAAAAAACAACCTGAAAACAGCCCAAAAATGGCCCCAAAGCCTGAAAACAGCCCCAAAACAGCCCAAAAAACAGCCGGAAAACAGCCCAAAAACCAGCCTGAAAATAGCCCAAAAAAACAACCTGAAAACAGCCAAAAAACCAGCCGGAAAACAGCCCAAAAAACAGCCTGAAAATAGCCCAAAAAACAGCCCAAAAAACAGCCTGAAAATAGCCCAAAAAACAGCCGGAAAACAGCCCAAAAAACAGCCTGAAAATAGCCCAAAAAACAGCCGGAAAACAGTCCAAAAAACGACCTGAAAACAGCCCCCAAAACAGCTCAAAAACAGCCCAAAAAACAGCCCCAAACCGACCTGAAAATGGCCCCAAAAGAAGACGCATGGGCCGTCCAGCTGGTCTTTGGGTTTCCGGGGCTCTGACACGCACACATGCAGACATGTTACGGTTTGGGCACTTGGTGTCGAAAAGATTCCCCATCAGAGCCCTATACCATTTCCAAACACTTCATGGAGCAGCTACAGTTTCTGGTGGCAAGCGGTTCCCCTGGTTAATTGTCCTCCCTGTCAGGACGTTTCTCCTTCATTCCAGGTTGCTTCCCTCCTGGATGGGATTCCCCCCGTTGCTTCTTCTTCTCCTGCCTTCCTCCAGGTGCTTTGCAGAACAGACTGACTAGCATGAGACGATTCGGAGCGTGTGGTGGGAAGGAGGCACCTCGCGGCGTCCGCCAACGGGTTCAACGCAAATTGCTGCACGACGCATGCAGAGCAGGAGGAGGGAAAAAAAAGAGAGAGAGAGAGCGCAAGAGAGAGACAGAATAACATTCCCTGCTTCTCAGAAGTCATGACTTTGATTTGCAAAAGTTGTCAGCCCTCAAGGCTGCAGAGAGAAGCTTTTAAGTGCGTCACCAACACCTGCCAGAAAGAGGGGAAAAAACATCAGAAAACACGGGAGGCTAAATTGCGAAACGGCCCACGGGCCCATTATACCAACGGGGGCAACTGCTGCAGCCCGAGGTTAATCCCAGCGATGGTTTTTAAAGACGCCGAAAGCGAGAACCCAGCTCATCTCCGTACCGTTGGTTCCGTTCCTGGGTGGGCATTTATTTGTTGGTTCGTCTGTTTACTTGTTTATTTAATCGTTTGGGAAGGAACCTAAACCCCCCACCCCACCCATTCCCGCTGAGCATCTTCTAATTTTACAGAGGTTGGAAGAAATCATCTCGCAGGGACCGTCAAAGCACCAGGCACGATATCGATATTAAACCGTTTGACGGGGATTCGCCATCATTTCTTCGATGAAAAATGAGCAGAGGTGGATTTTCCCTCTGGGGGGAAATTGAAGCACGGGGGCTCCTAGATTCACGACCACATGCGATCCCCAAAACCTCTGTCATTAATTGAGACGTCTGTGACGTGCGTTTGGCTCCATTTGGGGATTGTCCTTGCCGTGGTTGTTGAGTGAATCGTTGCATTTGTTCAGTTAGGAACACGGTTGTTAAGCGAATCGGGCTTCCCCATTGACTTTGCTCGTCAGAAGGTCGCAAAAGGGGATCGCCTCAGCCCGGGACGCTGCGATGGTCATAAATAAGAACCAGCTGCCAAGTGTTTGAAATTTTGATCGCGTGACCACGGGGATGTAAAATGGTTGAAGTGTGAAAAACGATCCTAAGTCGATTTTTTCTGTGCCGTTGTAACTTTGAATGTTCACCAAATGAACTGTTGTAAGTCGAGGACCACCTGCATGCGGGGACCACCCTGGTGCTCTCTGAGCTTGGTGGTTTTCTTGCAGATGTTTCATTGTCGAACTAGGTATGCGTTATCTAGTTACATCATGAAATGTCTGCTAGAAAACCACCAAGCTCAGAGATCACCAAAAGGTAACGGTAAAGGTTCCCCTCGCACATCTGTGGTAGTCTTTCCTGACTCTAGGGGGCGCTGCTCATCTCCGTTTCAAAGCCGAAGAGCCAGCACTATCCAAAGTCTCCGTGGTCACGTAGCTTGTATGACTCAATGCCGAAAGCGCATGGAACGCCGTTCCCTTCCCACCAAAGGTGGTTCCTATTTTTCTACTTGCATTTTTAAGTGCTTTCGAACCGCCAGGTTGGCAGAAGCCGGGACGAGTCATGGGAGCTCACTTCGTTACTCGGCTCTCGGGATTTGAACCGCCGACCTTTCTGATCGACAAGCTCAGCATCTTAGCCACTGAGCCACCGCATCCCAACCCGGAGAGCACCAAGGACCCCACATTCAATCCTGAGCTACAAGCAGTCTCTACTACAGGTAAGGACCACAGGGCATCCAACTAGGATTAGATTTAGGTTGAGATCTGGGCTTTGACGTGGCTACTTCAGAACCCACCGTTCTCTTTTTCCCAGCTATTCCTTGGTAGATTTGCTGGGAGGCTGAGGGTCATGACGATGTTGCAAAGTCCACTTTGGGCTGAGCTTCCATCTTCTGACGGATGGTCTCACGTTATCTCACTTTCCCCCCAAACTAATTCACCTCTAAAGGTAAGAGATTCTGTAGAGATTCTCTGCCATCTAGGTGCTTTTTTCAGGAGGCAACTGGATGTCCTTGGTGTTTTTACTTTTCTTTTGAAGACCTTTTGCTTCTCCTCCAAGAAAGCTTCTTCAGCTCAGACAGGATTGTGGGGAAGGTTTTCCTGTTAGTTGTGTCCGAGTTTAAGCCATGGTGCTCAACTCTGTTTGTCGGCTGTGGGAGCCAGTGATATCCGAAGACAATTCCCGTCATGGTCACGTCACCAGCGGGAGCGTATGCCGAAGCACACAGAACGCTGCGACCTTCCCACCAAAGTCCACCTATTTATCTACTCGCAGTTGCGTGCTTTCGAACAGCTAGGTGGGCAGGAGCGGAGGCCAGGAACGGGAGCTCACCCCATCTCGTGAAGCTCAGGTCTCGAACCCTGGGCTGTCGGCTCTCCGGCTGACAAGCTCACCAGCGCCTTTTAACCGCTGAGCCATCGGGATTAAAACTAACCTTCTCAAGAGCAAAAGGACCAAGGCTGGTTTTAGGAACTGGCAGTTTGCTGGGTTGTTTTTTTTTAGCAACTGGAAAAAGAGTTGCTTTTTTCCAAAACGGGGTCACTGCAGCTTGTCTTTTGAGGTTATAAACCACCACAGCAACAATTTTGCTTGTGTTTTTCTTTTCCGCCCCCCCTCTCCACTTAATGACTGTGAGTAACCTACTTTAAAAAGCTTTTCTGCCTGAGAAGCAAAACGCCGTTCCGGTGGGCCTGCGGGGCTGCGAATCTTAACAAGGTATGTCGTTGCAAACCTCTCTTCTTCCCCAGACGCCGCTATCAATTTAATCAGGGAAGGAAAGCATGCATTCTTCCTTAATTAAATTATGCACAGGCAGACAATAGCTGGCCCATCTTTAGCAGAGCGCGCAAAGGACTCTCGGAGACAGGCAAACAATGGTTGGGCACCAAAAATATATACGGGTTGACAAGCAGGCAGCGCTCGGTCCCTGGCGGCACTGTGCCCTCCCTCCCAGCCTCTTCACCGGCAGAGCGAAAATCAAGGGCACATAAATAAGCAATGCCGTGGGCGTTAAGATTAGACACATTTCCTCAATCCCACCTAATTTCGTCGAGAATTTCTTGGCCCAGAGTCTTAAATTATTGAGTAGGGTACACAGGCGCCCTTGATTACCGCCGACTGCAAAAGAGCATCACGGCGGCTGGGTGGGAACGGCACAATTGCTCGGCGCTGGTCTGCAATCAAAAGAGGAGAGGAAGGATGGGACTTACGCTGGCACATCCCTCCGTTCGTGGGGTCTCCATAGTAACCGGAGATGCACATCTCGCAGTGTTTGCCGGTGGTCAGGTTCTCGCATCGCTCACAGATGCTCTCGTTGATGCATTTGCTGTGCCCGTTACACTGGCAGGCTGGGGGCAAAAGGAAGAAAAAAGTTTGGGTTGGTATTTCTCATGGAGATCCAAGCGTCGGCTTCTGGAGGCTGCCCCAGTGCTCGGTTTTCTTGACCAGCAAGGACGGGGCTGACAAGGAGAGCCGGCCCTGGGTTCTGATGAGGCTGGCTCTGCTTTCTAGACTCCAGGTAGGATAAAAGGAAAGCAGGGATGCCCAACCTTGTGTTGTGGCCCGACGGCAGCCAACGGAGCTGGCAGCAGAGTCGGACAAGGAGGAGGTTGGGGAGGAACATGGGCCAGTCCTGGGGGGGCTGGGGATAGCTCAGACGAGGGCTATGCGCCGGAGGCAGAGAGGGACTCAGACAGCAGCGAGGCAGAAGAACAGCTGGAGCCTGTTCCCAGTGTGCGCATGCGCAGAGCTGCCAGAAGACAAGAACAACTAAGAAAGCAGGGTCGACTTGGGAGTAAAGCCCCACCTTGGAGCTGATTGACCCCTCCAAACAAAAGAGGGGCGAATGGGGAGGGGGATTTTGCAGGAAACAATTTGTTCCTTCGGTCGTTTCAAGAGTGGAAAGTTCTGTTTGTGACTATAAGAGACTCTGTGCCAAGGGTTGCCTTGTCCTGTGGTTGGAAACTCTTTTGGGCTCCCAATTGGGCCTGGATCCCTGCTCGGCCTCTTTGAAGCAGCCCCTTTCGATACCTGGACACTGGATGAAGGACCAGTTGTATCTGTTCTCCGTCAGGCACAGGCTGGCATCCAGGATGGGGTCCGGGTAGGGTTTCCCCGTGGAGGGCAGGGAGACCGGTGGCATCTTCATCGGAGCCCTGGAAGAGCCTTCCATGCATCGGCCCTTCCCGGTGTTACTGGGATCCGTGCACCAGCCGCACCCCGGCTGCTCCAGGCAGTGGCTGCAGGTGAAGTAGCCGGAACAGTTTTCAGCTGCGGGGAGAAAGCAAAGGAAAAGTGCTCAGCCATGGAAAAGCTTTAGTCCTCGGCTGAACGACGGCAATCGAGCCCAAGGTTTCCGTTGTGACACCAGGCATTGGTTAAGTGAATTCTGCCCCATGTTGTGACCTTTCTTGCCACGGTTGTTAAGTGAATCACCGCAGTTGACAAGTTAGTAACCTGGTTGTTAAGTGAATCTCCCCGTTGACTTTGTCAAAACGTCTGCAAGAAAAACCCCAAGCTCAGAGAACCCCAAGGACCCCACAGTCCTCCTCCTCCTCCTCTTCCTCTCCCTTGTTCTCCTCCTCCTCCTCCTTCTCCCTGCAAACCCCGTACTCTTGTAGCACTGATGATGTTACCTAGTCGGGTCATGAAACGTCCAAGCTCAGAGAGCCCCAAGGACCCCACAGTCCTCCTCCTCCTTTCCCTCCTTCCCCCTCCTTCTCTCCTCTCCTCTTCCTCCCTCCCTTCCTCTCCACAAGCCCCCCTCTCTTCTAACACTGATGATGTTCCCTAGTTGGGTCATGAAACGTCTGCAAGAAAACCACCAAGCTCAGAGAGCACCAAGGACCCCACAGTCCTAGTCTTCCTCCTCCTTCCCCGCATTCTCCTCCTCCTCCTCTCCTTCCTCCTCCTCCTCTCTGCCAACCAGTCTCCCTTCTAGCACTGATGATGTTACCTACCTTGGTGATGAAATGTTTGCAAGAAAACCACCAAGCTCAGAGAGCACCAAAAACTCCCACAGTCCTAGTCTCCTCCCCCCCCTTCTTCTACTTCTTCTCTGCAAACCCCACTCCCTTCTAACACTGATGATGTTCCCTAGTTGGGTCAAGAAACGTCTGCAAGAAAACCACCCAGCTCAGGGAGCACCGACGCGCCCTGTGCCATTCCCTGGATGCCCTCCACCCGCCCCTCTTGACCCCAGCAAGGAAGAGAGAGGTCTCACGTGGGCAGCTGCTGACGGTGTGCCATTCCATGCACTGGCCGTAAGGGAAGGAGGCCACGTACGCGTTGGAGTCCACGCACTGCTTCTTGTTGCTGCACCACATGCACTCCGAGTTGCTGCTGGTGCACTCGCTGCACGCCGTCCTCAGGCCGCAGGGGGTCCGGCACTGCTTAGCACTGTGGTTGGCTGCGGGGGGGGGGGAGAGGGGGGGAGGAAAAGACACGAGGATGAGGGCAAGGGGCGAATGCAAGCGCCTTCTTCCAAACATCTGCAGCGGTCCGGCGCAAACCTAGAAACCTTTTTATCGAGTCTCCCCTTTGTTACTCGAAATAGGCATTTCAGGGAAACAAAGATACCGTATTTTGGGGAGTATAAGACGCACCAAGGTTTTGAAGAGGTACATTTTTTTAAAAAAAATTATTGCACTCCTTTACCTTTACCTTTTACCTTTTATTTCGATTTTTATACCGCCCCCTCTCCCCAAAGGGACTCGGGGCGGTGTACAGTCAAGTGAAATAGATAAAATAGACTACAAACATGGAAACATAAAAAACATAGAAGAGGAGGCAATACAACACTGTACAGGTAAAGCAGATTAAAAACAGTATATAAACAATCCTAAAAAATACCCAATTAAAATTACCCAGTTAAAATATATCTGCCAAGAGGTATAATGAGGTTATGAATGGTCCAGGCCGGCTAAACGGAACAGGTGAGTCTTCAGTTTTTGTCGAAAGGAGAGAAAGTCGGTGGTGGTTCTGATGTCGGGGGGGAGGTCATTCCAGAGGGTTGGGCCCATCACAGAGAAGGCTCTACTCCTAGGTGTCGCCCGTTGGCACTGCCTAGTGGACGGCACCCGGAGGAGTCCTTCCCTGTGAGAGTGAATCGGTCGCAGGGAAGTGTGTGGTAGGATGCGATCCCGCAAGTACCTAGGTCCTGAGCCATGGAGCGCTTTAAAGATGGTGATTAACACCTTGAAACGCACCCGAAAGACCACAGGCAGCCAGTGCAGCTCGCACAGGAGCGGTGTTACATGGGAGTACCCAGTACTCCCAAAAATAGCCCGCGCGGCTGCGTTCTGGACTAGCTGCAGTCTTCGAGCGCGTCCCAAGGGAAGCCCCATGTAGAGGGCATTGCAGTAGTCCAGCCGAGACGTCACCAGTGCATGAGTGACCGTGCGTAGGGCATCCCGGTCCAGTAGGGGGCGCAATTGGCGCACCAGGCGAACCTGGTGGAACGCCCCCCTTGCCACGGCTGCCACATGGTTATCCATTGACAGCCGGGCATCTAGGAGGACGCCCAAATTGCGCGCCCGTTCCACAGGGGGCAATTGTTCGCCCCCTATGGTCAGCGATGGAATCAACTGACTGAACCGGGTTGCCGGTAGCCACAGCCACTCAGTCTTGGAGGGGTTGAGCTTGAGTCTGTTGTCCCCCATCCAGACCCCGACGGCTTCCAAACACCGGGTCATCACCTCGACAGCCTCGTTGGGGTGGTCTGGGGTCTCCGCAGTAAGTGCCTCCCAAACCCTCTGTGCGTCTTATTTTTTTGTGGAAAACAGGGCATGCAGAGAGTTTGAGAGGCCTCCAAAGTGCTCTTGGGGGCTGGGGGCAAAAATGAGCAAAAAACGGCCCATTTGTCCCTCGTTTTTGCCCTCCCCAGCCCCCAGGAGCACTTTGGAGACCTCCCAAACCCTCTGCATGTCCATTTTTGCAAAAGGGACGGGGTTTCGGGAGGCCAAAAATGCTGTATTCAGTGTATAAGACGCAACCAGATTTGCTCCCTCTTTTCTGGGGTGAGTGTCATACTCCGAAAAATACGGTAGCTCTGAATCCAATATTAGCCAATTAATGCCGAAGTAATGAAGAAGAACATAGAAATGAGAATAATAGGCTTGGAAAGGACCTTGGAGATCTTCTGCTCAGGCAGGAAACCCCTCTACCATCCCAGACCAATGGCGGTCTTATCTCTTTTTAAAAACTCCCAGTGTTGAAGCATTCACAACTTCTGGTGGCAAGGAGTTCCACTGATTAATCATCCTCCCTATCAGAAAATTTATCCTTAATTCCAGGTTGCTTCTCTCCTTCATTAGTTTCCATCAGTTATTCTTCTTCTGTCTTTCTTTTTAATCTTTTTTTTTCCCAATACAAAGATACATATTTTGTGGACAGTGAATTGACTGGGTCATCTTTTTTTAAACGTTAACAATAATAATACAAATAGCATGTGGAGTTCTAATCTTCCAACTTCAACAATACTAATCTCATTTCATATTCCTTTTACATTTTCCCACTAAATTCAGATTAGTAGATGGTAATTTAAGATTAGGCAATCTAACTGTATTATTAATACTAACCGTGTGTTAAAATATATTGTGAATTTAAAATACTAAGGATTAGAAATGGTGGGCACTTTGAGATACGCTCCCGTGATGGATTGAATATTGTTAATAACTGGTGTTATTAGTAATCCCATACATTTGGAATATTGATGCTATGGTGGAATAATGAGTGATTTTTAAAATATTGAATGATAACACTTAGTAAGGGATAACAAACACAGGATGCAAAGAAATGTTATTTATGTTTAAATGAACTAATGGGAAAATGTAAAACCATCCGTTGCTTCTTGTCCTGCCCTCAGGTGCTTTGGAGAATAGCTTGACTCCCTCTTCTTTGGGGCAGCCCCTCAAATATTGTAAGCCTGCTATCATGTCTCGCCTAGTCCTTTTTTTCTCTAAACTGTACCCAATTAGAATAGAACAACAGAGCTGGAGGGGACCTTGAAGGTCTTCTAGTCCAACCCACTGCCTAGGCAGGAAGCCCTATACCATTTCAAACAAATGGTTATCTAATCTCTTCTTAAATACTTCCGGTGTTGGAGCATTTACAACTTCTGGAGGCAAGTAGTTCCACTGATTAATTATGCTCACTGTCAAGAAATTTCTCCTTAGTTCTAGGTGGCTTCTCTTCCTGCTTAGTTTCCACCCATTGCTTCTTGTTCTGCCCTCAGGTGCCTTGGAGAATAGTTTGACTCCCTCTTCTTTGTGGCAATCCCTGAGATATTGGAAGATGCTATCATGTCTCCCCTGGTCCTTCTTTCTATTAAACTAGACATACCCAGTTCCTGCAACCGTTCTTCATATGTTTTAGCCTCCAGTCCCCTAATCCTCTTTGTTGCTCTTCTCTGCACTCTTTCTAGAGTCTCCACATCTTTTCTACATCGTGGCGACCAAAACTGAATGCAGTCTTCCAAGTGTGGCCTTCCCAAGGCCTTATAAAGTGGTATTAACCCTTCACGGGATCTTGATTCTCTCCCTCTGTTGATGCAGCCTAGAACTGTGTTGGCTTTTTTGGCAGCTCCGCTCCTTTCGTATAAAGCTCAAGACCCACCTATTCCAAGTAGCTGGCCTGGCTCAACTTTGATCTAACTATATCGCTCCTGACGGGTTTTTATTTGGGTATTTTAATTGTATTCAATTATTTAGGGGTTTCTAAACATTGTATTTTATTGTTTTTATTCATTAGCCGACCTCCTCCTTGTACATGTCTTGGTATATGTTTTTGTAATATGTATGTCTTGTCTATATATTTATTTCATATGTTTTATTGTACGCCGCCCTGAGTCCTTCGGGAGAGGGTGCGGCTAAGAAATAAATATTTATTATTATTATTATTATTATTATTATTATTATTATTATTTAGCTGCTGCCCACAGCTGGCTCCTATTTAAATGGTTGTCCACCAGGACTCCAAGATCCCTCTCACAGTTACTACTATTGAGCACGGTACCACCTATACTGTACCTGTGCATTCCGTTTTTGTTGCCTAAATGCAGAACCTTACTCTTTTCACCATTGAATTTCATTTTATTAGATAGTGCCCAATGTTCAAGTTTGTCAAGATCCTTCTGTACCTTAAGCCTATCTTCTGGAGTGTTGGCTATTCCTGCCAGCTGCTCTTCATTTGTTTTTCCTCCTTGCCTCTGGGTGTGTAGTTCTACACCCTCCACAAAGCAACCTGAGTGAAGTTGAACAATGCTTTACCTGGCCGTTCGCAGACGCTGCCGTTGACCAGGTTGATGCAGGTGGCGGCCTTCAGGCCTTGGCTGCTGGGCTCTGCTAAATAGCTGCAGAAGCCGATGTCGCTGGGCTCCCCCGGAAGCCACCGGAGGAGGGTGTTGGTAAAGGGAGACATGTCTTCCCAGCACCAGTACGAGACGTTGATCTTCCGCAGTCCGACCCAGGGTGTCAAAGCTTTGGGCTGGGGGATAGGAAGGGAGGGAGAGAAAGAGAGACAGAGAGAGATCAACTACCATGTTTCCCCCCAAAATAAGACAGGGGCTTATTTTCTTTTGACCCCCCCCCCCAAATAAGCGCTTGGCCTTGTTTTCGGGGAGGTCTTGTTATTTTTGAGGCACAGGAGGCAGCGAGCGTGGTCACCTCATGCTTCCTTTTTCAAGAGGCACCTGGAGTTTCTGGTTTTTCTTTGAAGACGTTTCGCTTCTCATCCCAGAAGCTTCTTCAGCTCTGACTGGATGGTGGGGGATGGAAGGATTTATATTCCTTGCTGGTCATTTGCATCCTTTTAGAGAGTCGTTGAGGTGACTTGGAGGTTAATCTGTGTCCTCAGGGTCACCTTAGAGGTGAAAATGAGTGTGGAGCCTTCTTGGAACTGCCGAAAGGACTGGGTTGTAAACTGGAGGTAGATGCTGTCGTGTCCTTCCCCATCTATTGAGAGAGGGCTGTTGAATTTTGACATAGATTTCAATTTTTGACCCCTCTTTCGAATCAGAGAGGTGCTCTCTGTTCAAAATGTGGCCTTTGCTGTCTTGAAACAAGTAGCCTTTATCTTTTAAAAGCAGATGGACTGTTGGCTCTGGTCCTCGTGGGTTTGTTCCCCTATGTTGTGCCCTGCGTACGTGAAGTGATTGTTTTGTTTCTCCACCAATCTCCCGCATACAACACCGTCCTCTCAGCAGTCCCAAGGACCTCAATGACTCTCTGAAAAGAATGCAAATGACCAGCTGTCTGCAAGGAATATGAATCCTCCCACACTCCCCACCATCCAGTCAGAGCTGAAGAGCTCTGCGTTGACCTGTGGGGCCCTTGGGGTTCTCTGAGCTTGGTGGTTTCTTTGCAGGCATTTCATTACCAAACTAGGTAACGTCAACATTGTTTTTAAAGGAGTGGGGTTTGCAGAGTGTTGGAGGTGGAGGTGGTGGAGGAGGAGGGTAGGATCCAAGTAGGTAACATCATCAGGGCCATTTCCTTTCTTTCTAGCACTGATGATGTTACCTAGTTTGGTCATGAAACATACTGTATGCAAGAAAACCCCCAAGCTCAGAGAGCACCAAGGACCCCACAGTCCTCCTCCTCTTTTCCCTCCTTCCCCCTCCTTCTCTACTCTCCTCCTCCCCCCCCCCTTCCTCTCTGCAAGCCCCACTCCCTTCTAACACTGATGATGTTCTCTAGTTGGGTCATGAAACGTCTGAAAGAAAACCACCAAGCTCAGAGAGCACCAAGGACCCCACAGTCCTCCTCCACCTTTCCCTCCTTCCCCCTCCTTCTCTCCTCTCCTCCTCCTCCCCCCCCCCTTTCTCTCTGCAAGCCCCACTCCCTTCTAACACTGATGACGTTCCCTAGTTGGGTCATGAAACGTCTGCAAGAAAACCATCAAGCTCAGAGAGCACCAAGGACCCCCCACAGTCCTCCTCCTCCTTTCCCTCCTTCTCCTTCCTTCTCTCCTCTCCTCCTCCTCCTCCCTTCCTCTCCACAAGCCTCACTCCCTTCTAGCATTGATGATGTTCCCTAGTTGGGTCATGAAACGTCTGCAAGAAAACCACCAAGCTCAGTGAGCACTTAGTCCTCCTCCTCCTCCTCCTGCTGCTTTCCCCCTCCTCTCCTCCTCCTCCCCTTCCTCTCCACAAACCTCACTCCCTTCTGATGATGTTCCCTAGTTGGGTCATGAAACATCTGCAAGAAAACCAAACAAGCTCAGAGGGCACCTACAAAGTTAACTGGGTCCCAAGTGCTAATTCAGAGATACGTTGCATTTCCATCAGGCCCCACCCACACAATGGGTATCCCCGAACCCCCAGCCGAAACGGGAAAGGGGACAGAGGTGGCTCACCGAGGCCTGGGTCTTCTGCAGCTCCTTCAGGAGGAATTCCACCTTTTTCTGCGTAGTGAGGGAGGCCAGAGCCGCGTTATGGCTCCTGCAAGCCAACTTGGCATTGTCGTAGCTATCTTTAGTGTTGGTGATTCTCAGGCAAGAATTGCCCACCAGGTGCCACGTTGCCCCACAGATGTTTTCTGCCAAATAATCGTAGGTAAAATATATAAAACAATCACCAACAAATTGGTGATAGGAAAGGGACAATTAGCAAACCGTAAATGCCATGTTTGACGGCTAGACCAGCATTTCTCAACCTCAAATGTGTGGACTTCAAGAGTGGTGTGGGGGCCTCAAGGTGGAGCTCTCGGATGAAAATCAGAAGGCTGCGAGTTCGCTCCTAGGTAGAGGCAGGTATTTCTTTCTCTGGGCACACTAAGAATATATCTGCTAAACAAAACTCCGTACTGGCGACAGGAAGGGCATCTGGCCAGTAAACACTCTGCTAGCTCCATTCAGTTGCCCACATCCCACCCTGCAAGGGATTGCGGGGTGGTTAAAAGATGATGATGAGATGCATGGACTTCAACTGGCTAGGTGATTCTGGGAGTTGAAGTCCACACGTCTTAAAATTTGTCCATCTTTTTGTTATTATACTGACAGGTAGAACTCGACTTGCAACAGTTCATTTAGCAACTGCACTGTCAGGCCTGCAGCCGTCTTTTATTTTGGATCGTTGGCCTGCCACACTTTCCATTATTCTGCGATGCATTTTTCTATTGTGGGAAAATGGGACTGTAAGGAGTTAGATGACAGGTAGCCATAACTAAATTATTTCTAGAAAACCAAGGTCATCCTTTATCTTTGCCCCTCTGCACCTGACCGGAACTGGATGGGTGGAAGCTGCCAGCAGGGCAGTGGGAGATTGGACCATGGGATGGGCTTGTGGATGTGGGGGAAAGATCTTGAACTTTCAACTGGGTGGGGAAAACCGGGAAGCTTTCAGATTCGGGGTTTCCCCAGATGTGACAACATGGCTCTCTTCATCAATTGGAACTTTGAGCAATATTTTGCCTCGGACTCTGATTTACCTTTGGATGCTGTTTGGAACTCTGACATGCTGAAAGTTACAACAGGGGAAAACTACCCCGGGGTGGGGTGGGACGGGACGTTAAATGCAAACCTACCAGGCAAAGCGATGCATTCTTGATTCCTGGCTTCCCACTGGCAGTTCTGGTCCAGGCTGCAGCTCTTGCAGCTGGTTTTCTTGTTGCAGTAAAAGGCAGGGTTGTCTTTGGGGCAGCTTTCGAAGGAGGTGATGGGGCTCTAGAAGCCAAAAAGAAGAAGGAAAAATAAATGAAGTTTTCTTTCAGTCAACTGTTCTGCAGCCAGGCGTGATTGAATTCGGCCCGGACTCTTCGGTCAGTGAAGAACCTCTAGGGACCAAGAGGAGCCCCGGGGAAGGGGGACACCCACCACGTCCAGCCCATTTTCTCCCTGCAGCAACCGGGTGAGACGCTGCATGGCAACTTGACTGCTGCGTCGTGCTCCGCCTGGGGCGGCCCTTGAAGAGGATGCGGAAGCGCCACCTGGCTCAAAAGAGGCAGCCCGCATGCTTTTGTCCAGGCCCAGGTGTGCGCAGGTGTCGTCTCTCCTGCGGGAGCTGCTGCCCTGGCTGCCCATCGGCTTCCGGGTCCGATTCAAGGGGCTGGTAGGGTGGCTTTCAAAGCCCAACATGGCTTGGAGGGAGGGGGTGGGGGGCGTCGGGTTAACTGAAGGGCGGTCTTTTCCCAGCCGCAGCTCCCGGACTCATGGAGTGGGGAAGGCAGGGGATGTTGTGGGTCCCTTTCTCTTATGGAGGTCTCTCTGGCAGGGCCTTCTCCATGGTGGCTCCCTCCCTGTGGAATGTCATCCCTGGGGAGATCAGATGGGCTCCCCTCTTGGCAGGCTTTTACGAGGCTCTAAAGGCCTCTCTCGCCTCTCTTTTCTTTCCTTCCTTCTTTCCTTCTCCCTGCCTTCCTTCCTCTTTCCTTTCTTTCTTCCCCCTTTTCTTTCCTTCCTGTCTCCCTCCCTCTTTTCTCTCCTTCCTCTCCTCCCTTCCTTTCTCTTTCCTTCCTTCCCCCTCCCTTTTCTTTCTTTCCTTCCTCTCCTCCCTTCCTTCCCTTTTCTTTCCTTCCTCTCCTCCCTACCTTTCTTTCTCTTCCTCTCCTCCTTCCTTTCCTCCCCCCTTCCTCTTTCCTTCCTTCCTGTCTCCCGCCCTTTGTCTCCTTCTCCCTTTCTTCCTCCCTCTTTTCCTTCCTTCCTCTCTTCCTTTCCTCCCTTTCTCCCTTTCTTTCCTTATATATCTTCTTTCCTTCCTCTCCTCCCTCCCTTCCTTCCTCTTTCCTTCCTTCCCCCTCCCTTTTCTTTCTTTCCTTCCTCTCCTCCCTTCCTTCCCTTTTCTTTCCTTCCTCTCCTCCCTATCTTTGTTTCTCTTCCTCTCCTCCTTCCTTTCCTCCTCCCTTCCTCTTTCCTCCCTTCCTCTTTTCTTCCTTCCTGTCTCTTTTCCTTCCTCCCTCCCTCCCTTTGTCTCCTCCCTTTCTTCCTCCCTCTTTTCCTTCCTTCCTCTCTTCCTTTCCTCCCTTTCTTTCCCACTTTCTTCCTCTCCTCCCTCCCTTCCTTTCTTCCTCTTTCCTTCCTTCCCTCTCCCTCTTTTTTCTTTCATTCATCCCTTCCTTTCTTCCTCTTTCCTTCCTTCCCTCTCCCTTTTCTCTTTCCTTCTTCCCTTCCCTCTTTTCTTCCTCTCCTCTCCTCCCTTCCTTTCTTTCCTTCCCTCCCCCTCCCTCTTTTCTTTCCTTCCTCTCCTCCCTTCCTTCCCTCTTTTCTTTCCTTCCTCTCCTTGCTCCCCTTCTTCCTCCCTCCCTTTTCCTTCCTTCCTCCCACCCTTTTCCTTCCTTCCTTCCCTTCCTGTCTTGCTCCCTCTTTTCCTTCCTCCCTCTCTTCCTTTCTCTCCTCCCTCCCTCCCTTCAACCCACCTAGAACTCCAAATCAGGACCAATGGCTCTGCAACGGAGCATGCGCAGAGGGTTACCTGGTCTTCCGAGCAATTGCTGTTCTTGGACAGGCACTGGCCGGTGCACCAATGGCACCAATTGGTGTTGGCCGTGCAGCTGTAGCAGTCGGTAATCTGGTCGCATTTTTCATGGTCCACCGCTAGGCAGAGAGAGAACAGGGAGCACCGTCAAACCCTCCCGTGATTCATCCCGCCCGCGGGTGAGCAACACACAAAACCATTGAACTTCTCTACCCCCCCAGGGACCCCCCAGGGAGCAGGGTGCCCCTCAGGGGCCACCTTCACTGCCGTTTCAACTGAACCAACCACCTCAATTTCGTTGACGTATCAGAATTATTTCCTGCTAAAAGAAATATCGCTCCGACCAGTGGTGGGTTTCACATTTTGTTACTACGGCTTCGCCACAAGCGCACACTCCCCTTCTGCGCATGCACCTGGCCTTCCGCACATGTGCTTTGCTCATGCGTGCGCTTTCCCCGCATGCACCCAGCCTCAAAAACATGCCTAAATAATCAAAGTCGGGCAGAGAACAGTTTCAGTTTCAGTTCAGAGCAGCAGACTAGTTTAGAGCTCAGCACAGACTCAGAGCTACAGAGCTAAGCCACGCCCAGGCTCCTAGTTGTCTCCAGCAAATACTGCTTCAGTTTCCAAACAGCCCTCATTGGCTCACTTAGTGGCTATGTCTATTCCGAGTCATGAACTCTCTCCCACACTGACATGCATGGCTGGCTGGGGAATTCTGGGAGTTGAAGTCCACAGTTCTTGAAGGGGCCCAGGTGCGGCAATACTGGCCTAGGATACAGTCCACGGTAAAACCAGTCGACTCAAAACTGCAATACCCACCCAGCCAAGAAGGACATTCTTCGTTCGTTTTGTGTTCTTGCTGCGTGGCGGCCATTTCCCAAGGGAGGCACTGGGAAACGGAGCCGTTCCAGACACATCGGAGTCCAGGACCCGCCTTTAAGCAGGAGAGCTGAGTGGCATACGCTTCGCAGCTTTCGGGTGTGTATTTTACGATGTCGCTCAAGAGCAGGCTGTTGAAGCCTCCAAAGAGGTACATGGTGCTAAGAAAGAAAGAGAGGCAGAGGGAGAGAGAGAAAGAAAATGGAAGAGGTTAACCTGTGGCTCTCATGCTGGCAAGAAATGCTGGGAAGCAATCAAGATTGATTTTACGGTATATCGTTTAAGTCTGTGATCTACGCTCATCAGAGTGGACAAGCAGGTCTTCGCCCGTTTCTTCTTCTTCTCTTCTATTCTCTTCTCCAATTCTATTCTACAGCAATAGCCCTTAGGCTTACATACTGCCTCACAGTGCTTTTACAGCCCTCTATGAGCGGTTTACAGAGTCAGCCTCTTGCCCCCAACAATCTGGGTCCTCATTTGACCCACCTCGGAAGGAAGGAAGGCTGAGTCAACCTTGAGCCTGGTGAGATTCGAACTGTCAAACTGCAGCTAGCTGTCAGCTAAAGTAGCCCACAGGACGGCACTCTAACCACTGCACCATCTCGGTTCGGTTCAGTCCTGTTCTATTTAGTCTATTCTATTCTATTCTAATCTATTCTGAATTCTATTCTGAATTCTATTCTATTCTATGCCATGCCATTCTCGATTTTATTTCATAGTATTTTCTATATTCTAATCTATTCTGTCCAATTCTATCCCATATTCCATTCTACCTTATGTCCTGATTCCTATTTCTATCATATCCCACATCCTATCCCATTCTAATATTCTCTTCTCTTCTACTGTACTCTACTCTACTCTACATTCTGTTCTGTTCTGTTCTGTCCTAGCCTAGCCTAGAACTAAGGAGAAATTTCCTAACAGGGCCTCCAGCTGAAGCAGGGGGTTGGACTGGAAGACCTCCAAGGTCCCTTCCAATTCTGTTATTCTGCTGCTCTAACACAAGCAGTGCTAACTTTTTCCCAGGTGCCCTGCCCTTACCCGATTATATCCTCTGATTGATTCTGATCACCCCTTTGCCAACGTACCCGTCTCCAATCTGGACCAATCAAATCTTTTAAAAACACTGACAACTCCACCCCGTCTCTCTCCCAATCCGCTTCATAAAATAACACAGGGTGTTATATAGCTCGGATACGTGTTATTTGGAGGGCAGGTGTTTTGTTTCGTTTTAAACTTTGGAAACGCAGAATGATGACCGGAGCGCAGAATGGACAGAATCGTTTTAGCTGCTGAGCAGGAAGGAGTCGCAAGCTTTCTTGCTGAATCAAAGTTGCGTTGAAAAAGAGCTTCGGCGCTTGTTTTTAAAAGTTACGGCACTGCAGACGAAGCGAGGGGCCAGCTGAAGCCAAGCGCAACGGGGCAGATACAAGGAGAGTTCAGCAAAAGGGGCTCGTAACAGCCAAGCCAGGAATGGCTTTCGCCCCAGGGAAGATTTAAGAGTGGGGGGGGGGCGTTTTGAGGAGGAAGTTAAGCCCTCTTGCCACGAGAGGAGGGACATTAGTCAGCGAATGAGGTGGAAAAACCGAGGGAGAAGCCGTTGTTCAAAGCAAGGACGGGTGGGAGGACTCAATGAGCTAAATCCTCATGCTTCAAAACGGGTAAAAGTCATGTTTTCGCAATTAGCCCATGCAGCTCATTACCGTGCGGAAATAACTAATCAAGGAGAGAAACAACCCGGAACTAAGGAGGAATTTCCTGACGGTGAGAACAATTAACCAGTGGAAGAGCTTCCCACCAGAAATTGTGGGTGCTCCATCACTTAAAGAGAGATTAGACAATCCCTTGTTTGAAATGGTATAGGGCAGGGGTGTCCAAACTTGGGAACTTTAAGACTTGTGGACTTCAACTCCTAGAATTCCCCAGCCAGCAGAGCTCTGCTGGCTGGGGAATTCTGGGAGTTGAAGTCCACAAGTCTTAAAGTTCCCAAGTTTGGACACCCCTGGTATAGGGTCTCCTGCTTGAGGAAGGGGGGGGGTTGGACTAGAAGACCTCCAAGGTCCCTTCCAACTCTGTTACTCTATCTTCTGTAAAGGTTCATTGGAGAAGGATTTAGGGGTGACTTGACAAGCAGTCTTCCAATATTTGAGGGCCTGCCCCAAAGAAGAGGGAGTCAAGCTATTCTCCAAAGCACCTGAGGGCAGGACAAGACGCAATGGGTGGAAACTAATCAGGGAGAGAAGCAACCTAGAACTGAGGAGAAATTTCATGACAGTGAGAACAATTAATCAGTGGAAGAGCTTCCCACCAGAAATTGTGGGTGCTCCATCACTGAAGGTTTTTAAAGAGAGATTAGACAATCCCTTGTTTGAAATGGTTTAGGGTCTCCTGCTTGAGGAAGGGGGGGGGTTGGACTAGAAGACCTCCAAGGTCCCTCCCAACCTCATAATTCCATGTTCTTGAATACGTCTTCTTCCCCAATGGATGGAAACTAATCAAGGAGCAATGCAATCTAGAATTAAGGAGAAATTTCCTGACATTGAGGACAATTAACCAGTGGAACAGCCTGCCACCAGAAGATATGAGTGCTCCATCACTGGAGGCTTTCAAGAAGAGATTGGGCAACAGCCTGCCTGAAATGGCATAGGGTCTCCTGCTTGAGCAGGGGGTTGGACTAGAAGACCTCCAACGTCCCTTCCGAGTCCGTCATTCTGTATTCTGTAAAGGTTCTGTAAAGACTAGAGGGGTCATGATAGAAATCTTCCAATATTCGAGGGGACAGAGAAGAGGGAGTCAAGCTATTCTCCAAAGCGCCTGGAGGCAGGACAAGAAGCAATGAATGGAAACTGATCAAGGAGAGAAGCAACCTAGAACTAAGAAGAGAATTCCTGACAGTGAGAACAAATAACCAGTGGAACAGACTGGCCACCAGAAGTTGGGAATGCTCCAACACTGGAAGTTTTTAAGAAGAGCTTAGAAAACATTTTTTTTTCTGAAATGGTATAGGGTCTCCTGCCTGAGCAGGGGGTTGGACTAGAAGACCTCCAAGGTCCCTTTCAACTCTGTTATTCTGTTAGTGACTGGCCTTGCAGAGGCACTATAATGTCTTGGAAAAGTATCCTAAGCAAGATATGTTTAACTGAGATTTGGAGGGGCCCCATGAACAGCAAACATACTCTGTGCACAAAAATAGGATACTTTGATTCCCATGATGGATGACTGCTGCAAAAGCAGAGAGGGCTAAATTGACTGCTTTGATTAAAGAAAAGAATAGAATTAAGTTTGTTTCTAATTGGAAACCACTTCTGGGCTCTGGGCTTGAGCTGGGGAAAAAAACTGATTTTGGGTTTTGCTGATTAAATAGGCTTGGTGTTATAGAAATGGCTAGAATATATTATTATGCAAACATAAAAAGATACGCTTCTATATTATTTCCTTATTTTGCTGCAACTCAAAACAGTTTACAGTCAATGGGTTTTTTTTTCCTTTTTTCCCTTTCACCTTGCACTTTTTCCTCTTCTCCTTTCCTATGTTTCCCATTCGCCTTATTTTTCTGTAGTTTCCACATTTCACATTTTGACAAACTTAATACTCAAATTTAAGAACTAAAAAAAGGTTCTTCGGGCATCACGCCGCGGCCCTTGGCTCCCTTTTCTCCATCCTACTACCACTTTCCACCCCAACGCAAGGTAGCCTCCTCTTACTTGTTGCTCAGCACAGCCGAGTGTCCGAACCGGTTGATGTCGTGGGGGAGATCAGGTGGAGGAAGCACCGCCCAACGGTCACAAGCTAGGAGGCAAAAAAATAAAAATAAGCTTGTTTCAAAAGCATTCAGGGGGTATTTTGGCCACAGTAAAACTTCGCTTATTTCCATAGAAACATCAGTGACAACTCAGAAATCAGGGTAGTTTCTTCTAAAGGGCACGGAACTGTGGCAGTATTTACACGGCAAATATAAACAACAACAAAGTAGAATATTTGTGGCTGGGGATTGAAATGAGGGCTTGGTGCTCTCTGAGCTTGCTTGTTTTCTTGTAGATGTTTCATGGCCCAACTTCTTCGCCGTTGTAGAAACGGTACAGTAATCAGTAACTTATCAGGAGGAGGAGGAAGAAGAGGAGGAGGAATAATGTAGGATCCTTGGTGTAACAGCATTTAGACATATATATATATATATATATTGCTTCACACAAGGGATGCAGTGGCTCAGTGACTAAGACGCTGAGCTTGTGGGTCAGAAAAGTCGGCCGTTCCGCGGTTCGAATCCCTAACGTCGCGTAACGGAATGAGCTCCCGTGACTTGTTCCAGCTTCTGCCAACCAAGCAGTTCGAAAGCACGTAAAAAATGCAAGTAGAAAAGATAGGAACCACCTTTGTTGGGAAGGGAACAGTGTTTGGGTAAGGAGCACATGCAATTTTTTCCACAGCATTATGTGCACTTAAAGGAAAGGGTGTTGTGGCCTGCCAGTGGTCAGGGGAACTGGCAGCAGATTCAGACAGTGAGGAGGTTGGTGAGGAACCTGGGCCAGGCCTGGAGTCTGGGGAAGGATCTGATGAGGGCTCTGTGTCGGAGGCAGAGAGGGGGCCAGGGCCGTATGCCAGTTATCAGCTGCCTTCGGAGTCAGACATCAGTGGGGCAGAAGAACAGCTGGAGCCTGTTCCCAGTGTGCACATGCGCAGAGCTGCCAGACGAAGGGAAGAGCTAAAGAACAGCAATCAATATTGGGAGTAAGGCCACAGGTGGACGGTGAATGGCCCCTCGCAGAGGAAATAAAAGAGGAGCGACAGGGGAGTGGAGTTTGCAGGAGACACTTAGTTCATCCCTGCATTCTTACCAAATATTGTGGCGTCTGAAAGATCTCGGTCTGGCCGCTATCCAAGCCTGATAAAGGTCGGTCATTGTGGACTACCTTGAAAGACTGGGGGAGAGGAAAAACTTTGCTGGAGCGGAATTCACTGTCAATTAAATAAAAGGGGTTTATCGAGACTCGACTTCATGCTGCTGGGGAAGCCTAGGTCAGAACAAAGGGATTCAATGTGAATCCTTCACTCCGAAGCCAACAAATATATTTCTCTCTCTCTCTCTGAATGAAAAGGAGAAAGGAGGAAAGCTCAAGGCTATGCAACTACCAAGAATTATTTCCTTCCTGACCTTTCGGGCCCAGCGAGTTAAGATTTATTGTTCAGGGATCCACAGGAATTTATAACTGTCTATACAGCCCGATGAATGGAGTTTGTGTGTGTGTGTGTGTGTGTGCGTGTGTGTGTGTGTTTGTGCATGCGCTCGCTGCTCTTTTCAAGGAAGCGGTCTCCGGCATTTGTGCACAGTTCATATTAGGAGGTTATATATGGTCGTCTTAGCCAAGATGGCTAAAGACCTTTCGCAGTTCTGAAGGCGTCTTCAGCGGATCCAACAGGCCGGCAGGGCGAGACGCAGAAGGCTCCCGGCAGAAGAGGATGAATAAATGTTTAATTCTGGCTTATGAGATGGGGGGGGGGGGGGAATAATCACTCAAGATGTTAGGGAGGTTTTCCTTTAAACCATGTTTATCCAGCCCTTTGGCTCGCCTGGGCCACACTGAATGAAGAGGAACTGCCTTGGGCCGCCTATGAAATATATAACAAAGTCAATGTGTATAAATTACAGATGTCCTTCATTTTTTTATTATTTTATTCATTTGTATCCGGCATTTATTTTGACAAATATCTCAAGGGGGTGAACATATCCCAAACACCTTCCACTGCATATTTTAACCACAACGACAACCCTGTGAGGTGGGTTGGGTTGAGAGGAAGGGACCAGCCAAAACTCACCTAGCTGATTTTGGTGCCTAAAGTGGAGCCAGAATTCACCGTCGCCTGGTGATTGGCCCAAAGTCACCCAGCCAGCTTTCATTCCTAAAGCGGGACTAGAACTCTCAAGTCTCCTGGCGACTGGCCCAAAGTCACCCAGCTGGTTTTGAACCTAAGGCAGGACTAGAACTCACCAACTCCTGGCGACTGGCCCAAAGTCACCCAGCCAGCTTTCATGCCTAAAGCAGAACTAGAACTCTCCGTCTCCCATTCTTGTGGGGCTGCAATAGTAGCTACTCATGACCCTCAGGCTGCAGGTTGGAGCTGCCTGATTTAAAGTGGGTTTGCATTAAGAGGGCCTGAAATTAATTGTCTCCTGTCACTGCAGGGACTCAAACGAGCCTCCGTTTCTGCAGGCTGAATACACAGCAGGGCAGGAGAAGGGAAAAAATCACATTTACGACGGAAGTTCTGTTTTCATATCTAATCAAACGTCTTTTTTCGTATCTACGGGTAGTCCTCAGCTTACAACCGTTCGTTCAGGGACCGTTCGAAGTCACAAGGGCGCTGGAAAAAGTGACACACGATCCATTTTCACACTTACGGCCTTTGAGGCATTCCCACAATCAAAATTCAGATGCTTGTTGACTGACTCGTATTTATGACGGCCGCAGCATCCTGGGGGGGGGAATCATGTGATTTCCCCCCCCTTTGCAACTTTTTGATAGGTAGAGTCCATGGGGAAGCTGGATTCGCTTACAACCAGGTTACTAACTTAACAACTGCAGGGATTCACTTAATAATGGTGGCCAGAAAGGTCATAAAATGGGGCAAAACGCATTTAACCACTGTCTCGGTTACCAACAGAAATTTTGAGCTCAATTGTGGTCGTAAGTGAAGGGCATCCTATAATGGATTTCGCCTTTTTAATAGATTGAAGAAATCTCTCACTCAAGGGACAGGAACTCAAGCAGAACCATGCCAGGAAACCTCCCATGTGGTCTCTTCCATTGTCCCCCAAACGCATTACAGGTAGTCCTCGACTTACAACCGTTCGTTTAGTGACCGTTCAAAGTTACAACGGCACTAAAAAAAGTGACTTATGACCGTTTTTCAGTTACGGCCTTTGCAGCATCCCCATGATTGCGTGATCAAAATTCAGGGTCTTGGCAATTGACTCATAGTTATGACCGTTGGTGTGTCCCAGGGTCACGTGATCCCCTTTTGCAACCTTCTGACAAAGCAAAGTCAATGGGGAAAGCCAGGTTCACTTAACAACCGGGTTACTGACTTGTCAACTGCAGTGACTCGCTTAACAACTGTGGCCTGGAAAGTCGTACTAGAGCAGCTCATACTCATTTAGCCAATACTCAAATATATTCATTTAACCAATGCCTCCCTTAGCAACAGAAATTTTGGGTTCAACTATGGTCGTAAGTTGAGGACTACCTTATACTATCGGAAAAGGGTAGTCTTCGCTTTTATTTCATTTTTATTAAGGTAAAGGTTCCCTTCGCACATCTGTGCTAGACATTCCCGACTCTGGGGACGGTGCTCATCTCCGTTTCAAAGCCAAAGAGCCAATGCTGTCCGAAGACGTCTCCGTGGTCATGTGGCCGGCATGACTAAACGCCGAAGGCGCACGGAACGCTGCTCCCTTCCCACCAAAGGTGGTTCCTATTTTTCTACTGGCATTTTTACATGCTTTCGAACTGCTAGGTTGGCAGAAGCTGGGGCAAGTCACGGGAGCTCACTCCGTTACACGGCGCTAGGGATTCGAACCGCTAAACGGCCGACCTTTCTGATCGACAAGCTCAGCGTCTTAGCTCCTGAGCCACCGCGTCCTTTTTATCACTGGGGATTTAATGCCTGGCCGAGATGGGGCGTACCTATATCGTAGGCCATGAAGTCTGAAGAGAAGCACTTTGCCCCCTGGCTCATGGAGGTGTCGTTGTGGGTGTTTCCTCCGAAAACCAGCATGGCTCCGCTGATGATGACCGCCGAATGCAAATAACGGGAGAAGCGGCTCTCTTTCAGGATAGTCCTGGAGAAAGAAAGGAAAGAAACAGGGGTTCAAAAAAGCCATCGCCCTCTCGCTCCTGTAGGCTGTCCCCTTAAGTATTAAAAAGAATTAGAAGACGACCAAATAATGTTTCTTGGAGAGGCAGCGAAGGATCAGAAAGCGAGAAAGGAAAAATAAAAGAAATGAAATTGAATCACCGAGTCCCAATCAAGCGAGTTAAGATTCCGCGGAGAGGACTGAGAAATTTATTTGATCTTATTTTTCCCCTTAAATCTTTCTCCCATGTTTTTTTTTTTCGTTATGGGAGAAAATTGCGAGTAATTTCCATACACCTGTGTTAAAACAATTGGGGGGGGGGGGAGAGAACAATTGTAGTTTCCTAAGGTACAGGTGGAAAACAATGGCTCTTTTAGCACCTGTGGACTTCAATTCTTGAGCCAGCCATCTTCCCTCATGCTGCCCTAGGAATTCTGGGAATTGAAGTCCAGAGGTCATAAAAGGCCCATCGTTCCCTCATGCTGCTCAGGAATTCTGGGAGTTGAAGTCCAGAGGTCATAAAAGGCCCATCGTTCCCTCATGCTAGCTCAGGAATTCTGGGAGTTGAAGTCCAGAGGTCATTAAGGGCCCATCTTTCCCTCATGCTGCCTCAGGAATTCTGGGAGTTGAAGTCCAGAGGTCATAAAAGGTCCATCGTTCCCTACTCGCAGGGGATCCTGAGACAGACATTGGCCCGCTCCTTCCTGCCTTATCTCTCCTTTATATTCCTCTTCTTTCATCAACATTTTAGCGAGATTTATCTCTAGTCAAAGCATAAAATACGATTTTATCTTTGATACAAACAAGATAAGGTTCTGTCTGATAAACCACGTACATATTTAAGTTTGATGCTCCAATTTAAAATGCGCCAGCACTGAAATACTTTCCAAGGAAATATATATCCTCTCCAATTTCACAGCATCCGCTGGCTGAAACAAAGGCTACCTTGTTTTAAAATAGACACCGGCTGCTTCTCTCCTCTCAGCTGGAACCAAATGTCTTAACTAAAACAGTCACTCCCCAAACATTTGTGGCTTAATTAGCCATGGCATTTCTTTGTTCCTATATCACATTAAGACAGGCGGGTATCTATACTGCACAGCTTCGTGTTCCTTTGAGAGTTGAACCGATCTTATTCCTGCACAAATCAATAATATGTTCTTTTTTTTGGGGGGGAATAGTAATCGCCCTTAGATTTATCTACCGCTGCACAGTGCTTTTACAGTCCTTTCTAAACCATTTATAGAGTCACACCTCTTGCCCCCAACAATCTGGGTCCTCATTTTACCGACCTCGGAAAGATGGAAGGCTGAGTCAACCCTGAGCTGGTAAGAATCGAACTCCTGGCAGTCGGCAGAGTTAGCCTGCAATACTGCATTCTAATCACCATGCCACCAGGAAGGAGAATGAGAAAGGGAGTTAAGAGAGGGAGTTAAGAGAGGGAGGGAGGGAGGGAGGGAGGGAGGGAGGGAGGGAGGGAGGGAGGAAGGAAGGAAGAAAGGAAGGAAGGAAGGAAGGAAGGAAGGAAGGAAGGAAGGAAGGAAGGAAGGAAAATAGCAATAGCCCTTAGACTTATATACCGCTTCACAGTGCTTTACAGCCCACTCTAAGTGGTTTACAGAGTCAGCCTCTTGCCCCCAACAATCTGGGTCCTCATTTTACCCACCTCGGAAGGATGGAAGGCTGAGTCAACCTTGAGCTGGTCAGGATCAAACTCCTGGCAGTGAGCAGTGTCAGCCTGCAATGCTGCATTCTAACCACCGCGCCACCAGGCTCTTACAAGAGGGAGAAAGAAAGAAAGAGAGAATAGGAGAAAGAAAAAGGAGGGAGGGAGAGAGGAGAGGAAAGAAGAGGGAGGGAAAAAGAGAACGGAAATAAGAGAGGGAGGGAGCAGGAGAAAGAAAAAAATGAGGAAAAAAAGGAAAGGAAGGAGACAGCAGAGGGAAGGAAAGAAAAGGAGAAAGAAAAAGGAGGGAGGAAGGTGAGGGAAGAAGAGGGAGAGAAAAAGAGAAAGGGAAATAAGAGAGGGAGGGAGCAGGGGAAAGTGAAACATGGAAAAAGAAGGGAAAGACGAAGACAGCAAAGGGAAGGAAGGAAAAGAAAGGTAGAAAGAAAAGGACGCCAAGGGAGGAGGGAGGGAGGGAAGTGGGGAAAGAGAGAGAATAGCAATACCACTTAGACTTATATATCGCTTCGCAAGTGCTTCAGGAGCTGAAAATCTAGGAGAAACTCAAGTTGCGGCCTATTCTCCAAGGGAGAATCACAACTAAGCTGCACTCCCACACAGAGGCACATGTGCACACCAGACTTTGCAACTCAATACACAGACTTACCACTTGTACTTACGAACTTCGTATTTGTACAGGTCGTCTGTCAGCCTGTATTTGTTAGCGCTGAAGGCCTTGTAACCCCCGTGCGTATAGATGGAGTTGGAGCTTTCGTCGTAGACGCTGCTGTGGCCGTAGCCCCCTTGCACCAGGGCTCCTCGGGTTTGTAAAATGCTCCAGGTGTTTGTGGCTAGGAGAGAAGGAAAGGGCGGAGGTGAGTGAGAAGCCGGAAGCATCGCAGCGAGACCGGCTGGAAAAAAAGCAAGGACTGCTGAGCCGCACGGAAATCCAGCCGGACAAACTGCCGTCGGGAGGTCTTCGGACTGAAACCTGTCCTTGAGGGACAGGGGATAAGAAGAGACGGCTCTGAGGACATAGAGCTGTGATGGTGAACCTATGGCATGTGTGCCACCGGTGGCACATGGAGCCATATCTGCCGGCACGCGAACCGTCAGCTCCAGCGTGCATGTGCATGCTGCCCAGCTGGCTTTCGGCCTTCCGGAGGGCCGTGGGAGGCCGTTTTTGCCCTCCCCAGGATTCAGAGAAGCCTCCGGAACCTGGGGAGGGCAAAAAATGGGCCCAAAGTTCATTTCCGAATTTCCGGTTGGCCCATTGGGCCTGTTTTTCGCCCAACCCAGGCTCCGGAGGCTTCCCTGAATCCTGGGGAGGGCAAAAACGGTCTCCCCCAGCTTCCCAAAGGAAATACCAAGCTCAGCTTGGAGGCGAGTTGTGTGGCATGCATGGGGGGTGGGGGGGAAGCATGGACACTTTGCATTATGGGTGCTGGGACACGCGCAAGATGGCACGCGCACGCCCTCTCATTTTTGGCACCCAACAACAAAAAGGTTACCTATCACTGATCTAGAGAAACCAGCAGTTTCTTCCGAGGTCGGAGAAAAACCCTTCAAATCGGCAGTGAGGGTGGCGACCATAACTGAATGACCGCTACAAAGCAGGGGCAACCGGAAAGGCAGATGTGAGCAAGCTATGCTGAATTTTCAGATACTACAGACGGGACCACCTGTGACTTGTTCTCCGAAGATGCCGGGAACCCACAATCCTCCATCATGGCAATTATTTTAGCTACTTGACTTGAGGGTTGTTGGGCAGGTAGTACTCAGGTTACAACAGTTCATTTAGTGACTGTTCAAAGTTACGACATCCCTGAAGAAAAGCGACCGATGTCCGTTTTTCACCCTTACGACTGTTGCACCATCCCATCACCTTTTGCGTCAGCTGCCAAGCGTGTGAATTTGGACCACGAGATCACGCAACGAAATGCGAAAAATGGTCCTAAGTCACATTTTCTGTTCCATTGAAACTTTGAATGGTCACTAAATCAACTGTTTTAAGTTGAGGACTCTCTATACCGATACCTCGCCTTGTTTTCAAGGGAAGACTTTCTCAATAGTAGCTTCTTAGCTAGAGATCGTGTCGATGCCCACGTCTGGATGATGATCAGAAGTTGTGTTCAAAGTCTGTAGAGATTCTCAGGTCATCGAGGTTATCGTTGTATCCAAAAGTGCTTTTTCAGGAGGCAACTGGACTTTCTTGTTTTTCTTTGAAGACGTTTTGCTTCTCATCCAAGAAGCTTCTTCAGCTCTGACAGAATAGTTGCCTCCTGAAAAAAAGCACCTCTGGGACAAGCATGACCTGGATGATGGAGAATCTCTACAGGCGTTTAGCTGTGCAATTTGGGGTGAAGACCCTTGAATGGGGTGGGAGTAGGAACGGATTTTCAGGGGGGGGGGAGAATGCAAACTACAGGTGATCCTGAGGACACGGGTGAACCTCCAAGTGCTTTAACGACCCTCCGAAAAGGATGCAAATGACCAGCCTCCCCCATCTAGTCAGAACTGAAGAAGCTTCTTGGACAAGAAGTGAAACGTCTTCAAAGAGAAACCAAAAGGTCCGAGCACCTCTTTTAAAAAGCACCTTTGACAGAAGCTCTGTTGCTACACACACAACCACACAAGCTAAGCAGGCAGGACGTTAAAGAGCTAATATGCCGTTTGGGTTCGGCACTTCTATCTGACTGCTTGTCTCTACCCTGCGGTCTAAGAAATTCGGGCACAAAATGCAACACCAGGGAGAAGTGCGCAGAAGAGACACCAGCTCGGCTCGAGAGGATTTATGGTTCATACCGGATCAAGGAGGAAGAGATGACGAGAGCTGGGGAAAAAGCAACGAAGAGGGACAAAGATCTGAGAGGGGAATCTCTGCCAAGGGAGGCTGGGAGGCCAAGGGAGAAGCTGTAAGGGAAATTAATAAAGGGGAATATTTGTAGCTCGGGGTGGAAATGAGGGGTCTTTGGTGCTCTCGGAGCTTGGGGGGTTTCTTGCAGACGTTTCATGACTCAACTAGGGAACATCATGAGTAATGGAAGGGAGGGGGGGTTGTGGAAAGGGGGGGAGCAGGAGGAGAAAGAGGAGGGGCAGGGGGAGCAGGAGGAGAAGGAAGAGGAGGAGGAGGAGGAAGAGGAGGAGGAAGAGAAGGAGGAGGAGGAAGAGGAAGAGGAGGTGGAGGAGGAAAAGGAGGAGGAAGAGGAGGAGGAGGAAGAGGAAGAGGAGGAAGAGGAGGAGAAGGAGGAAGAGGAGGAGGAGGAAGAGGAGGAGGAGGAAGAGGAGGAGGAGGAGGAAGAGGAGGAGGAGGAAGAGGAGGAGGAAGAGGAGGAGGAAGAAGAGGAGAAGGAAGAGGAGGAGGAGGAAGAGGAGGAGGAAAAGGACGACGACTGGGTTCTAAGTCTAATCAAGCAGAGAAGCAACCTAGAACAAAGGAGAAATTTCCTGTAGGTGAGAACAATTAACCAGTGGAACAGCTTGCCACCAGAAGTTGTGGATGCTCCATCACTGGAGGTTTTTAAGAAGAGACTGGACAGCCATTTGTCTGGAATGGTGCAGGGTCGCCTGCCTGAGAAAGGGGCTGGACTAGAAGACCTCCAAGGTCCCTTCTGACTCTGTTATTCCACCCAAGAGTGAAAGTCACGCCAAGCCGACACTCACCTAGATTGTACTCCTGCACGCTGCTGATATAGCCGTAAAGAGGGCAATGCCCAAAGAGGACCAGCATTACCACCGTGCCGTCCTGCAGGGTGACCATGTGGGCGGAGTGGCCCACCACGGCATACTGCTCCTTGGCCTTCGGCGCCAGGGGGACCCAGGAATGGTTGGAGATGTGGAAGACCCAGAGCTCTGTGGTTACGTTGCCGCTTTCATCTATCTTGCCTCCGTACATGTAGATTTTGTTCTAGAAGGAACAGGTTGCAGAGAGAGGGCATCCGTCAGTATGCACAGTGTGACTATGTGAGACAACCCAAGAGCAAATACAGTAAACAGAGGTTTGTATTTAAATAGTGAATTTATCTACAAAGAATATATACATACACATAGTCAAACCTCAAACAAACAGCAATCAGCAATTACAGCAAGGAAGCACACACGAAGATGTCAACAGGGCCTCTTCTTATTACAGGCTCTTAAAGTGATAACAGCCCAAAAACCTTGCAGACTCATTCTCAGCATTACATCGTCGTAGCAGCGGGTCAGCTCTTAAATCATTACCCTGACAGTATTGATGAACAAGTTCGGATTCTACCCGGAGTTATAACAGGCATTCCTCCACTTAAGACCGCAATTGAGCCCAACATTTCAGTTGCTAAGTGAGACAATTGTTAAACTTTCTTTCCAGGATGGTTAAGTGAACCAGTTGTTCAATTAGTAACATGATTGTTAAGTGAATCTGGTTTCCCCATTGACTTTGCTAATCAGAAAAAGGAGATCATGTGACCCTGGGACACTGTGACCGTCATAAATAGGAACAAGTTGCCATGTGCCCAAATTTTGATCCCTGTGACCATGTGGATACTCTGATGGTCGTAAGTGTGAAAAACCATCATAAGTCTCTTTTTTCAGTGTTGTTGTAACTTTGAATGGTCAGTAACCGGACTGTTGTAAGTCTCCCTTAGCGACAGGAATTTGGGGATCAATTGTGATTGAAAGTCGAGGACTACCTGTATTTAAAAAATGCAAGAAAAAAAAGGGACCGGGGGCAATTTGTTCCCAGATTACTACCTTCACCCTTGATTTTACAGCTAGTCCTCGATTTACAATCACAATGGACCCCCAGATTTCTGTCGCTAAGGGAGACATTTGTTAAACATGGATATTCCCCCATTGCACTTTTCTTGACACGGTTGTTAAGTAAGATCACTGAACTTGTTCACTTAGGGACGCCGTTGTTAAGTGAATCAGGCTTCCCCACTGACTTTGCTCGCCAAAAGGCGATCGTGGGACACTGCGGCGGTCATAAATACGAGTCCGTTGCAATTCAGGCATCTGAATTTTAATCAGGGGGCCAGGAGGATCCTGCAATGGTCGTAAGTGTGAAACACAGCCATGTTTTCAGTGCCACTGTAACGCCGAATGGTCGCTATCGGCGTCGTTGTAACTCAAGGACTCCCTGTGCTGATTTCGTATCCGAGCCAAATGAGAAAAGTCTCAAGAACGCAAAAGGGGAAAAGAAAAAAAAATGCCACTTACTTCGTGCAAGGCTATGGAGTGCCCATATCTGATTCCCACGGCGTTTACGGTACTGCTCAGGGTCACCCATTCTCTGGACTGCAGATTATACCTGTGCGATAAGAAGCACAAAAACACAAAGCCTTTCGCACAGGAGAACAAAGCCGCAACGAAGGAGAAAAATAAAGGAAGCCGGAAGGGGCGGGGGAATGCAGGAGATATTTTATGGACCAACCTGCTACGTCAATAAAAGTAAAGCTGATTTAGGGCCCGGCTTATTCTGCTTTTTCTTTTAATAGCAAAGAAACCGTTGGCGCTGATGCCCAAAACTATTCGTGGAGGGAAACAATGGGAAGAGGAGGGCATTGGTTTAATAGCAACCTCACGCGCCCCGCTTGGGAATGGTTGGGAGGGAGCCAAAGAAGACACAGCGCCACCTCTGGAAGACTTAGGGATGTGCACACATTAAGGCGTCAATGCCCACGTTCTCTTTACCCCGGTGTCGTTTTCGGAGAATCCTAAAGACTCAGAAAATGAATCAAGGAGAATATTGGTAGCTCAGGGGTTGAGCGGTGGGGGCCCCGGGATTCCCTGAGCTTTGTGGGCTTTCATGACCCAGCTGGGTAACATCATCAGTGCCAGAAGGGAGGGACGTTTGTGGAATGGAGGAGGGGGATCTTGCTGGTTTCTGACATTAGTGGTTTTCTTGCAGGCGTTTCATGGCCCAACTAAGTAACAGCATCAGTGCTATAAGGGGGCTTGCAAAGAGGAGGAGGAGGAGGAGGAGGAGGAGGAGGAGGAGGAGGAGGAGGAGGAGGAGGAGGAGGAGGAGGAGGAGGAGGAGGAGGAGGAGGAGGAGGAGGAGGAGGACTGTGGGGTCCTTGGTGCTCTCTGCGTTTGGTTGTCTTCTTGCAGATGTTTCTTGACCCAGCTAGGTAACATCATCAGTACTAGAAGGGACTGGGGTTTGAGGAGAGGAGGAGGAGGAGGAGGAGGGAGGAGGAGGAGGAGGAGGAGGAGGAGGAGGAGAATTACTGTGAGATCCTTGGTGCTCTCTGAGTTTGCTAGTTTTTTCACAGACGTTTCATGATCCAACTAGGTAACATCATCAGTGCTAGAAGGGAATGGGGTTTGAGGAGAGGAGGATGACGGGGGTGGGGGGTCTTGGTGGTTTCTGACATTGATGGATTTTTAGAAGGACGTGAGGTTGCAAAACGGAGGAGGAGGAGGAGGCGGAGGAGGAGGTGGGAGGGAGGAGGAGGAGGAGGGGAATTACGGAGATCCTTGGTGCCTCTGAGTTTGCTAGTTTTTTCACAGAGTTTCATGATTCCACCTAGGTAACATCATCAGTGCTAGAAGGGAGTGGGGTTTGAGGAGAGGAGGATGACGGGGTGGGGGGTCTTGGTGGTTTCTGACATTGATGGATTTTTAGAAGGACGTGAGGTTGCAAAACAGGAGGAAGAGGAGGAAAAGGAAGAAGACTTGGGATCCTTGATACCCTCTGAGCTTGGTGGTTTTCTTGCAGACGTTTCATGACCCAACTAGGGAACATCATCAGTGCTAGAAGGGAGTGGGGCTTGCGGAGAGAAAGGGGAGGAGGAGGAGGAGCCCCTAGTATGTAAACTGAGAGCAAACCCCACTCCCTTTTAACCCTGATGATATCCCCTAGTATGATAACGAAAGGTCTGCAAGCAAAGAACCCAGGTCAGACAGCCCCAAAGACCCCCCTGTCAGAAAAGTGCATTTATCAAACATTGACGTAATTTATTGCAGAATGCAAAGTTATATCTTCTCTATTTTCTTCTCCAAGAAAACAAATCAATGCAGTTCGCCCACACAAAATAACAACCTCCAAAGCGAGAAAAACCCCACCAGGGACAAAATAATCCATGATCCAACTTTAAATTACCATATTCAGCACCCACCAGGTAGAGCACCAGAGTGAAGAAGAAGGAAAAAAAACAACCCACATGCGTTCAGATGAGAAAAATGATCACCTTCTGGCGGAAGCCATGAAGACGCCCTACTCCCGTGACGGCGAAGCTCTGGCACGCGTGCTCAAAGTGGCACGCAAAGCCATGTCGCCCGTCACGAGCGGCCTTGCCTGTTTGATCTTCCGGGCTTCTGGCGCACAGGCGCACATGACGATCAGCTGCCCTTTGCACGCACGGCATTGCCGAGAACTAGTCTGCGCATGCACACCGGCCAGCTGATGGTCAGGCGCTCATGCATGCCAGATCCCGGACGTTCGGCTTTTCCCGAGCGCAGCCCTGATGAGCATGTGCGCGCATGACATTTCCCCTCTGCCTTTTTTGCACTCGGTTCGTGTTAATTGGTTTGTGACTCTCCGAGACTCCTGGCCAAGAGGAGCGAAAGGGGAGTGGAGTTTGCAGGAGACAATTAGTTCGCTTAATTGGTTCCTGACTCTCCGAGGCTCCTTGCCAAGTTCTGCAGAGATCGGCCTGGCAGTTCTCTAAGCCAGATAAGGTCTGTGACTGTAAATCCTCCCTTGAAAGACTTTGCTGGATGCGAATGAGCAGAATTCACAGTCAATTAATAAAAGGGGTTTTTGTCGGGACGAGGAGTTGGCTTCAGGCTCTCGGGAAGCCTCAGTCAGAACAATTTCTTGCTGGATTTAATCTGTGGACATTTACATTTCATTCCCCGCTTAAAATCTGCCCGGAGGAAAGTCTTTTTACTCACGCCAAGACCATCTGAGAGTCCGTTTGATTGAACATGTAGCCACCGATCACCCACATGAGGTCGTCTTGGACCAAGGCTTTGTGAGATGCTCGTGGGAGTTTGGGGGTGTAGAACTCCTCCCGGGTCCAAAAGGAACGATTTGCTGGAAGAGGAACCGAGCAATCGACACCTATGGGGGGCAAAACACGCCATCCGTTACACCCTCGGGTATCTTAACATAGGACCGGGACAGGTAGTCCTCGACTTATGGCTACAAGTGAGCCCCCCCCCCCCCCAAATTTCTGTTGCTGAGTGAGTTTCCGTTAAAATATTCATGACTGCGATCACGTACTTTCTCACACAGTAACCGCAACGCTTAACGAATGAGTTGCCAGCGTCAACTGTGGTTGCTAAATGAGGATGGCCTAGCAAGAGGTGAAACTTTGGATTTGAACCTGAGCAGACAGGCAAACGGAGGGCGTACGCACTCGCCTTCTGCTCGTGCAAGTGGTGGACGCAAATGTACAGGTGCTTGCCTATCGCTTCTGTGGCCCAGTTCATAGAACATAGAATAATAGAGTTGGAAGGGACCTTGGAGTCATCTAGTCTAACCCCCTGCTTGGGCAGGAGACCCTATACCACTTCAGATCAGTGGAACAGAAGTTGCCTCCAGAAGTTGTGAATGCCCCAACACTGGAAGTCTTTAAGAAGATGTTGGATAGCCATTTGTCTGAAACGGCATAAGGTTTCCTGCCTAGGCAGGGGGTTGGACTAGAAGACCTCCAAGGTCCCTTCCAACTCTACTATTGTATTGGATTGTATTATAAATGGTTCCTTCCTTCATCCCTCCCTCCCACCCACCTTTCTTTCTTCATCCCTCCCTCCCTTTCCTTTTTCCTTCCTTCCTTTTCTTCCTTTTTCTCTCCCTTCCTCTTTTCTTTCCCCTCCCCCTTTTCTTTCCTTTTCTCATTTCTTTCAGTTGTCCTTTCTTCCTGCCAAATTAAGATTAAACACACCTAACAAACCTACTTGTGGCTCTATTAGATCTATTCCAACTAATTGCAAATTCAGTTTACATTGGTAAGGACAACAAAAATTCCAGAATCAGATTCTTTCTTTTTTTTTTCTTTATGCTGCCTTTTGCATCTCAGTTTTATTTTTATTTTTTTGCTTTTTTGCTTTTGAGCCCCAGGGCTGTTATTGCGATGTTTTCATTTTAAGGTCCTTTTCTCTCCCTGTTGGAGACCCCGGCCATAGACTAGAATGCATCTCTTCCTTCAACGTCCGTGGGGAAGTGTAAAGATTTGCTTAGAAAAACGGTGCAGATTGCGTTTAAAAGCATCTCACGGCATCCAATGCCCAGCTGTGCAATTGAGGCTTTCTACCTACCTTGCCAACCAGGGTAACAGACGCAGCCCTGAGTTCCGTTCACGCTGCACTGACCCCTTTCGGGAAAGCCACAGTCTTCCGGGCAGTTGGGAATATCGCAGGCCTCTCCTTTCCAATGTTCCCAACACTCGCACTCCACCGCTTGGCTGCCGTTCCCAGGCCGACATTCCCCTCTGCCCGAGCAGTTCTGGGGGCAGACGTTAAAGCTGCGGAGAGAATCCCAAGATTCAAATCAGTGCGTTCCTTTTACGAGCCTCTGGCAGGATAACTGGACCCCAGAGCTTAAGAGCCCTCCCTCGACTCCAGTGAATCAAGCCGTGGTGCACAGATGGCTCAAGGTAAAAATAATACTACTACTCCCCTTTTCCTCAGGGTTTCCCAAGGCTACGTAAAGAAAAAAAATGGAAGCTGCAGCTACATTTTTAGAAAAGATTTTAGCAAAGAGTATTTGTAGCTCAGGAGTTGAAAGGAGGGCTCCTTGATGCTCCCTTTGCTGGGTGGTTTCCTTGCAGACGTTTCATGACCCAACTAGGGAACATCATCAGTGCTAGAAGGGAGGGGGATTTGAAGAGAAGTAGGGGAGGAGGGAGGGGGAGGAAAGGAGGAGAGGAGAAGGAATGGGAGGAGGAGGACGGAGGGAGGGAGAGGGAGAGGAGGACTGTGGGGTCCTTGGTGTTCTCTTGAGCTTCGTGGTTTCCTTGCAGACGTTTCATGACCCAACTATGCAATATCACCACTGCTAGAAGGGAATGCGGTTGGAGGAGAGGAAGGGGAGCGGGAGGAGGAGGAGGAGGAAAGAAGGAGAAGGAGGAAGAAGACGATGACTGTGGAGTTGTGTTGGTGCTCTCTGAGGTGGGTGGTTTTCTTGCAGATGTTTCATGACCCAACTAGGGAACATCATCAGTGCTAGAAGGGTGTGGGCTTTGTGGAGGGGGGAGAGAAGGAGGACGACGACTATGGGGTCCTTGGTGCTCTCTGAGCTTCGTGGTTTTCTTGCAGACCTCTCAGTGCTAGAAGGGAGGAGGGGAAGGAGAGAGAAGAAGAGGAGGAGGAGGAGGACGAGGGGTGGGCTTTGTGAAGGGGAGGGGAAGGGGGAAGAGGAGGAGAACAACAACAACAACCGTAGCGTCCTTGGAACTGAGGTTGGTGGTTTTCTTGCAGGCTAGCACTGGTGACGTTACCTAGTTGGGTCATGAGATGTCTGCAAGAAAACCACCAAGCTCGCTCAAGGAGCCCCAAGCTCCCCACAGTCCAACCCTCAGCTACAAATACTCTTTTCTGATGACTTTGAGAAGAAAGCGATAAAGTCACTCCTAGGCGTTTACCCCTCCCTACTTCAGAAGGCAATGAAACAACCTCTTGGAATTCTTCAGACCAAAGCCACACACACAACTTCACAGGAGCATCACAAAGATTTGAAATAAACCAGAGGGGGAAAAAACCTGGGTGCAAAGCCACAGAGAGAAGGAAGTGGTCCAGGAGACAGGCAGCCTACGAGGTCCGTGATGGCAAACCTATAGCGAGCCAGAGCCCTCTCTGCAGGAATTCAAGCCGTCGCCCCAGCTCAGGTCCACCACGACCTGCGCACTGCGCCTCCCGCCAGCCAGTTGATTTTCGGGTCTCTGCCGCAAATGCGCGTGAGGCATAAGGGAGATGCAGTGCACATACATAGGGGGTTGCAGGGATTGCGTGCACATCCATGGGGTGATGGGAGTGCGCCTTCCCCCCCCGTGGCCTATTTTTGCTACCAAGAAGATGCAGGGAGCCTGCTAGGCCCAAAACAGGCGTGAGGGGAGAGCGGGGAGTGTCACACATGCATGCACAGGGGGGGAGGGGGTCGCATGTGCTCGGTCGTGCACGCTTGCGCTTCCGGCACACGACGACCAAAACGGTTAGCCATCCCTGCACTAGGTATATCTGAACCAATTTCTGATTCGGCCTGTTGGGGAATTGCAGCCGTTGAAGTCCAACCATTTTAAAATGACCCCACAGCTCTCCAGATCCACCAGAGATATTCCTCCCTCTTCCTGAGAGTCCGGAGAATTAAGGCATTAAACTACTTGTGGGTTTATTTCAGCCAATCTGAGAAGCCTTTGCCTGCAATTCCCAAGCGTTTCAATCCAGAGAACTCCAGTTGTAACACGAAATCCGGCCAGCCAAGGGAGCCCATTCTGGCCCAGATGGAGGAATTGTCCATCCCTCTGGACAGGTTGGCCCTCTAATACCCTGTTTTCCCCCAAAATAAAACCCCCCCTGGATAATAAGCTAATTGGGCTTTTGAGCACATGTGCTGAAATAAGCCCTCCCCCAAAATATTGCAACACAGCAGCAGCCCCGAGGTGACCACACTCACCGCCTCCTGCACCTCAAAAATAGCAAGACCTCCCCAAAAATAAGGCCAAGCGCTTATTTCGGGGTGGGGGTGGGGTTAAAAGAAAAGAAGACCCTGTTTTATTTTCGGGAAAACATGATACAACAACGTCCTTCAACCTTGGCTCTTCTGAATGACTTTGAGAGTGACATTCGGAGAGCGACCACAAGGTGGCGCTGCTGTTCCTCGGATTCCAGATTCAGTCTATTTGTCCCCAGCTGCCCATGGAGACAACGGAGGGCGCTTGCGCTCCAAAGGGAAATAGGACGGATGAGCGAGGCGAAGGGAAGCAATCAAAGGGAGTCCCAATCGTCACAGTCCAGAGGGAGGATTCAGCCGGTTCTGACCAGTTCTGGAGAACCGGTAGCAGAAATTTTGAGTAGTTTGGCAACTACCTACAGCCATATATGACTCATTTAGGCCTCTCTGCTTTCTACCTATCTGGCCACAATATTTATGGTCAAGGTTCCCCTCGCACATACATGCCAGTCGTTCCCGACTCTAGGGGGCGCTGCTCATCTCCGTTTCAAAGCCGAAGAGCCAGCACTGTCCGAAGACGTTTCCGTGGTGATTGTGGCCGGCATGACTAAACACCGAAGGCGCACGGAACGCTGTTACCTTCCCACCAAAGGTGGTTCCTATTTTTCTACTTGCATTTTTTACGTGCTTTCGAACTGCTAGGTTGGCAGAAGCTGGGACAAGTCCCGGGAGCTCCCTCCATTAAGCAGCGCTAGGGATTCGAACCGCCGAACTGCCGACTTTTCTGATCGACAAGCTCAGCGTCTTAGCCACTGAGCCTTCCACAATATTTCGATATCACCTTTTCTGATTCCGGTGAGTCATTTTTCCATAAGTCTTACAAGAGCTTCACTTTGAAGGACATTCCTGATGCAATTGTAAGATAACATTTCTTTTATACCAAATAACTTTTTATACAGGTAGTCCTTGACTTTATCAGTTTCGTTTAGTGACTGTTCAAACTTTCAACGGCACCGGAAAAAGGGACTTGTGACTGTTTTGCACGCTTACGACCGTTCTTGTAGCACCCCACTCTGGGCATGTGATCAAAATTAACCCGCTTGGCAACGGACTCGCATTTACGACGGTCACAGTGTCCCGGGGATTGTGTGATCCTCTTTTATGACCTTCTGACAAGCAAAGTCAGAGGGGGAAGCCGGATTTGCTTAACAACTGTGTTCCTAACTTTAAAAGGGCAGAGATTCACTTAATGACTACAGCAAGGTTAGCAACGTGGAACAAAACAAGTGTCTGGGTTTAGCAATTTTGAAATTTCGGGGTCCATTCGAGGGACGTAGGTCGAGGACTACCTGTACAAAGTCCGGGGGGAGGAGGGGGGGTATCTTACTGGTAGGTGATGTTGAAGCCAGTCAGGTTGTAAGCAGCGTCACTGAAGAAATGTAGGAGGGCATAGCCAGAGGTGGCCGTAACTTCAGGGACCGTCTCGTTGCTCTCCCGCTCGGGAACAATCAGGCCGCTAAAAGGAACAAGGCGAGGATGAAATAACCGAACACGGGGTTGAAAACACAGAGCAGGTTAAAATGCTGTGGGATTTCCAAAAAAACAGGGAGTCCCCGACTTACAACAGTTCATTTAGTGACCGTTCAATGTCATGATGGCACTGGGGAAAAAAAGTGACTTGGTAAGCTGGATTCCCTTAACAACCGGGTGGCTAGCTTATCAATTGACGTGATTCACTTAACGATTGCAGCAAGAAAGGTCATAAAATGGGGCAAAACTCGCTTTACAAACATCTCACCTTAATAATTTTTAGTTAGCCACACCCACCCAGTCAGCCACACCCACCTAGTCCAGTGGTGGGCAACCTTTTTTTTCAACTGAGCCAAATCTCGCCAAAACCACGATTGAAATTTATTTTGAGAGCCACATTTTTAAAACCGAAAATACATAGGATGGTACACTGTTTTTAGTTTCAATAAACTCTGGCATTTGAAGCACGCAAGTCTTAAAGCTGTCAAGTTACAAGATCCTAGCATCCCTAACCCTTTAGGAAAAAAAACCCAAGGGGTCTTCAAACCTGACAGCTTGAAGACTTGTGGACTTCAACTCCCAGAATTCTGAGAATTGAAGTCCACCAAGGGCATCAATCATATTAGCCCAGGGATCTGCAAAATTGGCTCTTAAGACTGGTGGACTTCAATTCCCAGAATTCTGAGAATTGAAGTCCACCAGTCTTAAAACAGCCAACTTTGCAGACCCCTGTGTTAGCCCAAAGCCAACGAAAAGAAAAAGGAAAGGGACGCTTAAAGGTTCAAACAGTAGAGCAAACGCTTCAGAGGCAACAGTTTTCACGGGGAATTAGAAGAGAGAGCCCTGGAGTTTCGCTGCCCACACCCGGTCAGACCTCGCTTTCCTCGCATGATTGGCTAATTTGCTACTGCCCGGATCCCCGGTTAGATTTTTGCTGGGAGGGGGCGGGGGGGGGAAGCTCCTTAGCCTGCGTTTCTTTTTTCTGCCTCCTCGCTTCTCGTCCCCGGCCCGACTTCAGGATCCTCCCTAATCATTGTGGGTCGAAAAGAAAAAAGGGAAAGGGGCGCTTGTTTTGAAGTGCCCGAGAGGAGGGAGGGGAGCGGGCGCTTCAAAACAAGCGCCCCTTTCCCTTTTTTCTTTTCCATCCACAATGATTAGGGAGGATAATAATCCGGCACACAGAAGAGCTGCATTAAAATGTGTAAAGAGCCGCTTGTGGCTCGCGAGCCGCGGCTTGCCGACCACTGACCTAGTCAACCACACCCAGTAAGTGGCATCAAGCTGGCCACACCCACCGTTAGCCACACCCATTCAGTCAGCCACGACCAGTAAGTGGCATCAAGCTGGCCACACCCACCCAGTCAGCCACACTCACCTAGTCGACCACACCCGGTAAGTAGCATCAAGCTGGCCACACCCACCCAGTTAGCCACACCCACCCAGTCAGCCACGACCAGTAAGTGGCATCAAGCTGGCCATCCCCGCCCAGTTAGCCACATCCACCCAGTCGGCCAGGCCCAGAAAGTGGCATCAAGCTGGCCACGCCTACCCAGTTGGCCACACCCACCCAGTCGGCCACACACACCCTGTGGCCATGCCCCTCCTCCCCAAGGTCAACCACGGCCCTGATGAGTCCCTCGATGAAATTGAGTTTGACACCCCTGGCTTGCGAATACATTCAGCAACAGCCGGGGTTGGAGACCCCGCATGCTGCAATCACGGCTTTGTTCAGCCCTTTAAATCACAGTTCTTTCGGTGTCTTTATTTCAATCCGGGGGAACGTCACGGCGAATGAGCTCAGTCAGCCGATCTCTCAAACAGCAAGGAAGGAGCCAACATATGTTCATCCCGAGGCTACAGCTCCCTTCCGTCTCTGTGCAAAGGTTAGGAGGCCGTTTGGTAGGTGCTTGAGTTACTCGGGGGGGGCCAATTAAATCCTCATTAATCGGTGAAGTAAACAAAAACAGCCAAGCTGCAGCGGGTTTGTTACACCTCTACGGATGGAAAAGGCCACTATAAACAAGATTTTGTCTAGCATCGGAAAAGAAATGCCTGTTTTTACTCTTCTCAGGCGGGCAGGCTGTCCTTAGCTGGCAAGCATTCATTTAGGGACCGTTCCAAGTTACGACGGTGCTGGAAAAAAGTGACTTATTATGACCGATACACCCACTTAGGACCGTTGCAGCATCCCAGGGTTACGCGCAACCAACTCATATTTATGACGATCGCTGTATTCCCGGGGTCACACGATCCCCCTTTTGCAACCTTCTGACAGGCAAAGTCATTGGGGAAGCCAGATTCGCTTAACAACGGTGTAATCAGTTTAACAACCGCAGGGATTCATTTAACAAGCGTGGCAAGAAAGGTCCTAAGACGGGGCAAAACTCCTGTGCCAACTGTCTCACTTAGGAACAGAAATGTTGGGTTCAGCTGTGTTCATAACTTGAGGACTATCTATATTACTGAGCCAATTAATCACATTCAGGCACTTAAATCCCCTTAAAACACAAAAATAACATAGAACAATAGAGTTGGAAGGGACCTTGGAGGTCATGTAGTCCAACCCCCTGCTTGGGCAGGAGACCCTATACCATTTCAGATAAATGGTTCCTTCCTTCCTCCCTCCTACCTTTCTTTCTTTCCTTCCTCTCTCCCTCCCTTTTTTTTTCTTCCTTCCTTCCTTCCTCCCTTTTCCTTCCTTCCTTCTTTCCTTTTATTCCTTCCTCCTCCCTCCCTCTTTTCTTTTTACATTTTTTCCCTTTTCTCATTTCTTTCAGTTGTCTTTTCTTCCTGCCAAATTAAGATTAAACATACCAAATAAACCTACTTGCGGCTCTATTAGATCTATTCTAACTAAATCCAAATTCGGTTTACGCTGGTAGGACAACAAAAATTCTAGAATCAGATCCTTTTACTTTTTTTAATGCTGCCTTTTGGATCTCAGTTTTATTATTTTTTTGTTTGGATTTGCTGTTATTGTGATGCTTCCATCTTTCATTTCATTTCCCCTCCGTGTGTCTTTTCCCCTAAATCACTCGGGGTTCCAAGGAGAAGATGAAAAGTACAGAAATACAAACCAAATTTAAAAAGGGAAAGAAAAGCTGATAACAATAAAAGAACCCCAGTCCACTCTCTCAATCCTTTCTCAGCCTCCCTCACCCATCCTGGTTCCCATGGCAATGCCTGGTCTCCAACTAGGATAAACCCACCGAGCAGTGAGAGATGAAAAGGCTCCTCCGAAAGCTCACTCCGGTGGACGCAAAGCGCCTTAAAAATTCATCAGTAAACATCCGCTTCCTTAAATACCGTAAAGGAAACGCTGACCTTCCAAGGTCACGATACGAAGTCTCGTTTTTCCACCGTCTCTTACCTGAAAGCGGCCAGTAACGGGGCATAGATGGAGTCCCCGTCGTACACATAAAGGTGATCCCAGCTGCATTCGGTGGCAAAGTGATTAAACCGGAGCCTCAAGACGGAATTGGGCCTAGAAAGAAGGAAATACATTAAATCAGCGGTTACCAACGGGTGGTCCGTGAGAAAATGGTGTTGGTCGGCAGAGAAATTATTTGCATTTTTTTATATTGCACTAAATCCGGGGTCCTTAAACTACACCCCCTGGGCTGGATATATGCAATGAATGCTTGTGTTGCTGTAGAGAGTCTCCCCCTTCGGGGTCTTTTTGTGGGGGTCGGAGGGGGCAGATATTCTGAATTGGGGTCTGCTTCAGCCTCCTGGTGGGGGGCTTTGGGCGAAGGCTGGAGGGAAGAGCCGCTGGTGGCGAAGAGCCAGAAGGCCTTGTTCCAGTGGGACTGCATCATGGCCTGGAACTGGCTGACCGTCTCAGCGCGCTGAGCCTCCAGGTGCCAGTACCTGGCCTTGCACTACTGCAAGGTCTTCCCTCTGCTTGGAAAGCCTATGCTCCTAGTCCTCAGTGAGGTGCTTCTGCTGAGCCTCCTCCTCGGTCAGATCCAATTTGAACTGAGCTGTTTTGCCAACTCTTTCTCCTGGGGGCTCCTTAGCTCCAGCAACTGCTCCCTCTTGGGGACCTAAGGAGCCCGGGCGGGCAGGCGAGGAGAGGCTGGGAGGGGCGAGTAGAGTCCCACAAGGCATTCCTCGATGTGTGACATTGAGTTGACCACGCCCACCCAGTCAAATGCCCACCTAGCCACGCCCACCCAGCTGGTCATTAGGCAGATCCCATTAGTGGTCTGGGGGATTTAAAATTATGAACAGGAATGTCATTATAGGCAGGTAAAATTCTGGACAATTCAATTCCCTAAAAATAATAACGGAACTTGGGATACTCACTTTCCTTCTATAAGCCACGTGCATTTTGTTTTATATTTGTAATTTCCCGGCCCGTCCGTTACGTATCCTGAAGATCCGGTAAGCCTGTGAAAAGAAAGCTAAACATGTAACACTCCATTAATGACTTACAATTTATTCTACCCGAAATGCCCTAAAATAAAGAATCAGGATTATTAACTCCCTTCTTACAAACGAAGGGCAGCAATTAATGCTTGGAACACAGGTCCGGCCAGGGCAATTCAGAAAGAAGACTGGGGAAGGGGCAGAAAGACGGGGGGGGGGGGGGGGAAACAGCAAAAGGCTGAACCAGAGAAACAATTGAGGGAAGGGGGGACCCAAAGGGGCAATTGTAAAACCTTGGAATTAAGCCTATTTGATAGGGGTTGTAGAATTTGCTACGACCAGAAGACGCGGTGAGGGCTTTAAAACTGCCCAAGGAGCTGCTGATTCTGTTCTACAGAGGAATTACTGAGTCTTCTCATCTGCACCCTTATAAATTGTCTGATTCGGTTCGGCAATCCAACAAGACAGACACGGACTTCAGAGGAGAATCAGAGCTGCAGAAAAAACAATTACTGCCAACCTGCCTTCCATTGAGGACCTGCACACTGCACTGAGTCAAAAAGAGGGGCCGTGAAAATATCTACAGACCCCTCGCGTCCTGGACATAAATGGCTCCAACTCCTACTCTCAAAATGAAGCTAAAGGGCACTGCACACCAAGACAACTAGATCCTGGCACTTTGCGTTTGTCTGTCAGGGAACCATTGAGAGGGGCCTCCCCCTACTCCCATGCCCATCATCCCTGCCCTCTCCCTTCCCCTCCCACGTGCTCCCCTTTCCCGCCCTGTCTACGATTCTGCCATTTTGCCCCAAATTCACAGGTGCTTCCCCATTGGTCCACTGGAGGTTTCCCAGAGGAAGCCGCGAAGGAACTGACATCACAAATAATCGCCGCTCTAGGATGCCGCACTCGCTCTCCTTAACAGCCCAGGCGTTCCTGAGTTATGCTGAAACACACAGACACACACAGACACACACAGACACCAAGGGTGTCTTACCCACCCAGTATGTTTCCAGAGAGTAAATCATCTGTGTACCAAGTTGGGTTGAAATTGCTCGAGGCGCTCCAGAGTTATGTTGGAACATACACACATACATACGTACGTACGTACGTACGTACGTACATACATACATACATACATACATACAAGATATATAGTTATTGATATAGATATAGTTATCGATATACATACATACATACATACATATAAGATATATATATAGTTATTGATATAGATATAGTTATCGATATAGATATAGATATATAGATATGGATGGATGGATAGATAGATAGCTATATATAAAACAATAAATATATAGATGATATAGAGAGAGAGACAGACATAGAATATAGATAGTGAAATAGAGAGAGAGATAACGACAGACAGATAGATAGATAGATAGATAGATAGATAGATAGATAGATAGATAGATAGATAGATAGATATAGCTACATATAAAATAATAGCATCATAATTAGACATATAAATGATATAGATATAGACAGAGACAGACATAGAATAGATATAGTGAAATAGAGAGAGAGATAACTATAGATAGATAGCTATATATAAAATAATAAAATAATATAGATATAGATATAGAGACAGAGACATAGAATATATAGATATACAGAGAGAGAGATAAATAGATATAGATATACATATAGACAGACAGACAGACAGACAAATAGAAATAGATAGAAGAAGAAATACATACACACACACAGCTTGAAAGAGGTTTTATCATACCAGCAATATTTCTCAAACTTAGCAACTTTAGGAAGCGCGGACTTCACACCTCTGGGAGGTGAAGTCCGGACACTTTAAATTTGCCACGAGTGCGAAGCATCAGGGAGCAGGTAAGACTCTGGTTCTGGCACTGGGAAAGTGTGCGAGGTCTCGATATGGGATCATTAGACTTCACAGCCTTCTGCCATCCCCAAATTGGGGGGAAAGGAAGACGAAGAGAGTCAGCAGTTGAATGCGACTTAATAAACACCACTTAAACGTCATTAACTATCATTAAGCACTTAATGGCACTGGAAAACATCTGAAGAGTAAAAAAAAAAAAAAAAAAAGCCGGAAGACGAGAAACACTGAACTAGCCACCGTGAAGTCTTAATAGTAGCTGGTAAGAAAGTTTTAACCTGGATAATGTGGGGAGGAGTCAGCCTGATTTGTCGCACTTAGCATGCGTGCAGAAACTCCGTTCTATGATAAACGATACAACAGCTAAAATTGTAGGTATAGCCGCCATCGTCGTCCCTCCAACCCCCCGCCATACATCCTCACACCCTTTCTTACCTGCGCATGACTAGCGTTGACGTAGGCTTTATTGCGTGCCGCTTCTATGGGAGTGAGTTTGGCATTGATGAGGTGAGGAGGAGCGTAGGGCTCCTTAGGCGGCTCTCTGATGCTTGGCGTTGTTTTTTTTTTTTTGCTAGACAGTTTCAAGTTACCCTAATCTAGAGCGGTTGACCATCATCCTGTTCTAGATTTGGAGAGTCTAGAGGTCTTTACGGTGTGCTGCACTCAAAATGTGGCTGTCTACATGAATGTACAGATCCAGAGCGGTATTGAGATCGGTGTTAGATGATACATTGCTGACGGAAGCTTTAGTGGCCGGAATTCTCACTGAAACCTAAGTCGTAAGGGAGGGCAGGTTGCTCTTTTCTCGTGCCTACGCTTCTTACGCCAAATCCGTGTTCCTCCTTATGTATATACGTACGTCAACGTGGGTGTTGTATGTTCTTTTTTATTGCATTGTTCTATGTTACTTTATATTGTCAAATGTGCTTGGCCATATAATTGCACTCAGCAGCAGCCCAATTCCAGAGGCATTTGTAAGTCACCTGGCCGTTGGCTGTTCTGTAATCTGCCTGTACTTTTTGGTTGATTATTGACTGATGGTGCCTGGTCTTTCCGAATTCAATAATGTGTCCCAAGAGCCACTCAAAAGCATTCCATTCCATGCTAGCCTAGACGTGCGCGGCTGGTTCAACGGTTATAATTAATACTGGCCAATTTTTAACCGAACAGATTTTTGAGATTGCGCTTCAAATGATGTATGTTCTTGATCTGTCCAAATACGATATTGGATCTCTGGACAAGCTTCCGATAGCCTACGTTACCTAAGTTGCTTATGCTTTGTTGACCCAGTATGCGATATCGCGTGGCTTACACAAGGGAGAAATATACCCACACAACCCATAGTTAAGATGCCTCTTACGGCATCTGAATGGAGACAACAGGCTGAGGGTTTGTAGTGCAGAGAATGGTTGAGCCATTTCTGGAAGCATTATATCACCCATTCTTCGAAACAAATATCATAGGACATTAGTTACACTCTTCTTGGAATAGCCATCCTAGCATAGTGATAGATTAAATCTCATTGGACTGGACACCTTACATGATATTCTCACATCTTTTGATGTCATGCCCTTTAAAAGCAGGGAT